>KN837078.1:2619010-2630774 GCA_000827215.1 Sphaerobolus stellatus SS14
CAATAGGTAAGGACAAGCGACGATGTGCATAATAATGCTCCAGCTCCCCACATAATCTTCCATCGTAGGGACAATTTCGGATTATCAGAGGCACCTAAAACGACTTTACGTTTGCCTCCTTCATATCCAACGGCAGGAAGCTGTCCTGCAATTATATCGATGTTTCCAGGTTCGGTTTCTGGCCTTCGTTTGAGAATTAATTCCTGAGCTTCCACAGCAATCGCAACTAAAAAGAAATAGAGCCAGGGAATGGAGGAGATTATTCCGGTATAAACGTTTCCTCCTAGTGCCCATATAGTATACACCTGCAATCTTGAAGAGAGAGCTAAACAAAGCGGCCAACTGGAACTTTGTATCATGCTTTCTTTGAAATTCGTATCGAGCATGTATAAACACTCGCAACTCAGAGTCCAGATTGATATCCGGTATCTTGTTAAACATGGCTGAAGTCATATGATCAAAAGCATACACGTCTTTCCAAGATGTATATTTCAATGCGTTCAAAGTCAGCATCCTTCAGAACAAGTTCAGTTTGAATATACCATATATAGCGAATATAAGACATACCGATGGACACTCCCTCGCATCACAAACAATACCCAACGGACGATCCAGATGTTTGCGAACTTTAATCGCTCTTGCACTATCCGTCAACTTGAGATCCATCCCAATGGCTGTATCAGACGCCGATGTCCTCAAGCTTAATGTCTCCCTCAACCATCCAGGAGTACACCACTCAAACACGCTCGAATTATCCCCACAGTACCGAATGCACTCATTGGAGCCCATACTATCCCGGCGGCGCCTCTTGTCCCGAGAGACAGGGAAAGAGCTACCCTAGATCCGATGAGCGTAGTTAAAACTGTTATCTCGAGAAGGCCATTGTTGAGGTTAATCGATGGTAGGGAGGATGTGAATGTGGTGGTTGAGTTGGCCATACGAGGAGGGAAGACACGACGCCGGAGCTACGCTGAGCTGAGATTTGCTTGGCTTTATATTGGTACACAGTCGCCAGTCTATTCACGGTGCTGTTCACTCATCCTGTACACTCTCGTATGTCAGGAACTCAACACGTTATAACGTTGAGAAGGTATGAATGGAATAAGGAGTAACGATGTGTCGAGCAAGTATCTTCGCCGATTTCAAAAGACCTAGGTCTAGTAGTAATGCTAATGCTAACAATCTTGTGAGATGTACGACCACGAGGAACAAGTTCCAAACAAGCCCTGTCGAGGTCCTGTCATAGCCGGCAAGGCAAGGCAATGCAGTAACAGTGGCCATGTTTGTTTCCGAGGGTGCATGTGGGTCCCAAAGGCTGTTCAGCGGTCCGAATCGGTTGAGTTTTGCAAGCGAACTAGGGGACGGTAGAGTAGGCGATACTCGGCGCTAAGCGCCATCCAAACAATTCTATATTGATAACCAGTGCTGCGCGGCAAACAGAGAGAGAAAAATATAAAAACGAGATACAGTCAGAGAGAAAATAGAAGGCATACAAGTGCAGATAAGATGGAGGCAGATACAGATTAAATGTAGACATAAAGCGTGAAAACATACAAGTGTGAAAACATAGGAGCGAGAATTAAACGGCGAGAAATAGAAATAATAAGAAAAGGCGAAAAACGAGAAAATGCAGGGTGCGGCGGGTGGGAGAGCAGAAAAGAAGGCGTGCGGCGCGGGAGACTAGCGAGTCTCAGTTAGCGAGCGGATTCATCGGCAACGGCGGGAACGTACCTAGCGAGGTTCTGTGGCGAATGGGATAGCGGCGGAATCCCTCTCCTCCCTCCTTAAGTTAGACAGCGGGTGAACCCACAAGGTTGTACACTCTGGTGGTTGCCAATCGCACGCCGCCTGTACAACCTTGAACCCGGCCGCTTGAATGGTAAAAGAGGGAGGGAACAACAGCTAAGCGGATCAAGGCGGTGACGTAATGAGCGTCTCTACCGATTCGCTCTGTGTAAACATACGTTTAAACTCGAATTTATCAAACTTTGTTCAGCGTAAAATATCTTAACACCTATTAGGGTCTTACTTTCCTCCAATGCCCTAGTTGAACGTCATGAAGTGCACTAAATACATGAAGATTCGAACAATCGGTGAAGATTCGACCAGTTGAACCTTCGACCGCTGGTCCCCGAATGTGAGACGTCAGTAGTCTCTGCGCGGTTTCTGCTAGCAGTTCAAACTTAAGCTGGCTATGCGATGAGTTATCATGTAGTGTACTGCAGATAAACCCTGACACAAGTTATACAACCAAGCTGCTTAGCTTCACTGCATCAGGAAACCTGGCAAAATGCTACAGAGGCTATATAGCGACTATAGCGACCATAGCCTCTGTAATTTATGTACACTATGGTAGCATCCGTAGTGCACCTGAAAATCGTCTAGCTTTCTGCTAGGATAGCGGTCGCAGACACTATGCACAGCTATGCTAGAAATCATAGGACTCATAGCCTCGATAGGGCAGTACAGAGCAATTTTCATCGATTTATTGGTTATTTAAGTCAATTTCGCCTCCAATAGATAGCAATAAATATTTAAAAATATTGATATATATATATATTGCAAGTACTAATTACAAGGATGTCAGGGAGACTGTACTATACTACAAAGCTATTCCAGGACTGAACTGATAAAATGAGCAGATGGTTTGAAAGAAATAGAAATCATAGTAGTATTAGAGAAGATCAGAGCACTTTCAAACTGACTCCTGTAGAGGGTAATCAGTGCCAATCCGGATACATAACAGTATAGACCTACTTTGAGAATACCTCGGCCCAGGAAGCGGGTGGATCTCACTAATGCTGGCTAATATTTAAAGTAGTCTGTAAATGTATAGGATAGTTAATATATCATACAGTATCCAAAACACCATAGGCACCATATTGACAGACACAGGGGTTCAATGTTAGTCTTAATCATTGTGATCATCTACAAGAGTACATCCTTAGTAAATCTAGTCTGGTACTGGTAAAGGAGCAACTCACCAACAAGTGGCACCCTTGTTCATCCTTGGAAGGATGGTGATTTGGAGTGACTACTAGTTGTATTTCCCTATAGTGATGGTAGTTTAGCGCAAAGCATGTGGAGGTCGCCAGATTAGATGCACCAACCTGCAGAATCCAATTCTACTACCTATAAGTTGATTGTTTGTTGGGCTCAACCCTCAGACTGGTCATTCAGAGGCAATAGACTGTCAAGATAGCAGGCTAGCTCACCAGTCATGGCTGTACAGCACAAAATGTCGCATCTGCAGTTACCACCACTTCTCCATGGAGTAGTAGTATCTGGATACAAAAGTGGTAAGTGAGATTTCGAAGTACTGTAAATGGAACAAACCATGGATTTCTGAGGAACAATGTGGGTGGAAGCTGCAGCAGAGAAGTGAAGGTAGTGGTATGACACCAAGTATAATGGCACTCAGAATTGTTCAAACCAGCTGAGTTGACTTTGTGACTTAGCGAGAGGCTGTTAAGCTCTGTGCAGAACTAAGGTTAAGATATGTCGGAGATGTATGAATAGGACTTGGCTTCAGCTTCTATGCTGTGCTACTATTGCAAGTCGTGTCCTAATTTCAAGTCGGTTGGATTCGATCAGGTTGGACAGTAGAGGTCAAGATAGAGATGTTGGAGATGTTGGAGTAGTCAAGACCAAGGGTCAGGACTGTAACATGGTAGGACGATGTTGAACCAGAGGTTGGTCGGAGAGTGTCAGAGAGGAAGTCTGAGAGGAAGTCAAAGACGATGAACGAGAATATAACAGAGGGTAAACTAAGTTGATTTCCAGATAGAGAACTACCTAAGAATATACATGTACTTATATACTCAAGACGGAGGTAGACTTGATGGAAATAATAAAGATAACAGGGAGGTTGGAAAGGGTCGGAGAGTAGGGTAGGTCGGAAGGAGTAATAATAAGGGGGATGACAGGCACAAACAGGGGGATTGTATAAGGATGGGACTAAGATACAGGATACAAGTTCAACATGATTACGGTCATAACCTATAGAAGATAAAGGCATGATAGTATGAAGATAAGAGAAGTAACCAATGAAGGTGGAAATAGGAAGTAAGGTCAGCAATCATCAGTGATGACAAAGACACAGTATGTCATTGGAGATGTCGGGTGGGTGTTATACCTGTCGGGGAGTGGTCGGGTTGGTGACACCGGGGTAGGGTGTAACAGAGGCTAGCAAGGCTAGCTGGGCATTATTTCAGTAGCTGTTTCCTAGCATCTGTAGTGCTACAGAAAATTAAGCACCATTTGCCAGCTTTCCTGATGCACGTACATGTTTGTGCTTTATACGAGTAATATCTGCTGACTTTGCTGATCTATACAACGATGACAAACCTTCTACATCTTCAGTCGTAGTAGGCCCCGAGAGTTCTTGTCCATTTCTCTCTGTGTGTTAACGAAATTGCACGAATAACCAAGCAAATGTCCCTCGAACCGTCATATAAATCAAACATAGGTTTACCCAACAAGTATGTCCTGTATCATTCCACTACAATCATCTATTTTATCTCCTCTATTCCCTTCACCACCAGTACCGCCCGATGGCATCCTATGATCAACCTTTCAATGGCTATACGAGAAGGAGAAAGCACGGAGGAAGGGATTGGACAACGGCGGAACTCCTGCCGAATTCAACTAGAGACCGTGGATCGTCCAGATCTAGGAGGGCTTGTGATGAAGACTGGGTGATATCGGGATTGTCGACAGTTAATGGCGGTCTTGATGTATAGAAGGCGGAGAAGTCACTTGGGAGGCTGACCTTCGATGAAGTGAAAACGACTGCGCTTTAAGGTCATTCCTTCGAGACTTTACAAGATATTCCCCATCGCTATCGGCCTTCGGCGTCGGTTCGACAATGCAACCGCGCCGAAGCACGCACACTCAAGGTCTGCCAACGTAGTCACATAAGGATCTCGATACATCATCTATATCCCTATTAAGCCATCTTCGTACACCAAACCCATCTCATCCTATCTTGCCGATCTTTTCGGAAAGAGTTCCAATTGTTGTTTGATCATTGCGTATGGGGTCGTGTATCATGGAACAGGGAGAATGAGTTGTTGTCTGCGACGAGGTGATGAGGATGGCAAAAGAGTAGCGGATCGGATGCCACCAGAAGGAGAGCGAAGGATGCGGATATGGAGGAAGGAAAGTGCTACGGTGAATTAAGAGATGATGAAGACACGAGTTTTAGATTGGGAATTGACTGGACAGGAGTCTCGAAGAGCAAGCCCAATGGAAAATCCTCAAGGCCCGGACAACGATCATCGCAAATTCCCATTACGATTCGTGACGCTTTCCGCCGCCTATGCCGACACTTCTCACGCTCTCCATCCCCCACATCCCACGTCGACTGACTCCAACATATACTGTTCTGCGTTCCCAGGAAACGTAGATTGATCTGTTCAGTTTTTGGACAGTATTGATGCTATGTATGATCAGACTCATTATGGGCATTACGTTGTGGTGAAGTACCGGTTCCATAAGTATAAACATTTATCCATTCTTTGTCATTCTGCGGGTGCGTTCTACCATATATTTCATAACACACGGGTTTTCGATATCATATCAGGATTGTGCATTACTCAGTATTATGGAGTGAGATTCAACAATAGTAAACGCACCAGTGACATTGAAATACGCATTGTACAAGTGACATGCAAAGACGACGGAGAAAATCGGGAATGGCGTAGGAGTTTTAGTTTGACTTTTGGGTTGGGAGTCCTACAGGCTAGTGGTCTAAAAATGTCTCTGCAAGATCGGACTATTACCGACACACTACACAGGTTGGGCATAGCTTCTTGTCCAATCTACCCGTGTTGAGAAATCAAATGCTGTGTCGACCGCAGATTTATATTGCTTCAGGATTCACTGCTTCCCACGTACATTATCTTGTATTCTCTCCCCCGAGCCCTTAACTTATGGACGTATTTGGTACGCTTGCTAGTGCGATTGATCTCGCCGAAAGGATTATAGCCTATCTCGGAGACGTTAAAGACGCAGATGAACAACGCCAGAGCTTGAGAGATGAACTCAAAACTCTCACTTTGCTGCTTCCCATGCTTAACAGGTCTCTCAAACCAGGACGGGAGGACGGATCCGCGACCAGTGTATTATCTTCAGCTGAAATACAGGCATTTGACACCGTTCTTGGAAGATGTAACGATATTCTTCGAGAGCTATGGCAGAAATTGGACAAGGCCCAGAGAAATGGGGGAAAATTTCTCTGGCCTTTCGCGAAAGGAGACATCGCGTCCAAGATTAAACATCTTCAAAAATTCGTATCCTATGTAAAAGATGCGGTTGATATTAAGATTGGGTATGTCCGCTCATTAAAGTTTCGTAGTTCCAAACTTACAATTTATTTTCTATGTTATGTTTTGCAGTATTATGGTGCAAAATATTCAGAGAGACCTGCTTTCACTTGATGGAAATATTCGAGTGATGAAATCTGAATTAGCAGATATAGAAAATGTTCAGAAATGTGCGTCATTTCGGTAGTCGACAAAAGAACATCTGCTCTAACCAATCATTCATAGCTGTCAGCAATGGTATCTCACATCTCGTGACTTCTTCCAATGGTAAGAAAACATGATATCGTTGACTCAAAGAGCATATGCTGATCATGACGATAGTGAAAGAACTTGAAGAACTTGCTGCTTGGCTATCCCCATTAGACTTCGAAAAACTCCTAGCAGACTATATTGATTCACGTACCGAAGACACAGTGACCTGGGTATTGGAAACATCTGAGATGAAGGCTTGGATGAACGGAGATTTGGGTTTGTTATGGTGCCGTGGACATCGTGAGTGTATTCTGCAAGGTAAATGTCTACATCAAAGGTAGTTATGTCCTTCCGATTATAGCAGGTGTTGGGAAAACAATGATCACGTAGGTTTGCATCTTGTCATGGATGCGATTATTCGACTCACAACTATATCATGTACAGGTCCGTGGTCATCGACAAATTAAGGAAATCCGACACTACAGTACCTGTACTATTTGCCTACTGCAACTACAAGAGCCAATTTACGACCCGGAACTATTTGGAAGTCTTCTTGAAGCAGTTGGTGTTAAAGAATTTTATAACGGATGAATCCATCGAATTATTCAAGAAAGTAAAGTCAAATTCAGAAACTGTTAGTGAAGATCAGTTATTAGAGACATTTATATCAGAGCTGCAACTGTGTTCAAAAGCATTCATCATAATTGATGCTTTTGATGAAATATTAACCATTGGGGTGCAGGACGATCTTATGGACATCTTCGAGCAAATAACCTTGAAGACAGGAGCCTATGTGATGGTGACATCTCGACCTCATATTATGAATATTAATGGCGATGCAATACTTGAAATCAATTCTACTGATACAGATATCCGAAAATTCATCACGAGCCAACTCAGTAGCAAAAGTATTTTTAAACTAAAGAAGAAAGCCCCAGACATCGAAGATAAAATAATTGATGTGGTACGCAAGAAATCTTCTGGCATGTATGTACACCCAATTTGGTTACTCTCTTAGTGCTGAGAGACTTCTCAGATTTCTGTTAGCTAAACTTCACATGGACACGATTCAACGAAAAGCGAAATGGGCTCCTTATTCTGAGGTTATTGCTGCCTTGGAAAGCTTGCACAATAACTTCCGTGATACATATGAAGATATTCTGGAAAGAGTAAAAATAGAGGAACCGGAATGCAGTCATACTATGCACCATATTTTGACTTGGCTACTCAGAGCTCATCGTCCTCTAACTGTAGTAGAATTGCAATGTGCGCTCGAGCTAACAGCCGGGAGGCTTGAGCTGGATCCAAGGAATTATCTGGACGAGGAATCTATCATTTCAATTTGTCAAGGACTTGTTATGATTGGTAAAGAGTCGGGCATTGTCAGTCTTATTCGTGAGTTATAGTCCCTGTTTAATTTACATCAAATATTGATTTCGCAAAGACGAAACTGCCCATGAATATTTACATCAGCATATTAACAACCTACCTTTTTTGAGTGAAGTAAAGCTAACAATAGCATGTTTGTCGTCCTTGGATCTCTTTGTGGATACCATTGATAACAGGCAAATACCACTTTCAAGCTATGCATTGAATTTCTGGGCCCAGCACCTTTCTGCTACTGAAGGGGAGGAAGACACAATTGACCGGTGCCTTAGGTTTCTCCTGGATAGCAAAAAGCTGCATCTCATAATGGAGCATTTGCCAGGTTTTGGACTTCAATGGCCAAGACCGTACTGGGGAGAAACCTGGGAATGCACTGGTGGGGCTGCATTGCGCATCTGCATCTGGCTACAGTTGAACAAAGTAGCAGAAGCAATTTTACAGCAAGAAGACTCTTACATATATGAACAAGACGAGAAGCATGTGGAAGGGTGGAATGCTCTGTCTGTTGCAGCACAATTTGGAAACACAAAGTTAGTCAAATTGTTACTGCAAAGGGGAAATAGTAACCTTGAAAACAAAGATCAATCAGGTCGTACACCACTATTTTGGGCTGCTCATAATGGGCATACAGAAGTGATAAATCTTCTACTCAAAAGTGCATACATTTACCCTGACATCGGTGATCAATTTGGATGCACACCATTATGTTCAGCTGCTCATAATGGACATACCGAAGTGATCAGGCTTATGCTCAAGACAGGCAGAATTAACTATGACACAAGAGATGATTCTGGGTGCAGCCCACTCTCTTGGGCTGCTCGTAACGGTCATATAGGGGTAGTAGAGCTTCTTCTCAACACTAGGAATGTTGATATTGAATCCCGAGATCAATATGGAGCCACACCACTGTCTTGGGCAGCTAGTAATGATCATACATCAGTCGTAAAATTTCTACTTCAGACAGGAAAGGTTGATGCTGATAGCAGAGATGAATCAGGACGCACACCACTATCTTGGGCTGCTCATTGGAGTAGTACAGAAGTAGTGGATGTCCTACTCAAGACTAAAAAGGTCAACCCCGATACAAAAGATCAATCTGGACGTACCCCACTCTCTTGGGCTGCTCAATGGGGTCACATTGAAGTGGTCCAGCTTCTTCTGGCGAGTGAAAGTGTTGATCCTGATACAAAAGATGACTGTGGACGTACACCACTGTCTTGGGCTGCTCAATGGGACCATGTCGAAGTGATAGAGCTTCTAATTAACACTGGGAAAGTTGATATTGATACTCAAGATCAATTTGGGCGTACCCCACTATTTTTTGCTGCTCGTGGCGGTCATGCAGCAGTGGTACAGCTTTTATCGCAAACTGGGAAGGTCAATCCTAATATCAGAGATCATTTTGGACGCAGACCTCTCTCCTGGGCTGCTAATAATGAACATGCCGAAGTAGTAGAAATTCTCCACAAGATTCATAATCTAGAAGATCGATTTCAATAGAAGACATCGAGGTAGAGAACATCTTATTAAGTAGGTTTTGCCCTTGTCACATCATATATGTGATTGCCAGACGAACTTCATTCAGTCAAGCTCTTCGGGTTGAAAATCACTCCTTACTAGTATCCTATGATCAAAACCTACAGAATTTCCACAACTACACTGTTATTGTTCAATACTTAAGGTATCCAATGATGCGCTGATCAATGAGATTATTCCTGCGAATTTGTGTGCCTTTTGGTGGAGGTCGCGTCTGTTGCATAGCTGAGGCGAAAGGGATAGGCATTAATGAGATAATAAAAATGAGAGAATTTATAAGAGAGTTTATATTGAGAAGAATAGGAAACTTATGATGCATAAATATTCCATTATGTCTTGCAATTCATACACTTTCTCCTTAAGATCATTGTTGGCGGCTTCGTATCCTGAATCAGATTCCTTATCGTTCACGAGATCCAGTTATCCTTCTGCAATATAATCTCCATGTTGCAAAAATCTAAATTACTGGATGGACCATATCAGGAATTCAAAGCTCCTATCAGGCATGATAGAGCCCGGGGTCAGTGTTTGGTCAGAGTCTGGTCAGAGCCTGACGAAGCCTGGTCGTCCTTTTTGAATTCCTGATAGGGTTCACCAGGCGTTTTGGATTTTGCAACACAGCATCCACCCTCCCATGCTGTCGCTTCTCACCAACACTCCTAGCATACATACTTAGCTATCCCTACCAACGAACATACATCGTATGGTGCGTGGCCACGCTCTGAAGTGAAGGCGACGAGTTGCCTTGCGTGTACGAGTACATGTGGTGTGAAGGAGGTGATGGGTTTAGACGAATAACAATGTCGTACGGACAATTTGCGGCGCCTTTGGTCTGAGGAGCTTGGATGATATGTAGACATATTTTCACCAAGTTTGCGCCTAAAGTGTGACCGAAAATGTGGCGTTCCTGATGATATAGATAGGAGAAGCAGGAATGAAAGAATCGCTAGCTTGAGTGAGCCGGAACCGCGGTGTTGAGTGAGCAAGCCGGGGAGAAGATCTAAGGTGGGATCATTTCGGATCTTCCGTTTCCATCCAGTCTTGGCGCACGTCTAATACTGGATGGACGTGGGGTTACGTTGTGGTGGTTGGTGCCATTCATCATATAAGTTATTATAGTCAATCATTTCGAGAATGCCTAAGTACGTACATCAGTTCAAACCCATCGAGCTAGTAATTACTAAATGAACACGAGATCATCGTCAAGCTTGTCGGATAGCCTTCAGCTTTCCCAACCTGTCTGGAAAATTTCCCATTTGCAACGAGTAAAGAAAAGTGTATACTATTAGTACCTAATAATATGGAAAATACTACCCAGAAGATAACGCGGAAATATCATGACAAGAGCTCAAACAAAGCACGTGCCGCCTCTTGAGAAATCTTCAAAGTCTCCTTAACATCGAGAACATGCATAAAGCTGATATTGAGAGTTCCAGCAGTCAACTTGGCCGTAACCTGTTGATCGTTCAAAATCTGCGCATCGTGATTGCTCACAACCTTCATCGTATCTGTCCCTGTCGCAAAATAGAGCCACAAGCCTTCTCCGTAGGGTATCCAATATATCCAGGAGAGATATCTTCCCCGGTTAGCAGAACCTTTTTCGACGAAGAGGGGTGAGCGACTTTCTGCATCCAAAGAAGGTGTGTCGATTGTACGGCCAGACAGCACTCGTACTGCAGGGACAGCGAGAGTACCATGTTGAGCATTGGGTCCGCGAATGGGTGGAAGAGAAAATATAACAATACGTGAGTCGTAAACGACCATTGGGGTGAGTTTGGATTTTCCCATAATCCATGCCGCACTGGAGAGTGTAGTGTCACCAATAACACCTATGACACGCAGTTTCAATGTTGCAGAAAGTCCTGTATTATTAAATGGGTAGGAATGCGACATGGATGCAGTCCGCAATAAAGCTATTTCTTTACCAGAGAAACAGTCCTCTTTATACGAATATTCTCCGCGTGGGTGAACATGAGCTTGCTATTTCGAAAGCGCAAGGGCTAGCAATAACACTCTGTGCTTCATGTTGAGAGAAAGACTGTCGAGCGAACGTCCAACCAAGGTATACCCCCATCGTGTATCACCCCGCTCCGCAAAATGATACAATGATATCCGTAAGACGAGCCAGAGAACTTGGAATCCTACCCATGCAAATAGCACAACCTTAGGCTCTTGCCCCAACAGAAAATAGGTAAGGACAAGCGACGATGTGCATAATAATGCTCCAGTTCCCCACATAATCTTCCATCGTAGGGACAATTTCGGATTATCAGAGGCACCAAAACGACTTTACGTTTGCCTCCTTAATGTCCAACGGCAGGAAG
>KN837079.1:46394-65396 GCA_000827215.1 Sphaerobolus stellatus SS14
AAGAGTTCAGAATAGTAAGTATCATGATATAATGTACAAAATGATGTGAAGCCGTTCAACCGTCGACAGGAATCCTGCAAGTGTGACCAATCAGAGAAACCCGTGGAAAATATATACCAAGAACGAACTTGTACCAGAACAATGTTGCTCGTGGAGTATCAAAAATAACTGCAAACTGACTGTTCGAGATTGCTTGCCTGCCGAAAATCTTACAGTAGCACGAGTGCACCATAAGCGCCCTACGCGCTTCGAGCACTAATCTAATCTTCTGTCTGTCTCTCTAATGAGAGAGAAAGCTGAGTGAAGTTGGCGCCAGCTACACGGCGCGTCCGCTGTCGTCATGTTGAGCTACCGCCATCTCCGCACGCATCCAGACGCCAAGTTGGGCATTGGAACCATAACGATGTGTGCCAGCGGCTCGTCTATCCCTTTAAATTCGACTAGCTACTAAGCCGAGATATCGATGATGCAGATAGCGCGTCGTACAGGTCGGCGTTCCCAATTGTCGCTGATACCATCACCTTCAGGCTTCCTCCAATGACGGGTATCCAGAACGAAAATGGCTCCGTCGCGAGCGAATGTCCAGTCAAATAAACATCGCAGGAAGACATGACATGCACGTCACACTCAACACATCGTCTGAGCCGGACGTCATGTCTGAGGAGGCGAGTGAGACAGAGTCGGAATTCGACGGCATGTCGTGCGAGAGAGAGGTGCAGATGAGAAGACGGATCCCCAAGCTCGCGAGGCTGCAGAAGGACGTGTTCGAGTGCTCGATCGCATATTTGATCGCGTCGTTGTTCACCTTCGTGCCTTGCTGCTTACGGATGTGCCCACTATGCGTAATGGCGACGGCGGACCGAGCAGAGGTCATATGCTCGCTACATTGTATGTCCTTTTCGCGTCTTTTCGTCTCGTTACTAACGTTTCGCAGTATCCTATGCTGGAACCCGTCCGCGTCTCCGCCACCCTACTCCTAGCCCACCTAAACCCTCTAGGTACAATGATAGAAGCAACATCTACGTCCTCTTCGGTCCGCATTCGTTTGCCTCAGCAGCGTCAGCATGTCTTGGTCCTTCGAGGTGCGTGCGGCATTTTCGCTATTGCGTTCATTCACTAATACAAGATTTGTCTTCATGTCGTTTCAGATACACCCAGACGGGCTTGCGGATACTCTTGTGTTGAGTTAGATGGCGGGCACGATCATGCTCCTTGCGCGGCTTAATGTGTGGATGGCTAGACCGAGTTTTAATACCGGGGTGTATCTCCTTTCACTCTACGCCTCCAATCCTATATAATGACCTCCTTATCGTCCTTCTCCACCCTCACAACCTCATGCACACATTCCTCCTCGACCCAAACTCTTTCACCCTGACAAGGCAAGCTGCTTAAAGCGGTAGAAAATCATCAAGAAACCTTCATGAACCTCAGACGCAATTTAGAGGAAGCGCATTCGGAGTGGTTAGGAGTCTTGTTGTTATCATATGTGGAATCGGCTTAAGACGAAAACAGGAGAAGGGCGAGGCGTATGATGTGGTCGATCGTCTGAATGGACTCGCGCAGCGTTATGCGGGTTTGAGATACAGACGGAGTTGACGAGGAAGGTTAGGAGGCAAAGTTGTTATTCCGAAGAGCTCTGGGACGAGCCTGGGGCTGAGGACGGCGTTGGAGGAAGGAGAAAAGGGAAAGAAAAGTGAGATACGGAGGAGTGGCCGTATGTGTTCCGAGGAGAAGGAGAGGTAAAGCAAACAGGAGAAAGAAGACGCGACGTTAGAAGCTGCGGCGTCGATGTTTGGCGACTTAGTGAATGATTTGGGACCGCCTATGAGTACGCTTGCTGTATGCCATTCATACCCTCTCCTTTCTTCGCTTCCTAATACTAATCCCACTTCGTTCTCAGACTGCATGAACGCTGACCCTCTATCGCATCAAACACGCCTTCGAGCATCAACGCTCCTCCTCTTCTCCCCCTCGTCTTCTTCACACCCCGATTCTCAGCGCACGAGTTCATGCGCCTCGCAGATGACATCCAGCAGTCCCTATACCAGTTCGACAGCACGAGCAACCATGCGGTTGTTTAGGCTTTATCGAAGGAGCGACGTTGGCAAACCAGGCCCCACCCAGGCACATTTGAGACTTTTCAGCTGCAATCAATGTTTAGTATCCGCGGCAACAAAAAGTTAATTGAAGCATTTTTATCCCTTTACAGATATAGCCAACCCTCCCGGGTCTCGAATTAATGGCTCTGCCAAGGGTCGCAGTCGCAGCACGTACCCGAAAGCCGCCGTCGGCCATTGCTCGAACCGTTGCGCTACATGAAAGGGACAAAGATAAAATTCGTAGGAATCTTCGAGTACAATACACTTGAAGTAGTAATGCACGTGAAATGGTAGGTCTCTCCACCTTGTACGCCAGCGCAGCAACTGCAAGAGAAATGTGTGTGCGAGGTGCACGTAGCTGGATAGGATGTACAACGTATATAGGCGTCGTTTTAGCGCCGGTGCAAGTCCTCCTCTTATATTCTTATAATGTTATCACTGAGACAATCTGAGTAGTGCTCTTCTTCATGGGAAGTTTTGAACGATGCCAAGGATATATTTGGTGTGGGTCGAAAGATAGGCTTAATGTTCAGCTTAGGCACCGGCCATCCTGGGACAATTCATCATTCAAAACCAGATAAAGTTGAGAAATTAATCCCACTCAAATTAATCAACACGCTCAGTAGGATTGCCAGACTGTGAAATTGTTTTCAGGGATTTTACGGTCAGATTTCGTTTCCAATGAATATTATCGTTTCAACGTTACCCATGGTGCTGAATGAATATCCTTAAATGAATGGGATAAAATACCAGAGATCATCATACATACAAGAACATACCTACAGGACACATGAACATCCAAAGACGTTGATGTGATTGCAAACTCCCCAGCAGGTGAATATTTCCGGAGCCAATATGCGACTGGGAGGTTCTATGGTGCCATCCAGTGTATAATGAACCAGCCTATAATGTTTTATAATAGCTCATTCAATACCAGTATTCCGAATAGCTCTAAACAATGAACATATTTGTTTTACCAGACGAATTCCATGAACAGGAAATAAAAGCAATTCTAACTATTCTAAAATGTATAAATAGCTAGCGGCGGAAGACCCTAATTATATTTCGCAAACCATCCGCTGAATAATGTCCTGGGGTGCCTTCATAGTTGTCCATACATACTCTGAACTGACGGTAGCCTTGCTCCAAAAGTCCACCATTCCCTTCAGTAGCGCGCCATTCCCGACGGCTTACAGATCGCGCAAGACGAATAAGCGGAGTAGGAGCTGGTCGATAGGCCATATCAACGATAATACCTCCACTCTTTGACGCAAATAAAGTAGGCGTGACGTGTGTTTTGTCAGTTGCCGGTTCTAGGGAAACAGCATTTGCAGGAACTGTGGACACAGTAGCACAGGGAGCACCGCTGGGGAACGTCCCAAGGGAATTGACGAAGACGATGTTATAGTCCGACGGGAAGTGTTTTGCTAATTTCTCAGCAGTCGGTCTTGTCCAGTTTTACAAGTAGATAGTGGTAGCACCTAGACTGTACAGCGCATAAATGGCAGCACGAGACGTCCTTCCGCCACCAATGACCAGCGATTTGGTACATCTCACCAGTCGTTCTTTGATGCAAGCGGCAATGCCCATCCAGTCACGTTATCACCGTAGAGCGTGCCGGTATCATACTCGGCGGGACGAATGATGGTTGTGTTGACAGCACCAATGAGCTTAGCAGCTGGGGAGACCCCATCTAACAAAGGCACAATGTCTAACTTGAAGGAAATAGTAACTCAGGCGCCTCCAAAGTCAGACAACTTGAGTATTGCCTTGATCTTCTCGGCGATAACTTCAGTCTCATAGAGACTATAGCGATGCGGGAGACCCTGGCCTTACCGATAATCTTGACTATATCTCCAAGCCCAGCTGCACGGGTATACTTCTCCCTAACATCGGCGCCATCCCAGCGCATATTCCCGCTCCAGTCATGCCATGAAGTGATGCTTTGAGAAGTACCTTTCGTGCCTTGACAGCCTCCTGCAACTTGGCAGACCAGCTAATCTCAACGTCAATAGATTCGCAACCCATGCGAATACCTAGGTTCATCAATGCCAGTGCAGCCTCTTCTCCATCGTCGGGGAACGAACCACCTTGAGACAGTGCGTATCGTGTAAATAATATGTAGTAGTGTATTGCGACGCAAAGCAACCACTTGAGCGGCCACATAACCCAAGGAAGGAACGTTGTGGGCCTTCGCATTGCCATCTTCAGATGATAGATCGACCCTCACTTCTACCGCGTCTGAGCCATAACTAAGCTCCTCCATCAGAGAAACTGCAGGTTTGATATCAAGATATGTTAGCGACAGGAAGTAGGGCCTGCGGCCTGAGGCGAGCCCGGGACAAAGGTTGGGGTTGAGACCGGTAATGCGCTCAAAGACCTAGACGACCTTGTCTATGGGCTTGATATGGTGGATATCCTTGACGGCCTCGCGTTGAATGTCGGCGCTGAACACGCGCATCATGGCAATAGTCATGTCGATATAGGGCTGAGAGATGACTTGACCGCCCACGAGCTCCAGGCGCATAAGGTGCGCAGAGCAGAACGGACGAGACATTGGCTTTAGACGCTGGCGGCAAGGCGAATATGACCACCTTTAAGTCTTGGTGTTATTGAAAGAGGAAGGCAATCTTGAGATTCGGGGTAAGAGATAGATGCACCGTTCTCGCGAAGGCCATCTAACAAAGGCCCGATGGGACGTTGCTTCATACGAGCGTTACCCGTTATGGCGGTCGTTGCTTCGAACTCTTCGGTTTGGCAAGAGCGCAAACGGTAGTGAGGAAACGGGCCATAGTATCGGCATTCCCAAGGTAAATCTCCTTTCCACTTTCAGGGATTTCGAGAGTGCCTCGACCGCCTTCGACCACAAGGGTCTCGCCGTTGTCCTCCCATAAGGATTTGGCACGCTTGACGCCATTTAGAGATTATTAAAAATGAAAAGACGACAAGACATACCTCGAGATCGCTTAAAGCGGCCATCATGAACTAGATATCGTCTGAATACAAGAGATTCTTCAGCCTGCATGTTCCCTATCCCAAGGCAGCAAGGACCAAAGCCCTGTTGGAGATACTCTTGTATCCAGGTGTTGCCATCTTAACGGTCTCGAGGATATCTGGGATAACACGGACAGCTTCTGACAATGTGCGACGAATAGTATCGTCGGCTACCACTGTGGCCTTTTCGTCAATGGTCTCGCCAACGCAAGCAAGAAGAACGATCTCCTTGGTGCTTCGGCTGCTTTTCTTATCAACCTATTGAGTAGTTTATCAATTGTGATCGATTTGTGCGGTGATCCTGGGGTTCTTAAGCGAGAACTGCAGGACACGAGTGAGGCATCGGACAGCGACCTGGCCCAGATGACCTTACATTCTCCATGGAGGATCGAAGGAGTAAGAATAGCTTCAATGCCCAAAGTTAACGAGATTGCGAAGACCGGTCTCGTTCGGACGTGGGATTTGACAGCAATGCTGCCAGAGATAATATGAAGAAGAAGAGCTTGGCGGGAATCGGCAGATTGGCATGTGATCGACGCGACGCGACGCCAAGCTAATCACTCCGTGTCTGAGCAGCACTACGCAGTCCTACCATTTGAATTCAGATAGGTATCGACATATATTATTTGGAGAATTTATTACATTACTAAATATATGAACCCTTGCATCGTTATATCTCTCCATAAACAACCTTCCAACTTAACTCAATCCCATTCTGATCGCAAAATACCTCCAATCTTTCTTTATCTATGTTCCTATAATCCTCGATCCTCAGCCTTGGCGCCGAAGCTCTCTCCAAAATCCGCTTAAAATCTCCAAAGAGGCTCTCATCTCCCGCAAAATCCATATCCAACAAATCCAATCTCTCCAATTCAGGAAAATACTGTTCCGCATTCTCTGCTAATACTTTAAAAATCTCATTATCCACCGGTTTCATGACCCTCAAATCGGTCACCTTCCTCGCAACGCCCAGATCCCTAATCGAGTCTGCACATGGAAGATACAGAACGACATATCGCAAATTAGGGAAGGTACTGAGGATGTTATCGTATAACCTTTGGGGCCCGTTTGCTGGTGATGGGACGCTGATTTGGAGCTCGCCGTAGGATGTCATTTGTTCCAAGTCGATATACCCGCGGAGACTGCTCCCTGTGCCGGTATCACCGAGTTGGTTGCGACAGAGGAGATAGAGGGCGACTTGATTGTCTGCCAGCAAGCGAATCGTCGATGGTGATGTCCGAAGGAATGATGCTTTTGAGTCTAGGAGTCCAGCGAATGTCAGATCTGGAGGACATTCTGATAACGTGATACACAAATCCCTAAGGTTAGGACAAACTGCTGTATTTATTAACTCCCGACATTGTTGAGCCGTGACGCTTGAGAGGTTTATTTCTTGTAATTTTGGCAGAGTGAAGGAGGGAATAACCCCGAGTGACAGTGTCGAATCCGGGGATGGCAATGGTTCCCGAATAAAAAGCCGTTCCAGCTGAGGGGCTTGACTTGTAATATAAAGATAATCTCGGAATGTCCTTGGGGGGTTTAATTCTCCAAGGTTCAGTAACGTCAACTCCTTCCAAGATGAGCTGGTAGGAGAGGGACAATACCCGGTGAGAATTGCACACCGTAAGTCGGGGGTATAGTCATTGAAGAGGGGCATCGATATAAAATTCGTGGAGAGTGGCGTATTGTCCACCTGTGATCCCGAGGGGCTCGTCATGAGGATTATGCACTTTTCCAATTTCGGTGCAGGTGTGCTGGATAAGGCCATCAATGTTTGCTCAAGACATGCTTGCTCAGCCCCGATTTGCAGAAGCTTGACTCGCCAAAGATTCGTCCTCAGCGCGTCGAGAACGGATGCCAACTCTTCTGACAAGACGGGGCAAAAGATAATATTCAACAGAGCATCTTTGCTTAGTCGCAAGGAGTGGAGCCCGATATCCTTTTCATGTAGGAAAATTGTGGTCCATAGGGTTGCATAGTCTTGTGCAACGGAACGCCACCGCTGGCAGACGTGGGAGATAAGAAGGGCGACCTTTGCTTCGTGGACTTTTGCGTTGCACCAATTGGGAGTGGCGAACCAGAAACAGAGACGGAGAATGTCGTCATTGAGACGGTCGAAGTAGCATGCTGGATTAATGAATATGTTTTGTTTGAGCTGCATGGAAGACAGAGTTTTGGCTTAAGAAGTAATGGTGGTTTGATGAATGATCTTGACTTTCCATGACTGTTATTAACCTCGGCCACATTCGATTCCGATTTGCGGCGCCTCTCTGCGCTTCAAAATTCACCGGGCACGAGAATCCGAGGGGCGATGCATTCGAACGCGAAATCTTTCCATGATCAAGGATAGCCGCCTTGATCAGTTTTCCTGGCAGTGATCAGAGCATTAAATATATTCGATAGGTTGGGAGAGCCAGTCGAGGTGCTAATTTCTTCACCGAGACTCCATTCGATCTCATTTCAGAGTCACTATAAGGTGGCGCCCTATAAATTACTAAGGTAAACTGTTCACTGATTGAATAAAGATAGAAATAAAATTACCAATTATAATACATCATTGTGGTCGGCACTGAATTGTCCAAGAAGATTTAAGTAATACTGAGGTGAGTTGTGGTACAGTTCCGAAATCCGAGTTCGCCGATCCTCACGGTTTGGTGATTTGATGAGATGAGGGTCTTGGTGAGATGAGCAAAAAACTTAGGTCCTGGAGCTTTGAGCTTTAAGCTCAAAGGGCTGGAAAGAGCAGCCATCGAATAAATGAAAGCCCTCCGCTGGCAATCTTGGCGGTGGGCCGGTGCAATAGTGGCCTTTTCTCAGGCGCCTCCAAATTCCGATGAGCCTTGGTGTCCGGAGGGTGTGCAGCTGAGGCAATCCAAGCAAATCTTCCGCAGCATGTTATTCGCGCCTTATACCAATGGAATGATTTTATGTGCTTGTTGAACTTCGTTGATGGTCAAGGCAAGGACGTGACTCGGAGTCCGAATAAGGTCACAAACTTGAGATCAACCATCAGTCAACTGTCAAACTGCCCGGTTATGCCGTTACAATCTATAAGTACATATAACTATTTAACTTATATCTGGTAGGTGTTGTTGCTGTCAACAATAATTCATTAATTTCCTCCTTATTGTTATTTACTATTTATCTCACCTCGCGCCTCCGCACAGACTGTTCCTCTTCCGCTGCCAGTATTATATTAAGTAATATCCGTAGGACTTGAACTTTGAAAATCATCTAGGTTAATTCCGTTCGTGATTGTCGAACGAATTATTATGATGACAATTTAAGCGCCATGAACAGATCCTAATGGAGGGATTCGGAACATTCGGAAATTATGAAATTAAGCATATCTTGAGAGCTTGCCAAGTGAATAGTGAGTACTCAACCAGTAAGTCAATACTACATAGATTTTTTCAATTGAGAAAGCGGATTTAGAGTTTTCCCAAGGAATTCGCCTACTACATATTCTGAGCTGCAGCCTGAAAATAAGTACTACTTATTAGGACATGATTTCGGACACAAGATATAAATAAATTATTGTATTTAAAGCCTAAGAGGTTTCGACTCGGAGACTCAATAATTGGTTACAAAAATAGTTACGAGAACATAAGTATGGCGGTATCTATTCCGCGTTTAGAACCGCCAACCACCTGCCAGACTCAAAATATTTTGAGGGTCGTATTTTGCACGAAGCGTTCGAAGCGTAGGCAAATTAGCCCCAAATAAGCGCGTGACATTTGTTCCCAACCCTGCATAGTTATTGTAGAGAATTGCATCTGCACTGGATTGACCTTCTGCTATCGCAGCCTTTTGAACGATATCAGCCACCGCATCAACAGCCGCAATAGCACGAGCGTCAAGGGAGGTATCATTGTAGCCAATGTAAATGAGGAAGGGCGTCCAAGGATGTGCCGAGGAGTGGGGGTATGCGCCGCCAGTAGAGTGATCATACAGATCATTGTGGAAAGCTTCAACTACAAGGTTCACGAACTGCGTAGGATCTTTTGGGTCAATGAGGCCGGAGGATGCTAGTGCCTTGCTTTGACGTCAGTTAATTGTTTAGTCATTGACAGGATAAAACTCACCAGAGTCTGATTTACGATAACATCGATAATAGGCGCAGTATAATTAATAATTGGAACGGCTTGGATTACCGTTCTGTTCATTGAATTAATCTATCAGGTCGTTAAGGGAAGAGGATATGAGATACCTTGCAGGAGGGGGGAGTATACCGATGCTCTTTTGGAAATCCAGGAATGTACGAGTTTGGAGATCTGTAGAAATACTCGGTATCTTAATGAATTCATCGAATGTTCCTTTGGGGGCTGTAGCTCCATGGTAATAGAATTGAACAATGCACGTCAACTATGATGTTTATCATTGAGCTGCAATTCATCTGTGGAAATTGATAACTTACGACGCCTCCATGAATATTATAAGCCGGTAAAATCACGGCATTTGGGTCATTATTATTGGCATCGAAGTCTTCGATTGCTTTTCGTACAGCAGGTATATCGCCAGCATAGGTAGTAGTGCCAGCCTGTATAAGTTCGCATAAATATGAGTATGAATTTAACAGAAGTAACGTTAATAACTCACAAAAACTAGGCCCTCGGCGTATGTTTTGAGAACAAAGGCCGTCACAACACCGAAATTATTTCCACCTCCCTTTGTGCGACCCATATAAACTTCACATCCATATAAAGCACAGGGAGATCATCTTACCTTCAGACCAAAGAAGAGATCCGGATGAGACTGTGCTGTTACGTTAAATATTTGACCAGTGGGTGTGACGAGTTCATAAGATACGACGTTATCAAGGGCAAGTCCATGTAGCTCGGTCATCCACGAATACCCTCCGCCCAGAGTAAAGCCCGCGACACCTGGATGTATTTTTAGTAAATTCAGCGAGTTGACCCTAGAAATGTTTTCACACACCTACGCCAGGAACGCGACCGCCGACAACAGTCGCTCCCAACGGAATAAGCTTGTCATAAACATCGTCCCATATGTTACCGGACCCCACTCTCACTGTCGATGATGCAGGGTCGTAATCGATTTCATTAAACCGAGCTGTTGAAATTAAAACTCCAGGGGTTGAACTGAACCCAGCATTGAACGCATGGCCACCACTTTTGATCTAAGCAAGAAATTATTATATCGGTAGAACAATGAAGTAGGAGAGTCTTACACCCCACGCTGTTCGAGTCTTTTGAATAACTCCAAACTATACGATGAAAATATATTGAGAGTGAGGATATAGGTAGGAATTGATAGATACTCACAATAGTCGCAACGTCCTGAGGTGTGCTAGGTTCCACAGTGCATGCAGACGGTTGCGAACTAGATCCGGCCCAGTGTTCATTGTCAGAGACATACTGGGTAGATCCTATTTGATGTTTGTCAGAATTTCACTGAATATAAACAATGCAAGTAGAACTGACCGGGAAAGGCGACTTTCCCTGGAAGAAGACCCTTTAACGAAGAACATGCAGTGGTAGAAGGCGCTATTCCTTGCACCAGGTCAAGGGAAAGCAGACTTGCGAGGAGGATTGCGAATTTAAGCATTGTACTTGTCATCCAACGAGAAGAAACTGCTCGAGTGGGAGGAAGTTCAATGCCCAACTACTGGGCAAGACAGGGCCTTTTAACCTTTTTCGCCTTCCAAATCTATACCATACTCTCCGAGAGTTTCGTCATCGTGTGATCGCAAACTTACCGTAAGTTAACGCTATGTGGTATTTCCTCTACAAAGTCGCTCCGACCTGTCGCTGTATCAGTGAGTATCTAGCGCCATAGCTGGCCAGCTCACCAGCTTTAGGTTTAGTCTCGTGCGAAGACGCTTCGGAGCAGTGCACGCATCAGGCGTCTAGTTTAGCGAGCCTAGTAGTCGGATTCGGTTCGCGAGGATCCAAGACGCCGTCGGAAATAGAAAGCTACTGCTCCTGAGCCTATCAAGCTCAAGCGCTGAGCATGTTGTCGAACATACCCGTTGGCTGACGTTGTTGCCAATATTGTATGATTCCCTAGATTTCCCTTCGATGTCTCTATTTTTGCGTTCTTCCATCTATTCTTACAAAGGCCCTTTGATATGCTTTTCTTGTCATTCGTTTGCCCATTTCGTTGACTAATGTATGTGCCTAGCTACTTGGTAATTAATAATTTCAACAGTAGCGGCTGAGTAATTACATTTGACCCATCATCAGTCGTTTAAGTCGTTCATATACTGTAGATGCACATGTGTTGAGCTCCCGGACTTTTTATTCCCTTTTATGTTTTTTACTTTAAATTCGCTTCGTTCTACTTTTATTTCTCCAGTATACCATAGCATATCTAAAGGCTTTTTTTTAACCTGCAAAGGAGATTATTCATCTGAGGCCGTTAAATCAATAAGGGGAGCCTGGAACCTATAGAGGAGGAGAGAGGAGATATTTCGGCAATTTCTTCAATCCAATCCTCTCCTGTCATTTAGTTATACGGTATATATCATTCCCCTCCGAGTATTACCGTAGCATATCAAGGGCTAGAAACGTCTAAAGTTCTATAACCTCAGGGTTCAGGTGTTCTATAGCCTCAGGGTTCAGAAGGCGTTCTATAACCTCAGGGTTCAAAAGGTGTTCTATAGCCTCAGGGTTCAGAAGGCTATCCCGTTTGTATTTTCTCGACTCGGACCAAATTATGATGAACTGTCTTGAAGACTTGACACCTTGACAGCTCGGTGTGTACCATGGTTTCTCGATTACGAAAGGGGAATAATGACTTACGAACAATCCGAGGAATTCACGGATTCTGTGCTGAGGACTAGGGCATGGTTTTGGACACGATATATAAACAGTGGTACTATCTATCATCAAAAAATTATTGTGTTTCGAGAAGTAGGTCAGTTCCAGCAGATAAAGGGGTTAAGAAAAATATCACAGTCTCTATTCACTTAAAACCGGCATCCTCCCATGAGACGCAGCATACCAATAAGGGTCATATCTCGCACGGAATCTATGGAATAACGACAAACCCTTTCTCACATAATTATTGTAGAGAATCGCATCTGAACTAGATTGATCCTCTCCCGGATCGCTTGTGAATGCCAGTGGGGAAGACGCCGTCTTAACAGCACTTGCGTTCGAGCCTGGATTGTAGCGAGGTACACAAAGAAAGGCGTCAAGGATGTGGTGCGGGATGGGGATACGGGACGCCAGTAGAGCTTAGAGTAGAAAACTTCAATTGTAAGATTCGCAAAGTCATCTGTTTCGCCGGTCATTGGCAAGCGGTGGGATCCTGGCAACCTGCTTTGACGTCAGTTGACCGTTTGGTCGGGAGAAAACAGACTATAGTCCGATTTACGATAGGATCATACGCTCAGAATAACGAATAATTGCTGTTTGAGATTAATCCGGCATATCGGCAAGACAAAGAAGAAGCCGATGGACCTTGTAGGAGAGGGAGCTTGACCCGCGCTTTGTTGAAAATCCAAAAAAGGGAACGAGTCTGAATATTGTCCTCAACAGTCACGGTGGCTACTTCATGACATCATCCACATGCAATGTCATTTGGGATAGGAAAGGTGCATATCCATCATATTCCATCATAAGAGACCATACTATAGCTACGATGTATGTTTTTGTCGTTGGATGGTACTGTTTTCATTTATTAGAACTTTATATATATATATAACTTACGGTACCTCTTTGGTCCTGAATGTGGTGAAATTTACGGCATCAGCCTCGAAGTCTTCGATAGCTTGTCTTATAGGAGTGTATCTCCAGAATAGACGACTGTATTCTGTGCTTGCGTAATTACGGGTACAATAGTATACAGACAGGTTTTACAGAACTTAGAAGCCATAGCCTCAGCACCAGCCTGACAGCAGTATCACACCGTGACTGAATTTTCATATGGCCATGTACACACATCTTCAAACTGGGTTAGAACGTTGCTTTTTCGCTGCAAGAGCCTCAAATTCAGCTGAGGTGGAGTCAATGTGCGTTCATTTTATTTTTATTTTTATTTGGCTCGATTTGTATCCATGAGGGCTATGCCCTATGCGGGATAATTACACGCACTTTACTACTATCATTTCGAATCTCCGCACCTTTCACCTCTTCTCTATTCCTGCCCGGTCGGCCGAAAAAGGCCATGTGCGTCTCCTTGAGAATTTGCACGAGATAACCGTGAAATGGTCGTTATGAGATAGAGTCTTATCCTTCCCTTGTTACTACTACTGCCTGATGGCGCTTCACCCTTATCAATGTAGTCAACGGTCCCATGTCATGAATAAAGTGCATGAATTGTTTGACCTGCTTTTTGTCTAACAGTAAAGCCGCAAGCTCCAGCTGCCGACCTTTCACCCGCTTCCGCAACTCATCCCGCTGGCTTACGTATGCTGGGCACTCGAGAATGTAGTGCTTAACTGTCTCTTCTGCTAACCCACAACCCATGTGCACTCATGAGACTCGGAGTTATCACTTTCCGAGTGATTCTTGACATCGGACAGTGTTCCTGACGTTCGATATCTCAATGATTTTCCAGTACATGGTCTGGCTCAACGTGAAGGATCCCGTAAGGGATCGGTCAGGTAACTACCCACTAGGTAGAATATTCGCTTTGGTTGATCAAAGTGAACGGATCCTTCTTCCATGTATATCGTCTGTGACGGATAATACCTATTTATTATTAATATTTCTCGTAATATCGGATTCACAGGATCAATTTGACTCAACAATGAGTCATGCAATGGTCCGTTCAGCCCTCGGCGGCTTCGCCAACTCGTTTAATCCGGGAGTAACTACATAGTATAAAATGGACTCTATACCATGTATTTACACCAGTCTTGTCAAATTATGACACAATGACTACTTTAATTTTCTGAACAACTGCATTAAACTTCAAGCTCTCAAGGGATAGTAGCTTTACATAAATAGAGTAAACCCTTACAGATCCTAACCAATTCTAATTCCAACTAGTACTAATCCCAAATATGCATGAAAGACACGCAAGTCTCAATTTCCAGCACCACGTACACAGTCGAGTTTCCGTGTCAAAAATATGCAGCACAGTCACCTAATCGATCTTGCTCTACCAATAACCGGTGGCATGCATGGCTGGCTGTGCATGATTCGTTACTTACTCTGTTTCTCACAGGGCGATCCCGTTGATCCTAGTTCTTCCACTGCTGGCCCTTCCACTTCCCAGATGTCTGGATATGATACGTTTTTCTTCTTGGAATTATACTGTTGGATAAGCACTGCTGTTTGGGGTAGTATGACAGCTTATGTTTTTTACTATTACTCAGAGATTATTGGCCCCCGCATCAGGAAACTCTCGGTGAGTGAGGCCTAGTAGAAGGGTATACTCAACACACAGATTTAATTTAAGCTTAGACTCTCATCTGGTGGGAAGAGTCCCTCTTTTACTCTTCGAATATACTGATATGTATCAAGGATGCTCTCTACACTTCATGTGGTTACGCTTTGGCGATTGATCAATAGGCTGACTATGGCAAATTCGGGGAGAAAAAGCATTGAAGAAATACACTCCACAATATTTTATCACGGTATTCTTCTGTCTGGGTTTACAACAACGGCTATTCAGGTACAATCCTTAGTTTCTCCCTGGCGAACGAGTCTCCTAAATTGAAGCTTTAGATTTCCATTGCTGTCCGCCTTCCAACAGTGACAATGAAGCTTGGTGCCTTTACCTTTTTAATCAATCAAGTCCGAAATCATGTCAACGTACTTAGACTATATTATACCAATCACGGCAAAATTACCCTCGCAAACCTTTTACATTCACCCATTGGAGAGCCCTTATCGGCTCTCAACTTCAATGCGATGACTGATCTAATAGCTTTCATCGTATTATGGGGTACTACATTTTATTATGCTCGCAGAATACCGCGGGTGTAAGCATTCATGTTTAATTGGGTTTATTTGCCGCTGAATGGGCTAGTAGCGAGATCTGTCTTCTTGGATATGTTAGCCAAAGTAAGTCTACATTCATTGAAAAAGTCCAAGTACTACTTATATTTGACTTCACATAGTTTCAACCTTCCTGATTGCGTTAGTATCTGTTCAATCCCTTTGGTACTGGTTCTCAATGATTTCACCGTTAGCACTTACTACGGCATGACCTATTTTTGCTCCTCGCCCATTGGAACTAGTAAGTATGCCAGCAGCCATAACAACTGACTGTATCTAATGTTGGTATAGAGATTGTCACTGCTTCATTCTTCGTGGTATACCCTCACACTCAGTGGTCGATCTACTATTGCCAAGTACCCTTGTTGAGGAATTTCTTTCAGTTCATCAGTAAAGTTGGTAAAAAACCGGCGCTTAATGGCTCGGTTAGGAATTTTGGTTATTCCTATGGAACGACATATGGATATCCTATATTTTTTTTGAGAACCTAGTTTATATGGTCTATAATCCTCTCATGACAAATAACTGGGGCCGTCTATACAGTCTGTGTCCAGATATTGCCCGTGCGAATTTTGCTATGGAAATGTACATAAACTATGATCAGCTATATATAAAAAAATCTGAGGGGAACCTATTCCCCAGATGCCTGGAAGACGTTTAACAAGATAATAGGGCACCTCTGATCTATCTCGTCAATGTATTCTCAACAGTGGGCTGGCGCAGCAGAATCTACAAGAATTGTAAGTACATTCGCCTTTCTAGTCTGTCAAATGTGTCTAGTGAAAATAGGTCCAACCTATGCTTGGGATTCAAATCCGAATTATCGTTGTCTACGTGCGGCTCTGAAAATAGCAACAGGCTTGAAGCATCGTATGGAAATTATTAGTGATGGTATATACAATTACGTAGAGAAAAGTCTATCTCGTACCTCATATGTTAACGGTATAATATTTAATGGTTATTCTATCACAGAATGGTCCACAGCCTCAGAGAACTTAGTTGATATTTCTGATGATCATTATTCCAGGCTAAGAGCTGAGAAACCATTGACTTATCGTATCATAGAAAGACTCATCGGAGATCTCCCATTGATATGTACTGTTCGTATACTGAGGTGAACCTATGGTAATAGGTCCTCGTAGATGTTTCACACGTTTCAAGTTTATCTATCGCCAAAGGTGTTTTCACTCTCTGCCATTGCCCTCACCCAGCAGGCATCACATAGCCTCACTAGGACGTTTATACAATTCTAAACCCAAGTAGATCCCTCTCTGGGCTTGTTCAAGCGGCCGAGGGACTGTATACTTTACAGGACCTCTTACTGACCGTGACGGACGGCACACTTGACCATGCGGAATGTGCTCCGAAGGCTAACGGTATGGATATTCCATCAAGTAAGTTGCATTTTAATAAGAAAAGAACTGGTATGACTCAATTACATAATGCTTGCATAGGCACTAGGACTCGGCACCGTATCCGTATAGCCCGTATTTACGTCGCCGTAAATACGGCGCCGTACCCGTACCGTCGAGGGTTTTGACCTACCATTATACGGTACGGAATTCACCCGTATGAAGCCGTACAGTGTACGGCCGTAATACGGCGTCATACGGATACGGCCTGTCACAATGCGTGTCACGGCTATACAAGTTCTTTAAGCGTCTCACGACCATTTTCCTAGACGCCTTTTCACTTATCGTAGCGACAGACTCCTTCCCAGAGTCTGAGGGTAGTAGAGAGACTGGCCAAAAGAGAGCAAAAGTGAACGTACACCAATGCCGGTTGCAAGCGCTGACTCGGCAGCTGCCTCCGAAGGAGCAACCGATCTGCCGGAGTTAGAATTCCTTTACACCACGCAAGCTTGAAGCCCCAGACTATCAATCCTGGTCAAATTATTTATTTATTTACATTGTGATTAATAATAGAATCGATTTATATACCATTTATTGTCTGATTCATTCAAATTCCTTGATTGCATTTCCGTATGCCGTATAAGGCCGTATTACGGCCGTACCGTATCCGTATCCGTACCGTCGAAGGTCTCGACTATTGAGGTTTAACTCGTAAAAGACTCGGAAGAGGGACTCGGGCACGAAGGTTCGGGACACGCGCAATAATCTATTTTGGTATGTTTGTCTCACGGTGTTGAGACTCTAGACTCCAACATCGACCTACCAGTATACGGTACGGAATCCAGCCGTATGAGGCCGTACATTGTACGGCCGTATCCGTATACGGTACGGTGCCGAGCCCTAATAGACACGTCTATTTCTCATACTCGATGAAGATGGAAAATATAATCCGTGACGTCTCATTTACGATCAAGCAAGGACAGATCGTCGTTATTGTCGGGTTGAATGGAAGCGGGAAATCGACCTTATCCAAACTCATCAATCGTCTTTACGATGTCAAATCTGGAACGGTCTTCGCTGAGGGCCATCCTATCTCCTCATATATGACTAAAAGCCTACGAAACGCCATGGCTATGCATTATCAAACATACACGCACTACCCCCTTTCAATCTATGAAAATATTCTTTTGGGAAATGCCGAGGATGACAGTATCAATACAGAAAATGAACAAGCAATACGAGATTCCGTAAAGGAGGCAATCGAAATGGGCGGAGCCGAGGAGCTTACGGAAACGCAGCCTGCTGGTATGGATAGTGTGCTTAAACCAAACATTTGAACTAGTGACCACAAGACCGAAGCAGCTGGTCCGGAGTTCAAGGCTAAGATGGCTGAGATCGGTAAAACAACTGAATTATCGGCCGGACAATGGCAGAGACTGGCTTTGTGAGTATTTGATAGATTTCTCATTGTCACTGCCACTAATTTCTGATCCCAAAGAGCCCGGCTATTCTATCGCGTGAAGTCAAAGCGAGTCCTTCTTGTTGCGGTGGATGAGCCTAGCGCATCATTGGATCTCAAGATGGAATATTCCCTGTTTGAAAGATTGCGTTAGTTAAGTAGCATCCAGGGTAAAACATTGTAAATGTTCCAGATTTTCCTTAAAGCATGGAACTGATCCAGTGAACATATCTACGTCACACTGGTTCGGATATCTAACCAAGCGTGCTGGCCTTATACTGTATGTGCTATTCCACCATAGCTCTTTTTACTGGAATGTTATTTCAATATGCTTCAGTGTCATGCGAGAGGGCCAATCGGTGGAGCAAGGGCGGCATAATGATCTTCTCAAACTCGACGGCGAATATGCTAACCTGTATAAGCTCCAAGCGGAAGCCTTCGTGTCAGATGTGAGAAATTATCGAATTATATCTTATTGTTCTCACACAGTACTTTGTAGGAGTAAAATGACTTGCCGCGGCGTAGGATGGTACTACTTAGTGCCTACTGGTAACCGTTTCTCTCTTTGCTGTGGAATATATACCTAGCAGTAATAAGCTATTGGATCCGACTTTCTACGTATACGAAATTTAGCAACAAGTACGATTGAGTACTTACGACGAAAGTGTGAACAGAGTGGACGTAATCCCTTTCGGATCCTCCCGGACTACAGGGATAATAGGATGATGCGGTTGGTTTTCCATGAAACTTGATATAATCCTGTTGTTTGCTTCAACTTGAATATGGGTGTTCCCCACTATCTAAGCGACATAGATTTTCAATACTCATAAACACGAGACCCACATGGTCTGACTCAGAGTAATACAGCAGAACGACGTCCATATTTATCAGTCACTCGGCTTTAACTGTATGAGTAGGTGGATTAGGGAGATTCCTCACATACTCTAGCTGAAATTATTAATAATACCCCAGCGTAGGATGGGCTCGCTTACCCAGCAACCAGTTAATAATTAATAACTGGCGCCTCGCCGATAAACTAAAGGATAAGATTAATCCTACCAGGTGTTGCAGTCTCATTATTAATCGGTTAATAGTAATAGCCAGCAACCAAAAAATTACACAAGCACGGACTCGAACCCGCAACCCGACAATGAAATGAGACAGACCAGGCCACTGCACCATAG
>KN837079.1:65496-153136 GCA_000827215.1 Sphaerobolus stellatus SS14
ATCCCTGGACATTGCAATTATTAATGGAAGATTAATAGTACAATAATCGGAAGGATTAATGGACATTATTAATTGTGGAATAATCGAAAGTATTAATACAACCAGTATTATTATTGCCCAGTCGAAGGTAGACGCCCGTGTCTTTGTCGCGATAATCTTTATTGTTAAATTTTTTGATACTCTAGTTGTCATGTCTTTAATAGATAGTTCCGTTTAAAACAATCCATTAATCTCCTTGTGGGCGAGTGGTAGATTATTAAGCATCTGATACCATCCTTTATGAGGTCTTTGGTTCGAAACACACCATAAATATTCTTTTTTAAGTATGAAAATTTAGTTATTTAGTAACCATTTTCGAGCTGCTACAGTTATTAATTATTAACTGGTCGCTGGATAAGCGAGCCCATCCTACGATGGAGGATTATTAATAATTTCAACTAGATGACCTCGATTCCTCACCTAGATTATGGAGTCTGTGTAAAGAAGATGACCAGAGTAAAAATAAGCGGGATTTTCACTTATTACTTGCTGAGAGTTTGAGTCGACTAGGTACGTGTAATACTAATGCCACATGGACTCGTTTATAGAAGACCGGAACTGATCAACCCACCGGATCCCATCAGCTGCGAGCGCTTGTAGGATAATATTCCCTTTCTCCTTTCAGTCCTCTCTCAACTCATCCTTAATGTCAAATGTACCCATAACCCATCGCGATCCCTTTGAACGATATTTTGACATCAATAATGAATATAACGGCAATACGGTTCCCTCGGAGCGGCAGCCTCAGCGATGAGATAGACACGAAGTTCTATCACTGCCCTGCGGCACTACTTGCCCTGATTCTTGAAAAGCCCCATTGTTCGTATTTTTTCCCGAGACTTCCTGCTATGTAGTGTGGCAAGCTATGTCACCTGATCTGCCCGCGGGAACAAGAAGAGGCCTCATAAGGTTACTTCGCCGCAAAACGTGTTTCCAAAACCGCCTCCTCTGCAGAGACTCAAGGCTTGGTTTCTTTTCCTAGTTGGTCCATTAGGATCCTATGTGGGTTGTTTTTGATAGTGCACTTTATATGTGTCATTAAATCCACGTCATCCCTGGTAGGATGCTGTAACCTGTTCCTTTGACGTTGTTTTCTGATGCCTTATCATCTGTATGATGGCTGATGTATACTTAGTGGAAGATAAGAGAGCGATTCATTTGATATTGTCATAATACAGTGCAACGGCCAGATCGTCAGTGTCATCTCAATTGATGATTAACTCTATCCCCGGCAAGCACGACTCGGCGAGATAAGTATACCGACTTTCCGCCTATATCTATTTTCCATATAAGGAGCATTTCATGTTGTGTTGAAATCAGTATCTAAAGCATGGATTCACAATCAATTTCAAACCTCACCATTGACATCATTGCAAGAGACGCGACGAGATATCTTTCTGGTAAGTTTGTCCTCTTGGGTCTTAGTAGATTCTCAAGGCTTACCGGCTAATCTTTAGTGGCATGCACCGCAGCACTGTATTATGACCACCTACTTCTTATTGATAAAGAGGTGCATACATAGGCCCTCAGTGTACTCTGCAACCCAGCCTGATCGTTGCTGTAGGCCCAACTTGTCTGGTCAGCTGTACGCTCACCTTGGAAGATTGCATTCCTTGTAAACAGATACATTGTACCTCTATCACTGGGGATGATAGCGTATCGTAAGCGTCCACTTTTCAACAAATTAGAAATGCTGAGGAAAGTGAATCGTCTAGAACAGAGCACATTTTTCTCCCCAACCTATTCTAACACTGTGAGCGTCTTTTTCCTTTGGATAACTGTGTGAATCACTCATTTATGCCTTAGTTGTAAGAGTTAATGATACCATGAAGAAGCTTCCTTGAAGCTTAACTTCTTTAATCCAGGTGCAAGTTCATGTATGCGGCAGTCACTCTGTTAGAGACTCTGAGCTTGGGTGTTACGAACGGTAAGATTACAGTAAAATGCGATCTTAGGGTCGGGTACTAAAGTCGCCGAATTTAAAGCGTTTGTCTTTCACCGAATCTATACTATATGGGGATACAACAGAAGGTTATTGAAGACGTTGGTAACCATCTACATTACAGTATATTGTGTCGCCATGGTTCTTATAATATATGGTATAATTTATTACGAATTTTACATGGCAATTTGGCTGACAACTTCAGGAATCATAACTGCTTATGAGCGTACGTCTCTACGCTTTCATAATGAGAAATGAAAAGGCAGACTTACTCCTTTAAAGCTAATACGCAATATGGCGTTATTATCAAGGAATGCATTCTTGTCTCGGGGAACTTTAGTGCCTTGTTAGGGGCCTACATTCTCTTAGTAAATCATTTGTCCCAGTGAACCAAAATTATCCATTTTAATAACCATCCTCGCTTTTCACAGCTTTTTCTCGATATTTACCTTTTAGGATTAGCCAGCTGGAATGCTCTTGATCGACCCCGTGAATCATTCAGCCAATTACTGCACGATGTCCTACGAGATGGCGCGGTCTACTTCCTTGTGAGAACTTCTCCCCCTTCTCACACCTATAGCTATGGACTAAAATGTCCATCACAGATCAGCATTTGTATGCTTTCTCAGATTTCTTTGCTTAAAACTACTAAAGTTTTCCTCAGGCTTACGTCTTTTCAATGTAGTTATTTTTGCTGGACACAATGTGAGTTACAGATAGCTTTCTTTGACTCACAATTAAAAAAATTGACAATTATATTTTTGGTATACTAGATGCCTTATAAAGTTTTGACTGCCGTGTGAGTATTTGACCCTTCACTATTTTCCTCTTTTGACCTAAATTAGTGCGACATGGGCTCTCATAACCATCGTTTCTAACCGAATGCTGGTTTTCGGTGCTTCCGAGGTTTACGAAGCCTATGTGGATGAAGCAAATGATGGGTCAGGATTAAGGCCTTATGGCCAGCTTACGACTCCATTCAAGCTCAATTACGAGAAATTTGTGGTTTATCCTTCGGAGAACATTATCAAACGATGAAAATATATTGCCCAAAGGTAGAACATATACGTTTGAATGACTGGATAAGGGCTAGCGGGCCGTCGAAAATATATTTATCCGGGCTCTCGTGTTTCTGAAGTGTTTATAGTATATTTATCGTTGTATTATAATGCGGAGAAAATTGGTACAATTAGATGAAACCATTCTATTTTATGAGAAAAGAAGTGCCACCAGTGGGATCAGACACCTTTCCTGAGCACAACTTGATTAAGGCATCCCATTTTCATACTCGCCTACGGGGGGTCCTGCCAGTGGCATCTACGTCAGTTATCCTCCTCATGTGAGTCCAGTTCGAGTCGATACTGCCACTTCAGACTTATGAGTCATATTGCTCTACCGATGGAAGGATATTAGATGGGAAAGTAGATGACACTAAGTATTCAACTACCAAGCATACTGTTGTTACCTACTGAATGTTGCCACGATCCCTTGACTTCTTTAGTTTCGCCTGTGTTGGTCCAGCCTGATAACCCTGCTGTCGCCATCACAATATGTATCAAGGATCTTATTATTATTAGGTACATATCAACGAGGTTCATGACCTTTCGAGATGATCCGCTCCTGAGCTCCTACTCGAACAGACTCAAACGGTCCAGTGTGTCTAAACCATATTCCGAGAAAGGAATCAGCTATAAGTACGGTGCGTGCGTACTGGCTGATCATTATTTTTCTTCTATAAATACTACCATCCCGCAGGAAGCTGCGCAGGTTTTTAGAAGCTGCACAGACAAATTAGATATAGCCTCTTCTCAAATTCCGTTCTCAACCGAAGAAGATCCATCCCGACTGGATGCAAACCAGTAAGTATTCAAGTAAATAGGTGCGTGTCCCTCATTTGATTATACCTGCATGTTGCCTGTGTCAACTAAAGTAAAGCTCAGTTGCACGAAAGGGTTAACAACTCATATGTATAACTATGCCTAAAGTAAAGCTAGCGTTATACATAAGTACAATGTAGATATAAAATGATAAATAAATAAACATACATCAGTTGCATGAAAGGGTTACAGTAGTGTTGCCACGGTGTCGCGCCGGCGCCACACCGAGCCAAAACCAAGATAAACCACGCCAATTATAGCTCACACCGCGCCACGCCAAAAAAATGGTTCGGTGTGGTGCGGTGTTGGCTTATACACCGGAACGCCGAATATATATATTGTCACACTAGTCACACATGTTCAATTAGCGGCCTATACTTAAAATTGACGTTCGACTCAGTTTTAAGGCTTTAAAAATTTGTGAAAAAAATCAAGTGATTGAATAGACATGTATTAAAGTATTTAAGCTGATATAAACATCCATATGATGCAATGAGTGTAATTAGACCTACTCATCCATCCATTCATCCCCAAGGCCAACGAAATCATCATCTAAATCAAATTCCTCGTAATCTCCATCATCTTCATCATCTCCAGCTTGACCGCTAAATTCATTTTCAAGTGCCTCAATCTTTTCCTCATCTGCATCCTGCTCAAGCTCAAGCAAATCTAGAAGAGAATAGAACACAGGATCCTCATCACCGGCTCCAACAGATGTGCCTCGGTCAATTCACTCATTCTCCAATTCGGCATCCTCCATATCAAAACACCAAATACTTGTAAAATCTAGCCTTGATTTCCTAAGCATAAATTTTAGCATCTGGAGTTGCTCAAACAAATGTGGTGATAGGCAGTTCCGACGGCGGGTATCTGTTTCGGCACTTGAAGAGAAGACATGCTCGGCTGGAACAGAAGAGGCCTGAGCAGGTAGATAATCCATAGCCATACAGAATAGTCGAGGATAGGCTTCCTCGTGATTCTGCCAGAAATAATATTAGATTATATAATAGAATCCCAAGTCATTAATTTTACCTGCCACCAATCCACCAAGTTAACTCCAATGAGTGGGCGATATGCTGAATAGCAGTAGGACGCAAATTCTGCTTGCAATGTTGGGAGAGTATTTGTTGCTCGTTGACTTGATCCAGTCGTGTCACCAAGAAGCATATATGCTGCACAATGTGTCTTGTTGTGCTTAGTGGCTGGGGTCACAGGGTGATCGGAATGGATTGTTATGTCGTATTCTTTGAGCTAGACATGACAGTTAATAAAAAGAAAGACCATAACTATTGATTGGAACATACTGCTTTAATTATTATTTTCTTCGCTGCAGTTACTCGATGTGCTGGCCAGTTGTTTTCAAGCCACTGCCAGCCAAGCGGTGGATTCAACACTATAAAATAATTAGCAATAGCTCCGAAAATAAATATGTTTATATACCAATAGATAAGATTGCTGCTTTTGAGAACCGATACTGTCCAAGTTGTTCAACAAGTTTATCGATGCCAGTGTCCAACATGCCATACAAATGACTATCTGCTGAATCACGGCGCATCTTTTGCCATGTAGAGATCAGACCATCGAAGAACGGCACAAGAAATGACATAACTGGAGTAGTCTCCGAGCATATGACACTCTGGATAGCAAATGCCGGGTAGATAATTATTTTAGAGACAGCAGAAAAAAGAAAAGGAAAGGAAAGAACATACTTCAAGAATGCTCTTTATGTCCTTTAATACTTCCCACTCCATCAGTGTGAGTCGATTCTTTGTTGAGAATCGGCTTGTATAAATGTCGAGTGCCTAATGGGATGTAAGTGCAAAAATTAAATATTAAATATTAGAATTACCTTACGTAGGTAGAGACCACAGTCAGCTAGAGTAAAACGTGATCCCCACCTTGTATCGCAATCTCGGAATGGGATCACATCTTCAATGAGCTCTGGCTCAATGGGATGTGGCGCAGATAATCCCTTAAGACGGGCTTCATCACGAGCCTGACGATTTGCTTCATCACCTTGTGCTTGCCTTACTCGGTTTGCAGCAGCAATGGCAGCCTTGAACTCATAATGTTGAAGCTGGGAGTTTCGGATACCGATCCCAATGCTTCGCAACAAGGCCATTGGATCTCGACGAAGAGCCTCTTCACGTGTCTGACCACATGGATCTAGAGGCCTATCTTCCGCTTCAAAGTCTTCAGTAATGTTGTCGCCCATTAATTCAATATTTGTGCATTTCTTGATCATGGTGGTAACTGTAACATGGAGTCGATGGGGAAGACAGCTATATAGAAATTTAAACAATAAAGTATTTTGTTTAAACGTTATAACTCACATAATATGCTGGGATAAACTATCGAAATTCAGATAACGAGCCATGAGAAAATGTTCATAGTCATGAGCGGCAGCAGCCATGTTGGAGGCACCGTCGCTGGTAATAAATAGGATCTGTTTGGTGTATTTTAATAAAATAGAATGGAGATAAATAGGTACTTAGAGACATACCTTAGGAGTGATTTCTGCTCGGTCGCTGACATGCAGAAGAGCCTTTGCGATGTCTTGACCACAATGCTTGCCTGGTAAAGGGAGAAATCCAACAATAGAGGCCTTTAAAATAAGCTGGCCTTTTCCTCCAGTGACTGTGGCCCGCATCCGCACAATGTAATGGGCAGTAACACCTAAATAGGCACGCATGCTTTTATCATCCCAAATGTCCGTAGTAAGGGATATTTTCCCTACTGAATTCTATTAAAGAGAAACATCAAAAAAATGATCATATAATATTGTGAAAGTCTAACCTTCATCTCGAACACCATGTCCATAAATTGATTTTCCCATGCCTTCTTGACGAGATTATGGATAGCAGTTCAGTGTGGAATATCATGATCACTAAGAGACTCTCGGAGCATTAAAAGTAAGGTGCGGAATTCAGGGGTTTTGACGATGCGCAGTGACTATAAAAAGGTGGGGTGTCAGGGTAACGATGCCTTTTAAGGATAAATAAATATATTAACTTACAAGGTTGTTTGCAATGATAAAATTCAGGAGAGCTGTCTTGAACGATAGCTCACTGAAGGGGATGCGGTGTGTGTTGACTTTGTCTTTGCACTTCATCTTCTTCACAACATCAGTGGCCTTTTCTCCCAGCCCATGTGAACGGCAATATTGCATATATTCAGTTGGATGTTGTTTGATCAAGTGTGCCCGCAAGGTGCTTGAGGTGTTGCTCAAGGCATAGCCTCCATGATCATGACTAAAAGAAATATATTGTAAGCACAAATTAAATTCTTATGAAGCATGACTTACGGGCATAATTTGCAGTAGGTCCGTGTTCCCATATCAGCATTACCCTCAGCGAAGAAGGACCAAACATCATCTGTACGGGTTCCATGCTTGCGTTCCTTTTTCCCCACTCTGCGAGCTCGTAGCTGACCCAATGTAGTACCTGCTGGGCTACGAAATAGGGTCCGAGGTGTCCGAGAAATGTGGATGTTAATTTGTCGAGGTGTCACTGGAGGATTGGAAGGATGGTGACGCTGTTGTTGAGTGACTACTTCAGTACGAGGTCCAGCTTCAACCACAGCCATAACAGCAGCAGCAGTCGCCAACAGTGGTGATGCTGATGGGGAGAATTGGATATTTGGTATTGGCGGAGCTGGTGGGGGACAGAAAAAATTGTCTGCCTCCCTTGCACGGCAGTCTTTTTCGTTTTGCAAAAGACGGGCCTCACGCTGTTGCTCACGAATTGCCCACACTTCCTCCTCAGCGAGTTCAGTCGTGGTCTTCTGTAAACAAAAATTAGATTATGTCCAATAGTCAAATTGATATGAGCTTACCTTCGCACCACCTCGTCCTCGTCCACCTCGTGCTCCTCGCTGTGCAATCGACTGTTCTGCCTGATTATTGACCTCGGAATCCTCATGAATTATTGACTCTACTCGTCCACGTCCACGTCCTCGAGGGCGACCTCAGCAACCTGTACGAATGTTGCCATCAATATCCTCATTGACAAGTCTATTCATCGCATCTTCATAGGCAGGTCGGGGGTTTCGTCGTAGAGTAATCGGTTCTTGCCCACTATGCATATCGGGCATTATAGAATCCTAGAGAGATGCCACACGGTAAGAAACTGAACTCGAAAAGGAGGGATGTTGGACTCACCGTTATGACTGGATCTTTTATATACAAGCTCAGACTGCGGTCTTGATAGATCTTAACTGCGTATCCCAAATATTCGTCAAAAAGTCCTAAATTGTGTTAGCAAATATAACATTCAAAAGGGAGTCTCGTTTAAAGCTCCGTTTCAACTGCCAAAGCTGCCGGGCACAACGAGAGGGGTGTTACAGGGTGCTCTGCACGGCGGATCAAGAAAGCATATAAAAAATTGAACTTACCATGCCTGTATTGGCAAGATATTGTCTCCATCCTAGATACAGCTCCAGGTGCATCAAGGAAACGATCGAGGGTGGAGGGGAAAGGCATTGAGAGCCTCATGCATGACTGGTAAAATAGTGGGAATCGCTGAATCGATTCCATTTGATTGTGACTAGTCAAAAAGAAGCCCGTTTATAAGCTGTTTTCTCAAGGAAATGACCTTTGAAGCAGTTACCATAGAGAACTTTTAGGACATTAGTAGATTTAAGAGATGTAAAGCTGTATATGACAGGAATTGTGCCGGGAGATGACGGGGAGAGAGAGAGTACAGCACTGAAAGCTGCGGCTGAGTAATGACTAAATTCGACTAAGAACTTGTGGCGTAACGGCGTTTAAACCATGGTGTTTGGTGTCCAATGAAACCACACCATGAAACCGGTCATGATGGTGCAGCGCGGCATGGTTTCCAAATGGAGTAGCGAGTGATGTCACCAGTGCCACACCAACTCCACGGCAACACTAGGTTACAGCTGTTTTCATTACATAAGGCGGACTCCCACAATCACGTGATGTTCGTGAAAAATAATGCTTCGCAAACATTTTACAATAGTTCCTCAATCACTTCGAATTAAGATTAGCAAATTTGTTGTATTGGGTTTTCAATGCCGGGAAAGAGGCTCCTCTATTAATTCTTTCCTAATATACAACCAACTCTGTTCATAAAAAAAGTGGCTTGAAATCTGCTCTTAGGGCTCTCTTCCATGAATAGGTGGATGTTAAGATACACAATCAGTCTAAAAGTCGTGTAAGATACGCATCTATGAATTGGAGACTCCACCCCACCTCAATGTAATTAGGGGAAGGCAGTCCTAGGGTACAAACCTAGGCATGGGGACCACCCGGCCTGATGTACCCCAGAACTGCCTTCCCCGGGTTCTGTGGAGACATGGCGAAGTTTCTAATTTATATATTTGTATTTAAGACAATTTCTAGACTGCTTTATGTGTCTTAACATCTACCTGTTCATGCAGGAGAGCCGGGGGAGCAGATTTCAACATATTTTTTTCTGAACAGAATCAGTTGTATATTAGAAAGAATTAAATACAGAGGCTTGTTGCCCATCATCGAAAACCCAATAATAAAAAATTCCTAATCTTAATTCGAAGTGGTTGAGGAGATATTGTAAAAAGTTTGCGAAGCATTATTTTTCGCGAACATCACGTGATCGTGGGAGTCCGCCTTATGTAATGAAAACAGCTGTAACAACTGAGGGAGGAAAATAATTGGTGCGCAGATTTTATCATCTGCGACGCGTATGGGCGTAGGTGGTCTTCGTACTAGTAGACTTGATATGATGTCTACTTCAGCTCTTGACAGCATGTACATATCAGAAGGGATTGAGAGAATCAGAGAGCCTGCAGCAGTGCCCTGCGAACTTGGCTTCGACGGAAGTTCATCTAAGTTCATCAGTGTAAGCGGCGAGATCATCAAACTGGCTTGCCAACATCGAGAACTTCCGAGCTACTGGGAGATCGAGGTTCGCGAACCTCCGACGAACCTCGAACCTTTGGACCTGTGGGTCCATATGGAAGTTTATTGTTTTTATCACGTGATATGTCGCTCAATATTTTCAGCCATTATGTTCCGACTTCCTCGACGCCCTCTTCAGTGTTTTCCTCATTCATTCTCCCTTATTCCCTTTATGAAGACTCGAATGGCTCCCCACGAATCTCTACACTATCCACATGCACGCTGATTGAATTCTGGATCGTCAACACACGATGGAAGCATTGGATACGGGGGTATTATTTTGTGTCATGGTGGAGGTATGCTAATACTGCTACTAGTCTGCTAGTGGAAAGGAGAGGGATAGGCAGGCACTGGAGGTGTTGAATAGACAGTCGGCTTCATCAGCAGGTGAGCATTCGTGCTAGAGATTGCAGCTTTTGGCTTCCATCTTGTCTTGCACTGTTGTGCCTTTGAAGAATATTCTCTGTTTTTGATGCGGAGATGCAAATCTGTCCAGTCCAATTCATCTATAGTCGATCCTAGATGTTTGCTAGCCTATGTACAGTAAAGATGTAAATACGATGTCATAATAAATGTTCCCAAAACATAATCCCAATCGATGTAGATCCATTTAAGTATCTTCACAGATAATTCAGTCCTATATGTCTTCAACTTGACAAGGCCTATCGCCGTCAAGGCGCCATCTTACTTCGGGCCCACACGCCCATGCGCCTCCCCGGCCTAGCACCCCAGTCGGCCTGCAACGGCACTCCCATCGAAGAATCTAGGCACTGGCCGGCTTCTCTGGATTCTACGGACCATCGCAAGGTTCAGAGCACATTGGCGGCGTGGGGAGTTTTGCCTGCCCCTCACAGATAGTGGGGGCGGGATTCCTATACGTGGCAAGAGACAAAGATCCAGGCTGCAATCAGACCGCAAAGCACGATAGGTTATAACCATGCCGCCGCCCCCCGCCCCAGCGGGGTACAGATGTGTCTCTCCTCCCAAAGATGCTGCCCATACCCATAGATACGGCCCCTTGTATATTACCGTAGTGTCAGTGCACCATAAGCTCCGTAGGCGCTTCGAGCACTTTAATATGATCGTCTCTCTCTCTCTCTCAACTTGACAAGATAAACTTTTCACGTTGACACGAGCAACGGAATGCATCACGTGACATATTCGAATTAACAAATTTTAACCAATGTCCAATGTCAAACTTCAAGTGCACTTGAACGATATAATGCTCACTGATATGAACGGTTATAAACCTCTATTATTTCTTTTCAGATATTCCAACATGTTGAGTTATGGCTGAGTTTCACCTTCACGCCTCTTCGAGGCAAGTCGGCCGTCTCGATCTCACAGTATTCTGTTTAATATCGATAGTCACATGGAACTAGATCAAATAAAAAGATTTTAGGAAGATTTAACGGTCATTAAACGAGTGGAATAGATGCCACTGTATACTTCTACGAATTTTTACAATAGTAACATAGAAGCGCCTGTGGGTGTCTATCGGCCGGGGGTTCGAGCTTCCTCGAGGTTCGGAGGCTCAGGTCCGGTGAACCCGAGCTCCCAGCGGCGCGGAACTTCTGGCAACTTCTATGATCCATCTCAGCTGGTTACATATTTTAAGCGCTTCTGAGTCTGTGAGTTCGAGAGGTTCGAGTAGTATATGAGTGAGTACTACCTGAGTCCGCTGTGAGCATCCTTCGGTGCATTTCCATAGACCGTGACGGCGATGTCTTCAACGGCACTATTGCAAGCCCTGTTAATTGAATTGGCTTCAGCAATCGCTGCAAGGGATATTGCCCGTTATCTTTCAAGTGAGTCTTGATTGGAGAATTGGCAGCAAGCAGCCTCTGATCATGTTGGAGCCAGTTGCGGCTTCAGTAACACTTTTTTATGACCATATTCTTCTTTTTAACAAAGAGGTACTACCTCGTGTTTCGATAACTTATAGAAAATAATACCATGCCTTCTAGGTCGCTTACATATGGCCCGCACCACGATCGGGGTGGAAAACAGCTTTCTTAACCAACCGGTATTCTGTAGTTCTCCTTCTAGTGTGGTTTGCGTACCGTAGGTCTATATTTCCTCCAGATCAAGATATGCATATAATTCGCATCCATTAGAGGAAAGCGCCATTTCTCCGAAAGGATATTCGTCATTGGTGAAGATTCCTTCACTCCCTTAAAATTCTTACCATTTACTAACTAGTATTACATGACTTCAGCTGTAGGATTCCCTAATTTGCATGAATACTTAAATGGCGATTTACACTCCAAAGATGCAAGATTAACTTCTCCGCAATCAGTATTTGGAAGTGTTCACCTTGGGCATCAGTAATGGTAAGGATACTAAGGAGCCTTCTTCTCTCAGACTTTCTCACCTGTGCCGCCTTTCAAAGCGTTCGTTTTCCAGCGCATACATTCCATCTGGGGATATAATGGTCGTGTACGACGAATACTACTTATGGTTTTTGTACTTGCCTATGCTGCCATTATCGCTCTTGCAATCCATGGTGCGGACACTTCTGAACCTGCAATGCAGATAATATTGCTGAGTCCCTTTTAAGGTGTGGTTCGGGCCTATTTTCGTACGTCCCCATTTCCTGATTGCGAACAGATACTGAACGCAATATAAGCCATTTCTGAATATAATATTTATGTAAAGGAATGTATTCTTACAGAAGGCCGAACAACACTGTGCTTTCAGCATATATACTTTTGGTAAGTCCTTTAAGCGGAATATGCGATATTAATTACTTACAGCTGGTTTAGCTAGTGCTGAACGTCTATTTGCTCATTTTATCCTGTTGGAATGCACTTGACAGACCTCGTGAGACCAAACGAAATCTGACACAGGATCTTCTCCTGGATGGCAAGGTCTATTTCTTTGTGGGTCACATTTTCTTCCTTCTTATGCAATGACTTAATGCAACCCCATAGGTTAGTATCTGTAAGCCCTAATTTTTTTAATTCCCTGGAGCACTGAGTTCACTTAATTATAAGGTCTACGAACCTTCAACTATGTCGTATTGGCTCGTTTACCTGTAAGTAACAGTGTAATCTTCATGGAATTAAAATAGTATAGTAAATCCCTATTTTCAGCTAGTGTATGCGTGTCTGTCAGCCGTGTAGGTGCTCCCGACTTTTCACCATCTCTGCCGCGATATTAATATTTTCGTATAGTGGAAGTTGGGCTTTGATCACCGCTACCGTTAATCGGATGCTAATTCTGGGTGCGGAGAGTCCACCAAGCATATAAACAGGGATTGGACAGATGTGTTAGTCCTCATGGTCAATTAACAACTCCTTTTGAATCCCCTTGCTATCCAACAAGAGGAGAGGACTATGGGATACATGTCGGGAAATCTATCACTATCTCCGGCACCTGATCTTGGAAATAGAAGGTTATTACCGCAGAAAGGCTGCGGCTAAATTTCTGAATCCTGTAGGATGCCCTTGAAACATCACCAATTCATCCCTTAAATCCGTTTTAAAAGTTTTTACACCTACTATTCGCGAAGTAGCACCCTCTGGTTATGGCACCAGTACTGTATAACGACTTATCCCTTCCCTTGTGTAAACACACCCAATTTATTTTGTAATGCTTGGCGTCATTCCGTCATTCCCCTACGCCATGACTTTGCATGCACAATATATGCCCTTTGATATGCGGAATCAAAGCATTAGATCAAGACTACAAAAGCAGCAGATCTCATTAGGTATAATGGGAATCATAAGAACTACATACACGACCTTGGAAACGATGTTATTACAGAAAATGCGTCGTCCGATCACAATCTAACTATTTCTTTCTTCCAAGACCCTTTCTCCAGCCTCTCGGAACTGTTCCAAGGCATTCCAAGCCTTCCCAGACCGTATACTGTCTCTCGCTAAATCAGCCCCTTCCTTCCAATCCTTTGCAACACCTGCTACAACCAACATAGCTCCTGCATTAAGAAGCACGAAGTCCTCTATCGGCTGAAGGTCCTCGGATAATGGCTCCTGTCTAACAGACAGATTGATTATCTGCTGGAATATTCGAGCATTTTCGTTAGCATCGCCACCACTAACTTTCGAAAGGGGATGTGTTGATAAGCCAAACATGCTTGGATGCAGAACGAGTTTCGTAACGTTCCCCAATTCGTCTAATTGCCATGCGTCTGTCTCGCCTGCACAGCTGAGTTCGTCCAAATGTTCCTTTCCGCAGACGACAAGACCGCGCTTTACGCCACCTGCCTTAATAGCACGCGCAAAAACCGGTCCCAGCCAGGGTTCGGCGACACCAACAATCATCCCTTTTGGTTTTGCTGGATTGACTAAGGGTCCAAGAATATTAAATATTGTCCTGAATGGTAACGCTTTCCTGAGAGGAGCAACCAACGCCAGAGCCGGATGATAGTCTGGAGCCAGCAAGAATTGGAAAGGTATACGGGGCAAAGGCCTTGTTAAAGAACTGATGGGACGTGGCGTTTCGACGGTCGCTGGAGGGATATTTATAGGGGAAAGTGGAAGTAACGGGCACGATAATGCTCGTAATAAATCCGCTGAACCAGATTTGGAAGTAGCTGCTTTATTACCGTGCTAGTCACGTGATAAAACTAAGTCTACGTGTATGCATTCGCAAGTAAAACAAAGGAGCAACATACCTTTAGTAGACGTGCTCCGGCTCCACTGGCGACGATAGCGGCAGTTGTGCTGACATTAAAGGTATTCCAGCCGTCGCCACCAGTGCCTACGATGTCGACAATAAAATCCTCGTCCGCGCCTTCAATTTCGACTCTGACCGCATGGTCATGAAGTACTTCTGCAGCTGCAGCAAGGACCTCCGAGTGTTTATCGAGCCCAGTCAAATGAAGCGCAGTAAGAAATGAGCTGACTTGCTCAGGGGTTGTAGAAGATGGGCTGAGAAGATGGTGGAAAGCGAGATCGGCTTGCTTTCCGTCGAATTTTTCGGGGTGGTGTACCAAGTTTTTGAGAACGGGTGTGAAGGTCTCCGGTGTAAGTACAGATGGCGAGTTCATGGTCGTGGTTGACAGCAAAAAGTGGATGAGTCGAAACGGAATGTGGCGGGGTGTGAAGGGATTGCCAATTTAGGAGCGATGGCTGACGTAAGGGACTTCGCCTGCCGATGTTCTTGAAAGTAAGTGTTCTCAATATTCCTCTATTTTACATCATTTTGTAACATTAAATTAACAGTAATGTCAAGCTCGAAGGTGCAGGTGACGTTTGCCGCACCATTGATATTCCTTTCCTCAGACCAATGGACCCAAATCCGTGCCGCAATTTCTGCGCAATTCCCCTTACGTGACCTTGTCTGGAAACCCTCTTCAAGACCGGCCGTTCGCATAATACCCGAATTGAATGTCGAATTAGTTGCATTCGAGACTATTCGAGAGGAGCTAGTTTCGCAAATCCCCCAGTCGTTGCTGGAAAAACCCTTCTTGAACCTATATGTTGTTACGTGCGACGTAAGCTTTCCGTGGAATCCGCGAAGCTTCATTCTCAAGTTCTTTTACTTTTAGGACACAGATACCTATAAGAACAGTGTTCGAAAGCAGATAAAGGACTGGCATGCAACAATTAGCCAGCGCAAGAATCAAGAGTGGTTGATTTTGCTCGTAGTAAGGCCTGATGCTCGGGCGACTGCTGGCGGTTTCTTTAAGAGCACAGTGTTGGATCGCATCAAGTCTGACTTTAATGTGGATAAGCGTGACAGGTGTATCAATTTCACCACATATCAGTGTACATTTGGGAGCTAACGATGTATACGTAGATGTGTCCAACTAGTTTGGTCTCAGAATGCCATTGCCCCACAGTCACTCTCGGAGCTGACTGTCAAACTGAAGGATGGAATCATGTCTGCATTTGATTCAGCCGTTTTGCAACGCTCGGAAGAGATCAAGCGGTCAGAGAACCAGAGGACAATGCCTGGATGGAACTTCTGCACCTTCTTCATTTTGAAGGTATGTTTTGCACTTAGTCTTTAGAATCGTACTCTTATTGAACCTTCAGGAAAGCCTAGCGAGCTCTTTTGTTGGAATGGGCATTCCCGATGATGCCATTTTGACATACTCTGAACTTGAAGCGTCATTTCTACAAGTCCAGGCATCGTCCTTGGGTTCGCAGAAGGCCATCTCTTGGTTCGGCAAGCTGATCAACCCTGATCCATATGATGATTCACTCCCTCTACTTGATGTCACGAAGAAGCCTTATAGGGACTTATTCCTCAATAATACCATCAGTCTCTTCGATTTCCGCGTGTATCTCCTGGCAAAACACTGCGAGGTCTTGGGCCTGAGTGGGAAATTAGCTGAAATGGCAAGAAAGACAGCAACATTCTTGGGCGGATTTGCTCAGCGATTGAGGGACTGTGATGTAAGTTGCTGTATTTTTTTTGCCAAGGGTTCATCTAACGGACATTTCCTTAGGCTCCTCTTCCGCCTTACTTTATTGAATCTTGGATATTCTCATCGGCTCTCAATGTCGTTTCGGAATCCGAAACGTATGCTGCCATGACCAGTTTGGATACGGCATCCTCGGCGACATTCAGTGCTGCCAAAGGCGAATTGCTAGAGCTAGCCCGCACACAAGTAGGTTTTGAAGACTTTTCTGTGTTCCTTCTGATAACAGCTATGAACTCTACCAGTTAGACAAAATAGGGATTAAGCAAGGACATCTGCCGCAGTCTGCTCCCTTTTCCATGTCACTGCCCCCTCAAACATCAGATCTCTCACATCCGACTTCTCCGACAACTCCCACCGGACAGCAAATTACGAACGCGGCCTTATTGACCGCATTAACAGACCAGGAAGCTTTCGACAAGCTCTATGTAGACACAACAAACCGCGCCATCGAAATGTATATCAAAGGAGGCCGACGAAAATTTGCTCTAAGGCTGCATGGAAGTCTTGCTGCCTTCGATCTGTATGTTCTCTGCGGAATTAACTATCAGATATACACGACTAACACTACATTTGGATGAACAGACACCGAACGCGCGATAGTCAAGCGCATCAAACCTACACATCCCTTCCTGCACATTATACCCCCCATAGTTGGAACACTCTAGCGACTTTCATGCAGGCTCGACGGCTAGATACGCATGCACGATTAGGAAAACCACATGATCGAGAATGGGTGGAGACCGTTCTTGCCTTCTTGAAAGTGTTCGTAAAGGAATCCATGGAGGCGGATATTGGGTTAGGAAGACCTGAAGATGTTCGGGACTATGTCAAGGGGTTGATTGAGGATATGAAAAAGGATTCCGAAGCGATCGAGGATGGTATGTCTTCGTATGAATTAAGCTTGATGCTAGAAGCTGATTGTACATAGGCGTGATTGCACAAGAACATCCAATGTTTTCCGTTGGTCTCAATGGAGAAGTTGCGATACATCGTGGTATTCAAGATGGTTCTTACATTGACGTTACTATCCGGAACCTTTTACCATGTGTATGTGTGTTTCTCCTTTAGTTAACTCATCCAAGCTAAATGTTTCGTTGCTGTTGTGCAGACTATTGACGTCGACACAATACGGTTAACGTTGCAAGGTCCTGACTCGATTCAACTTGTGTTTTCCTCGAATTCTCACGCCTTGCCCCCGGGATCTTCATCCATAACGTTGTTTTGTCCGGTATGATCATTCTACCTTGCTTGACTGAATTTGTACTTAACGACGTCGTCAGAATCCTGCGTTTGGACTTTTCGTTCTATCCACAAGTGAAATAGCAATATCGAATCTAGTTCTCAAATGGGACCATAAGTTCCACCCAAACCAAAGCCGTTATCCCATCACCAGCCAACGTTCGACACTTGTACGGATACCTAGGGACTATGGTGCTGTTGATGTAAAGGTTGAACTTCCTAGGAAAAGTACGTATGCGTTTGTTCATTCGCTTTAATGGGTGGTTCTGAAGTCCGCTTCTGTCTTAGTTCAGCTGGATGCGCCGCAAAGTATCCTGTTGACCCTTCGCTCTGGAAGAAACGATATCATCTCAAGTACCGTCAAGTTCCCGTCATCAATGGGGATTGAGTTCCAGACAGCAAATGCGGAACCCATCGCGCATGGTAAGTGCCTTTTAGCTATGGGTCTGGCTATATTAACTAAGGGATTGTTTGTACATCAAGACGAGGATGTAGAGATATTCTGTGAAGAAACCGGCATTCGCATCTCGAATATGGAAAAGGAGAGTCAGGTCCGCGTCCGCATACCTCACTCATACCACGCAGGCACTGAACCTCTCGTGAGTTATGTCGTTACTTCGGTTTATACTTACTGAATCATTGATCTCCGAAACAGAAAGTGATCATTGATCTAGAATACCGCAGTTCTGCAACGGCAGGAGAAACCCAAATAACGCGCCAGGGTCGGTTTGTTCGACCGATAACAACCGCATTACCTCTGATGATACAGGCGCATGATCACTTCCGAAGCAAAAGGTTCGCACTTGTCTAAGCACTGTACCTATTCATGATGTTGACATCTCTGCTCTTCAGCGTAATATCAGACTTCTCTATATCTACTTCACCGGGTACCTACCAACATTTACGAATATCCCATGCCAAGTTGGAATGCGCCGATGATGAAGAAGGCGGGATTTCGATTGCTGGGTGTAGATCCGCGAGAAGCGGCACTGCGGTGAGTAGACGGTGTATGTCGTCCTTGTAGCCTGCATTTACCAAGTTCTCGAACTTCATGCAGACGGTCACTCCCAACCAACCTGCCCACTTTCTGTTCCAAATTGCATCTGAGGCTCCAAGAATATGTATGCAATAGACTTTCTAATGCTCTAGCATGAACTCATTAGGCCTGACGGTATTTAGCGTATGCATCGATGCACTTGTCTATTGGATACAGACTCCTTCGCGAAGGTATGCACTTCTCACCAATAATGGCAGACCTTCTAAATGGACTTACGCAATATATCAGAGATCGAAGTGCTTTTAACAGCACATATAAGTCTTGTACTCAACGAGCTGTTGGAGCCTCATTATCTGCTTGAAGAAATCAAGAGCCACATTCTGAAAGCATTAGAGAACGATGCAGAATGGGTGTCCTTATACAAGGCGACAAAGGAACTACACGTGAAACGGACGGCCTTACCAGAGCTACTAGAGACTACGGACAATGCCCTGATAAAGAAAGTTGCGGACATGGTGATCGACGTGCGTTCAAACTAGCATCGATGATGGCTATACAAGTGTTAATATTGAGATCATACAGAGTCTTCATAGCAATCGTCCCATTGAAGTTGAAGATTTGTGGCACGAAGTCATCGTACCTGTCGATCTACCCTTCAAGAATGTGAGATACTAGCTTTCTGTCCCCATCGTCACCTCTGCTGATCATGCATATGCGATAGGTCGTTTCTGCTGTGAGCATTCGAATTCATTATCCCCAGACGACAAAAGCCTCTACGCATGCTGAGGATTCTTCACAACCACAATCGCTGTACGCCGGCCAACCGATCGCCGCTACACTCAGCATTGGATCATCATTTCATTGGGGTGGCCCGAGTAACCAATCTCTCAAAGATCGAAGTTATGGCATGAGATTCGATGTTAAGGAAGTTCCTAATGACTGGCTCATTAGTGGGCGGAAGAAGGGTGATTTCCTAGCAACTGTAAGAACATTCATTTTTCTTATTCATCTCGATCGCGACCCTTATGTCTGTTTTAGGATGATGGTGTGTACTCTGTGCCTCTCACATTGATTCCCCTACACCATGGCGAGCTTCGTTTGCCCGAAGTACATGTATACCCACTTCCATTGGCGAATGGAGAAATGACTATGGGATCGATGACTTTGCCAAGTGCGGAGGTGTATCAGTCACATGGTGCTGAAAAGGTTCTAATTCTTCCAAGAGGTGGAAGGACGACCTTCGTAGTTGGAATGGGATCATGAGTATTATTCACTTGCATACGTGTATCTTTATAACTCTGCATGTTATTACTTTTAATACATCACTCCTACTCTTACTTCTCTCGAAGACGCACTTAGGCAGTGCAATTAATACAACATCATACGCGACTGATGACTATAACGAAGAACAAAACATAACTTATACAATAGTACATACTTAGACAGTAATGAGAGAAACAGAAAGCAGTTTTATGATGCCATTAACAAAGCCGAGTTACTTATATCCATCGAACTATTTGTATTTGCGGCCTCCCTTTCCAGGCGCTTTTGTTCCGCTTTGGCTTTCAAAATTTCTACCTCAGCATTTAATTTGTTCTATAAGAAGGGATGACGTTTAGTGAGCAGATATCTAGAGCAAACACTACAGCAACATACCACTTTGGCAGTAAGTTCGTTGGCATCTAAGGGCGCATACGGAGAAGGAAGAGTAGGAGCTGAGCGAATGCCTGAGCAAGCCGAGGTGAGAAAAGAACTAGCGATGAGATGTTTCACTGTTCGTACCTTTCGAAGCCGCAGTGAAGACATCAGCCATGAGCTCATGATTTCGCTTGAACCGCTCTATGGCGAGCGTACGCGTTGAAATGGCTTCGAATTCATCTGATTTATCACTAATACTTAGACGGCGGTGATAAGGACGATTAAATGAATTTACTTACCACCTGAGTCCTCTTCATCTACGGGTCGTGGGACAGGAGGAGCTGCTGCTGCAGGTACAGCAGGTGCACCTGGTATAGGAGCACCAGCAGGATATGCAGCTGCAGCCATTCGTGCCCTTCGCTCTCGCTCCATTCCATCCATAGCCTGATTCTGATGTGCTAATTGTGCAGTATTAATGCCCAGTCCAAGACTACCACTCATCCCCATCGGGTTCATGGCGGCAGGGTTCATCATAGGAGTGGGACCCATTGCAGCTTGAGGCGGTATCGGGCCTGGTATGCCTGGAGCGACGCCATTCGCTTGTGGTCCTGGCAGTGTATTTGGGACGCGTTGCCCCATACGTTCACCAGCAACAAAGACACGAGGCTCATTCACTTGTCGAAGGGGGTAGTGACGGATCTGGACATTCAGGAGATTTTGTGGGACGACTAATGAAAGCTGTAAGGTCAAACGAATGCGAAAGCCTTTATGACATACCCGTGGCGTCTGCTCGAAAGTAATGCATGAGCATCAGTTGAGGATTCCCCCCCTTGACGATACGATATCTCCTTCGAGACCGAGATGCGGTAGTCTCAACTCCAGGAACAAAGCCATATCTTACTTCAGAGACCTCGAGTTCCTGTAAGCCGGAATAATTTAGTATGCAATTGCAGCTGAGAACAAGAACACATACCCTAAGACCTGCGGGAATACGAAATGTTTTCTCTTGCTCAAGGAAACGAATGCCGTCAGGAGCAAAACTTGACGGGTTGGGGTTGAAGATATACACAAGGTATGCTTGACCATCTTCATAGTACAAGATATATAAGCATCTACATGCACACTTTTCTTAACACGCACCTGGCGGCTTGTCAATGTAGCTCCACGCAAAAGGGACCTTGGTAGCTAACTCTCCAGCCTGGGTAAGGAGGCCAATAGCTTGCTCCATGGTTATTTGGGGATGTTGACCCGCATTATCAGGAAACCTCAGCCACAGATCTTGCTAATATTCGTTCAATAAAGTCAGAAACGCGTCGAAGACGTATTACATACCGTTCCTCCAGTTTGAGGGCTTTGGAAAGCCATGGTTGAGTGAAGGCCGTGGGATAATGAATAGGCGCTGACTCAAGTTCAGCCAAGTTCTGGAGCACTTTTAGTAACAGTCAGAATGTTCAATCTAGAGTTTTAACAAACCGCAGATTTAATATCGCTAAGTAATCCTCCGTCACAGGGGTCTAGCTTATAATTACATGCTATAGGCTATTGAACTACAGGACAACTTCACGTACTCAACCCAACGTGCACCAATGTGCCGCAGAATCATACCTTTCTCACACCTCGTTTAATTGCAGGAATCTTTATTATGAGAGCAGCTGCCACATAAATGCTCGCTAAGCTAATTCCATCGCCGCAATCCACATAGTTCGCAGCCAAGGCGAACGTGTCCTTATCATGTTTACGAGCCCCTGTAGTAAAAAGTCAGTCTTTCTGTTCCCTGGATACTCGTCTCTGACAATTTTACCTACAGGTTATATTAGGATCATAGGTAGCTCTGTATTTTTCTCTGATGATCATTGAAGTGGATTTCTCTTCCCAATGACCGAGGTCCCTGTATTTGTTGACGAAACGCTTGGAAGTAAAGAAGGTTGTCCGGCTTTTGTAACTTGCAGGCGCAAAACCATCTTCCAGGAATTGGTCTTTTTCTTGCGAGGAAAGGGTGTTGGAGCTTTAACTTGTGGGGGAGATAGAACCGATTTCATCGGATGTCAGATGCTCCTTGCCGCCCCATAATCATTCTTCGCGTAGAGCAGCCCCACTGCGCCAAACATGCGGACTCGTTTCCACAGATTAACCCGGTATTTGATGAGTCTAGCCTGATTGATACCTATATTCTACTCTAGGTTTAAAGAGAAATATATCGCGCTCTTAACTCAGAAAGAGATTAAGAGTAAAGTCTAATTCAAATTTGCTTATTTTTCACGGCCCGGGTATTTGCAGGGAAAGAATTTCCCGTCAGCTGCCGCTCGAGATTCAATTGTAAGCTACTAAAGATTGTGTTGTGCAGAGTTTTGAGAGAACGCGAACGTCTACGAGAGAACTTAGCGATACATGACTCTAGTGTGAAGTCTATTATAAGAGACTCTAAATTGCCCTTCGGCCATTGATAAGTAGATTGATGGGTTTCAATGAAGCAAAGTATATTAATGCCGCACGTGATCGGTAATCGGCCGCTGTAGACTGGGTTTCGGTCGTGGGTACTTGGCTTCCGGCCTTGGCAATGGGCCTTTTTTGTCCGACTAAGAAACAATATATTTTGATCCCTACGATCGGGCAGGGGTCGGAGGACGATTAGTACTATACGATTGGCGCTCAAACCAGAACCTTTGATTCATGAGAATCTGAGACGGTCAGCCCTCACCGACTGATGCTGCGCACAGGCGAGTGGGATGTTGAGTAAAGCCCATCAATTATCCCGTAGGAGTATCCTAAGGTGCCCTCGAGATGCTCAGTGTCATTAGGTGCAACATGGGTGAAACTACGCGTGAATTTGCCCGCATTCCGCTGAGCTGAGAAAGGAGTGGATAGTGGAGCGCGAGAGTACATATCAAAGAATGTCGAAAATTGAATGGAGTACTGGGGATTGGCCTTAAGAGTTGTGTTCTTTTTATGCCGGAATAGAGCTTACGTGCAGCATATCCAGAATATTCTTAAAGTTTCTGTGACTGTAGAAAAGAGTCTCGGTTGTCTAATACATGACTTGAAGGCCTAGTTGACGTCGAACGTTGCTGAGCCAGAATACTTGCAGGGGGCGGTGAGGCACATTGCAGTCACAGGCACGAGGATCCAAGTGGGCGCAAAGCTAGAAATGGAAGGAATATGCGCTATGTTTAATTTCAGGGGCCAGCAGATCTGGATCGGATGGTAATAATCGTCCCTCCCCTCGATCGGGCAATACTGCCACTGCCATGCAGTTCCTGTCCTCAGGATATGGTGAATGTGCCGCAACTGCACAAGGATTTTTTCAAATTCCTCCAACTAAGGTTTAGTAAGACCAATTTTACACGTATATTCCCGGAAAATTAACCATTTCTTCCTCTGATGCCTGGCTCCAATGCTATAGTAGTTTATAGATAGATACTCCGGTGAATAGAATACAACCATATAGCCATATAAGTATTTTTTAAAGGCATTCCTATGAAAAATAGCTGAGTGTAAATCTTTTTGTAAGTGACTATGGCGACACTGATCAAGTTTAGGTACTTAGTCTTTTTCCTCAGTCTGATTGGTCATATTGAGAAGGTTAGCGGAAGCAAATGATCTGCCTCCGGAGACGTCGTGAAATAATTAATTCGTCCCTCATCATTAGTTGCACTGTTTATACACTTCATGGTATTTATAATGTGTATGGATAGTATTTCAAGGTCATAAAATATTAAGACTGCCAATATCTACGAATAATCGCTATTTATAATAGAGAGGTCGGTCGGCTGCCTGAACAATAAATATGCACAATTTAATAATTTCCTTAAAGTGATAATTTTGCTAAATACTAGTTAAATTTCTCTTTTGATTGCGCGATTTATTGAAGAATTTGGTGCAGTGAAGAGCTGTAGCAGCAGAGAGGTGATGTTGCGCGGCAAATACCTAAGCGCGTGCGACATAATCTATTTTTGCTTCAATGAAAGTCGAACAGTACACATTTTATTCTTTACTTTTCGGTGAACTACTAGTTGTAATTCCCTGCTTTATTCAGCTTCTTCTGACACCTTATCGAGCGTTGTGAACGTAGTTGGATAACTAAATCGTTTTGTGACACTCCCTTCATCTCCAAACAATTGTTCTGCATTCTTGATAGTGGGAAGGCTCCGTCAGCTTATGAAAACATCTAAATAAATAACGTCGCTTACTGATTTCGCCCTCGAATAGATGGCATACTGCGCCCTTTCTTCTAATTCCAGCGTAACGTCGTTTCTATTTTTTCCGACGTCCATAACAGCAGCCTCCGATGGTACAATGCTTCCACGCGGCATTGTTAGCGTGCCAGAAGTGGCAGAGCTCCAGATGTTGATTCCCGTATTCTGAGCAGTCATTTTGCGCAACCGTTGTCGCATGTTAAGACTGCATATAACGAGGTACTTTAACTCGGTATACGGCAGAGGAAAATGTCACATATACGCACGACGTGAGTAACGAGATGGAGAACACTATAAGATAAATTAGAACTCGGCGGAGGAAGTATGGGAAATTATTTTCGAGAGGTAAACTTACATTTTGGATAGATAATGAATAAGCCGATATCAACATCTAGTGAATGCATTAGTTCAAAAATTTCCCTTATCCCAGGAAGAAGAAAATTCACAATTCTCCTTCATCGTTGCGCACTGAAATAAATTACTGATTCTCAGCGCTAAATCACTGATAATGGGGTTCAATATAATACGCACGGTAACCAGAATTGCTATTCCAAATAGACTAGTATATATCAGAAATGCTCCATATGACGACAAACTATTCGTATAGACTTACCTAGTCAGTAGTCCAGTTTCTGAGAAGATAGAGTAAGTCGTGAGATATTACTACCACCGTAATTAAAAATAAAACATACCGACAGTAAAAATAAGCAAAACATCTATCACTTTCTTTGTTCTAAATTTTCATGTTAGATCTGGCATGCAAATAGATAGGCGTTGACGACTCACGATTTAAACTGTGCTGCTTGTGGCTTACTGCGTCCCTTCGCCAAATAATATGTTAAAGTTACAGTGTTTAAGAGATCAACAGCAACATAAATAGACATCGGAGTCAGCGCAACCCATAGACTCTGAGTAATGAACAACGAGATAGTCGGAGATCTTTGTGGAATTATTGCCAGTGTCACTCCGAAGCCAAAGCGCACGATTGCGCCTACCCACGCCAGGACGGGAATGATGTAAGATTTGGATAATTTGAGAATACGATAAGCGAAAAATGACTTGTGTATGATCAATTAAAATTCAGGATCATGGAAAATTAGTCTCTTACTTGAACCATGGAGCCTACAGCAGCGGCTAATGGGAATGATATTTCCAGCGAAGGAGTATCCTTGACAATGGCAGTAGGCTTTCCATAGTGGGTTACCGTGAGTTGATATATCATTGCCCACGTTGCAAAGGTGTGCGTTGTCTCCAGTATCCTGAGAATTATCATTAGAAACTAATCCATAAGAAACATATACTATGTTCCAACCATATGAGAGTAATCTGTTAGAATGAGTCGCGTATAGTGTAAGTGTACTTGATTTACTGTAATCAGATTATCATACCAGTAACTTGGTCCAAAGGGGATCTTTGGATTGCGCTCTGCAATATGTGTAGAACTGCAGGAGGATGATACCGTACAATAAGGTAGAAATGAAGGTCCCAAGAAGCAATGAGCCTAAAGTGAGGTCAAGGACGGTCGGGGATCCCATGGATGTAAGGAAGGACGTGAGACAGAGTCGGATGGCAGTGAGAGGTTTGCCTCTGGGTAATTCTACATAGTAGGTCTTCTTGTAGTCTAAATCGTAATCCTTTTCCCAGGAGCTGTAGTGGGAGCTGATGAATGGGCCTCAGAATAGTATGGTGTACCAAAGTGGACAGCTGCCAAAATCGCGAAATGCCTAGAACGGCAGTGGCTGACACCCGACACCTCCTATATATTCTCACGAACAATCTGACAATTATTTATATGGGATGTTCCGCGTACTCACTTGGGATACTTTTACCCTGTAGGTAGTTTACTTTTTTTTTTTCATCTGTGGCATTGAGAGGAGGCGAATAAATAAATATAAAAGCTCCAATGCGCGGATATTTTCATTCAAATAACATCTAAATTTTATTTAAGGCCTCACCTCGTCTTACCGAAGTGACTAGAGCAATTATTTCCTCCCCTAGTAAGACCACCGCCGAAAACAGCCGAAGATGACAATAATTCAGTATTTGAGAGAAGAAAGTTAATGAAATATACCTGTTTCATTGCGCCTGCCCTTGACACCAGAACGAGAGCCCGAAGATGTAAAGTGCTTAGTGCACTTGCTCCTATGTCCTGAAGAGTAAGTTCCGGTGATAGGATTTGTGAGTAATCTTAACCTGTTATACGCGTCATAGAAGTTTGAATTATAGCCGGTGGACTTTATGAGTACTGTGGCATAGCCTCACAAGACTCGGTGCAAGCCCTGAAATCTTCATCCTCCGGAGGGACTTGGAGCAAGGTGCCGCACTGGGTGGGGGCTCCAGCTCATGCAGTTGCAAGTCATTCTATATATTCATTCAGAACGATGAGTAGATCCGCAGCCGCAGCCACCAGTGCAGTAGATCTACTGGGTCACCTTTTATTTATTTATCCCGTTAAATAATTAGTCCCTACATCCATATTCTCTCTATACATGGGTGAAGCTCCAAGAAAATAGAGGACTGTATTTACCGGAATTCGCTGTACTTGGTGATGTATGACAAAGCCTGCTAATCACCCGGTCCATTCTAACAGAGGTCTGATAAACACATTATAATATTTAAGATTTTTGCCACATTAAATTTTGTCCAGTGTATCCTGACTGGGGGAATAACGCGAAATACTCCCCAAGCAAATACTTCTGTTCATCTTTTTGCCAAAGTTCCTTAGATACATGAATGACAACAGGAAGATATTTCCAATTAAACTAAGGGAGAATCAGTGAGTTTCAGCTCCCTTTCATTCCGGGAGACTCCTTCACGTTGCTCAGGGTCCCTATTCCTAGGAGCAATCAGAAGAATTGGGAAGAATTGGAAACAGACTTGGTCGAATATATATATATATTGTTTTCGAATGTATGACAAGGCAAAGTTGGCAGTGTGTGCTTCATGTCCCTCCTACCCTTTGGAGGGGCTTATGCGGAACCTACAGACTCACAACTCAGGATACTACGGCTACTTTAGGATACTATAAATTTGTGACAGGCGACGTCACAATATCTTGCCGTGTCGCGGATCATCCAAAAACTGGTGCCGTTACCGGCATCTCGCGATTTTGGCAGCTGTACACCATAGAAGAGCACTGAAATGAGAAATCAACTGTTCCTTAGACTTGTTTCGAATCGCAATGGCACCTACACAGCACGTCGGCGGCTAGCTTCCATTGCTATACCCAAGTACTCCGCGGTTTAGGAAATTCAGTTACAGTCCAGTGAAGCTATTATTTCATGGCTCATATCGGGTCTGATTATTAATATTGTCTGATTAATATACCAGATCATCTATACAGAAAGAGTTGCTATATGCGGTCTTATGACGAGGCCCACCTTTATTTTAATCTATCTTAATCTAGTTGGCTGGGTAATACTGATAAGATCTATTTACGTTTACTCCTAAGTATACATATTATATTCACAGGCAGTACTCAGGGACACCCACGAATTTCTCTTATCTAAAACCCAATCCAAGCATCACTGGCCCTACTGTCGCCGATATGTTTAGGCTAACTTCCCATCGATTCAATGTTGACATACGCTTCGGATAGATGAGAAAGAGACCGATTTGCACATCGAAGGTACATCAGGTTTGACTACTGTCAGGTTGAAAAAGAGCACCTGAACTTATAGTTCTCTCGCATGGTAGCCGTCTTTAATGTATGATCAGTCCGAATGAAGACGGATCCCATGAAGTGCTCTCGACACTAACTATGATCAATATTGCGACACCAAATAGACTAATATAGAGGTGACATATTTTGAAGGGTACTAGTTGCTACAGTAAATTCTATTATATACCTGCTAATAAGACCTGTCTCTGGGTGAGGAGCGCTTTCAGTCTTAGATATGGATTCAGGGACCATTGAATACTTACCAATAGTATAAATGATCAAGGTGTCTATCATCTTTCGAGTACTTTATGAATGTATCAATGTATAAAAGTAAACATAATACAACTACTCACTTGCTGAAACCATTTCGCCCACGTAAGAGGTAGTAAGACAACGTCGAGGTATTTAATATGTCCACGGAAAAGTTGATAGCCGTCGGTATTAATGCTATCTAAATAAAATGCTCCAAAAATTGTTGGATGGTAAGTGATCCCTGAGGCATTATAGCCAAAGCAATACCGAAGGCGAAACGAGCAATTGCTCCAGACCAAGCAATTATGGGGATAATCAAGGATTTCGATATAATCAGAATCCTATAGGCGTACAGGGACTGGAAGAACTGATAATTAGCTACAATTCATATCGATAGAATGTGTCTTACTTGGACAATTGAGCCTACTGCAACGGCAAGAAGAAATGCCACTAAGACGGCATCATTACTCGTAGTAATTGGGGCCGGACTCCCATATCCTGTGACTGCCAATCGACATATCATTGCCTAAAGCGCAAAGGTATGTGCACTCTCCAATAACCTGTCGACATAAATCACGTTAGAGTCACAGAGTAGGATAAGGCCATATGAAAGCCGATTGAGCTCTCATCAGCTTATAGCCTTATATAGATCTTCCAATATAGTAAGCTCAGTAAGCTAAGTGCCAAGAAACTTAGTACAATCACTCTGAACCAAAAGCCATCCCCCGCCTTTCCTCTGCAGTATTCGAAGAATTGAAGATTTATTACTCCATATAAAGCAGTGCATATCAAGGTACCGATCAATAAGGAACCCAATTTCAGATCCAAAATCGAAGGGTGTGGCATGCAAGAGACTCTGAAGTTCCAAAATTCCAGTTGCTTCCATCTGAGCCTCTTTTGGCGCTTATTTATGTAGTATTGGCGACAGGTTCCAACGTCCCCGAGCTGAGATGATACGATATTACAGGGCTGATTAGGTCGGCGAGTACACCGATGTCCGAGAGAAAACATCTCTGGCAGGATTCAAACTTTGATGGGTACTTCAAGGTTTCTCGCAATCGTTTGAGTTTGGTTGACAAAGAGACTGCAAGTACAGCTATCTTCAAAATGATAAAAATTTCAAGACACTTTTAGATCTACTTCAATGATAACCCCTGTCATAAACTCGTTAGGGTAGACGGCGGCCGTGGAAAGATGGTTACTGCCAAGTCTTATAATCTGATAGGGATTTTCTGAAGTGATGCAGCTATGTATACCTAGTGATAATTCCAATTACTGACGAGTCTTCCTATTGGTCAAATATTGAGCGAGTACTTGATCTTGTATCCGACGGTCATCACGGCGTGTTGAGAATTCATCTTTTATTGCGAGGCAGATCCACATCCTAGGCGAGAATGCACACTGTAATAGGCATCATCTCTGATAAATGTCAATTACCATTCCTTGAGTTCCATAGCCTCGTGGACGGCAAACCATTATCTTTTCATGATCAGACATATGCATATATATAGACAGCTCCTCTGATCGATCGTTTTGTCATCTCTTTGAAGCGATACAGGATGTATTGAGGTAGACAACAATCTCTTCAGACCTAAAGAAGGAAATAAATAAACGATTTTTCAATTATTCAGTGAAAACAGTGGGACCTGCTCTGAAAGGATACTCCTTGACATACTCCAAATCACAAGACCTAGTTGGAAACGTGAATCGAGTGATTCCAGTTAATTACTGAATATAGCTCAGTCTAAGTTTACGACCTCTTTATGACCTGATCCGAGGTCGTAAAATCACCGAGTACTCACTGGATTCCTTGACCGCTCAGGCTGAAAGGATAAAAGATTTTTCTAGATTGCGACGTACACAAAGGATCGTATCCTGGCGATTTACAGAGATTCTGCTATAATTGTCTAAGGCTCAAGAGTCTGAGTGAAAAGATTTTGACAGTGGCGTTGTCAACCGAGTCGAGGAGTCGGAACTAGCTAGGGCAAGACTCCGAGTTGAGCGTTACAGTCGGGTCCGTTATTGAGAGCATTCCGAGTCTTCAAATGGAAAGGTAGAAAATGATGTCCATAGAAATCAATAAAATATCTATTAAATGAACGCGTTATCTAAGTACTGTATTGTAGAAAATGTGAACGATAATGTTTTAATTTTTTACATGCTCACGACATGGTACTCGAGAATAGCTTTGAGGCGATGGCGGCACTAAGGTATGTGTTGATTCTAAATCTTGTGATTCGACAGCATTCGGCGCCCAGGATTTATCAACTGTCGAATGGAGCTTCAGACCCTCCATAGGTAATGAGGCTATCAATCCCGCCGCTCCAACCACAGCTACCGCGATCCAAACCTTCGTCAAGCTGTCGGCGAATGCTTGCCGTACCTCACTTCTAAGTGGCTCCGGTAATTCTGAAATATGTGGAATTGCAGCATACACGATGGAAACACCGTCAGGAAAGCTGGCAATGAACTCCTTGGGGAGCCTATGGCCTAATTCATTCTGGAGAATTGAGCCTCCCAACGTGACGCCCCAAACCTGTTGGATTAATTGTTAATTTATGTTATCATTTCCTAAACAAGGCACTTACACCTGCAAATGAACGCATAAAATAATGGAACGAAAGAGCCTGGGCATTGGCGGACACGGGTAGGGGAGCTAGAACAGGATAAACAGTAGCAGCATAATTGACTCTGCAATAGCAAGAAATTGTGAGTTTATACATAAACTCAGAAAATAGCGTTGGCTTCTTACCCTGCTCCCAATCCATAAATTATACAGAAAAGCGCGATAATCCCAACTGGGGTGTCCACCTTGATCAATATGAACAGAGAACCTCCAATAAGTGTGAGACACCAAGCAATCCACATTGCTGGTCGATATCGTTGTGTTTTCTTGATAGTCAACCCTCCAATAATTGCCGCCACTCCGACAGAAGCTAAGGGGAGGAGTTGAACGCCTGCAGTGAAGGCACTGGAGCCTCTACAAGCTTGAAAGTACACTGGTCCATAATCTACGTAATCTTGTCAGTTTTCAATGGTGCGATAAGCTTCATCTGGGCTCACAAATAACTGCCAAGGTTGAAACTGGTAGTAGGAACGCTTGAAGATATCTGCAGAAATAAGGATCATTATTTCAATCAAGACAGTAACAAATCGGAGTCTCTTACCCACTGGCACTTGTTCGATTGGACAGAATATGGAACGGAACCTAATAAAGTTGTTAATAAGCGAGCAACATGAATAATGAAGTATGAATACCAATGGATATTTTGCGTATAAAGCTTCATATGCCATAAATCCAATCAATCCCACGATGCCAATAATGAGTGGCACAAGGATTTGGAAAGCTCCCCATGGATGATCAACACCACCCATAGTCAATGCGATGATAATAGCACAAGAAGCTCCCATGATGATACCATTTCCTCTAAAAAATCATTAGCAAAGTGTATGAACTGCTAAAGAGGATACGTACACCCAATCCACACGTACTAGCTTCTCTTTAAGTGATCCAGGTGGGGTGGGTAAATTCATACAAAATATCGTCAATAGGCATGATACGGTGCATAATGGAATATTAATATCTGTAAAAAGGTTTAGGTTTCAAAAAAAATCCAAGAGGGCGGGGGCTTACAGAAGATCCATCTCCATTGGCCGACATTGGCAAGGGCACCGCCGAATAAGGGCCCCAGTGCTGCGGCTATACTCCAAGTCCTGAGTTAAAAAACTAGTCAATATAAGTCTGCAGAAGTCAGATGATTACTTACAGTCCGAATAAACCAGCATATAGCCCGCGTTCTTCGAGTGACACCATGTCTGCTAACACAATCGCAGACAATGATAAGATGCCACCTCCTCCAATGCCTTGAAAGGTTCGGCCGCCGATGAGCATTGGCATATTCTTCGCTGCGCCACATATAATGCTTCCAATGCCAAATATTGAAATGGCCCCCAGAACTGCGGGCTTTCTTCCGAATATCTGGGCGATGCCACCAGACAACGGGATAGCAGCGGAGGATGAAAGGGCATATGAGGAGCCCACCCAAACAAAGTTTGCGCCCTTCAGCTCATCGACAATAGTTGGGAGGGCAGTGCTGACTGCAGTAAACTCGAGGGCGGAGAGGAAGAGGGTGAGGCATAATGCTAGCAGGATAAGCCAGAATTTCAACCCTTTTGAGGACTTGCTGGCCTCGGAATCGTCAACTGTGAGAGTCCTTTGACTTGTTAGATCGAAAGGTTTAAACAATTTATCAACAGGAATGCGTCCATTTAGTGAAGAGAGGGTGACAGAGCTATCGGTGGTGTAGAGGCGAGGAAGTTGCTTTGGACCCGATGGGCCATTTGGGGTGTTTATACCGTTTGTGAGAGGCTGTAAAGTTGGATCTTCATTCTCGTAAAAAGGCCTTTGTGACAATAGAGGAGCCGAGCTATCAGACCTAGAATGAAAACGGAACATGATGGAGGACAGAGGTAAGGGGAAACGCGAGCAGTTGCATTCAATTGTTAATTTCTTATACTTTATTTATCAACCCGCTTGCGGCTTAGGATCGTAACCCCTTTGAACCCCGAACGTCACTTATCGCCGATCGAACTGATGTCACAATTTACGACTCGGATACTCAGTAAGAAGGATAATAGGGAGCACTATTAAAACGCATCTTCGATCTGATCACCTATAACTTCGTTCTGTATGATAATTAAAATCTGTTTGAAGACACAGGAGCAATAGCGCACTTACGGATATTATCTAGTAGGCTAGTCTCCCACTGCCTCCCGGCGCAAGGACCTGCTGTATGTTCGATCGGAGTCGATCAGTATGCATAGACGGAATATGAAATGAACCTGGTGGATGAGTAGCAGCTGACTCAGAGTGACTTTGATGAACTGTGAGGATTCGTCGAGAGTCGTCGAGACCTGTCAAGACTCACCTCAACATGTGATTATTCGTGCGACAGGGAAACTATTAAAAGAGTTAGAGTACTTGTTATCTGCGTTCTTCTGCATCATTCTTGCATTATTGTTCCTGAACGATACCATGGTCTTCTTGATTTTCGCATTAAGCACATAGCCACATAATTAGCCCTGAGACCTCCTAATCCAGATTTCCTTTCTGGAGGCTTCTTCGTTGCGCTTAGTAAACACAAATCTCCGACATCTCTCCACATCTCCTCCTAATGGAGACTAACCCAATGCCAGGGGAGCCAATCAGTGTTCGTCGAGGTATTCCGGTACAGGAAGGCCTAGCCTCGAGGCTACACATAATTGTCATCATTACAGGAGATGCATCGTAATGCTATGGAGAAATTTGACGAATCTGCTGTACAGTCTGAGTGTAGCCAGCAGGCAGCGACATCCTATAGTTAGCCCTAGTGAACACAGGATACCTGTAGAGAGATAGAAAGAGGTGAATATGTCTACTTTATAATTGATGGTTTGGTTTCCGGATGGCTAGCGGGTCTCGTGGACAGGTGAGCGCGTGGATGTACGTTGTTAATGAGGGAGCTTTAGCGCTTCAGCTTCCTCCTCCAGTACCCGGCATCTCGGCATGCAGCATTCTGCGCGTCTGTCTAATAAATAAGAAGTAAATATACGCAGTACCAAAGAGTAAATATGATCTGAATTAATCGCATAATTCTGCTAAAGTACCTCTGGTTTCAGAAAAACATAAAGACATTGAAATCGGAACTCGGAGGAGAGAAAGGACCGTCTAACCGCGCCGACGACAAGTATTTATCAAAGCATGTCGCCCACGGAATAAAATCTTAAGAGGTACATACTTACATTCAAGCGAGAAAAAAAACGAATACTGACCTAGACTATTTACTTAGACGATGTCACCACTATGATGTGCGATGATTCGGTATCATTTGCATACCTCGGGGCCCAGGTTGCATCCGTTGTAGAATGGAGAGCGAGACCCTTCATAAGTAAAACATGTCATAGCAAACCTGCTGCTGCAACGCACAGCACCCGCAAAAAGATCTTCCACCTCTCGACGTTGAATGCTTCCGTACGCCAGTTCTGATGCCAGTGGGCTCAAGCAATCAACAATATGTGGGATTGTCGCATATACGATGGAAACACCTGGAAAGCTGGAGAGGAATTCTTTAGGGAGCTTGCATTTCAGTTCATTCTGGAAAATAGCGCCCCCCAGCGAGCCCATCCTAATCTAGGCAATTAAGTGCTTTAGTCTGAGCCTTAGCTAATGCAGGTAGGGGTACTTAAACAGGGTAAGCGGTAGAAAAATACTATTCTCGAGAGTCCTCTTACGGGCCCACCAGCACCACTAGGTCTATCGTTTGCTCAATACAAGCTCAATATCTCGCAATCAGAAAACATTAGCTTACTGGAGGTTTGTTCAACGTATTCGTATTTGAGAGTTATTTCCGAGGAATTCGATCATTAATCAGACCTTAATTAAAGGCTTCGAGGAACCACTAAATCTGATACCATCATGGTCCGAGCGAGGATCGAACGTGTCAGGCGGAGAGTGTATTGAGTGAAGATGCCTCCATCTGATTTTTAACAAACTGTTGGACTCTGTCTGTTGGACTTTAATGCTATGCACTGTTTTTGTACTGCTATCTTGAAGTAAAAATAATAATTTCTTTTGTAAACTTTGGTTTCAGGATTATTGATAAGATAGTAGTCGGGCGTTCGTTTAGAGGAGGATTGCCACCCGGTAAGGAGCTTATGCCAAACCATATTTGGGTTCTCTCACTCGTCTTCATTCGCCAGAGAAGTCTCAATTTTTTTAACATGGCACGCACACAGCTTGTATCCTCACTCCACGCGTCTCGTCTATCGCAAGGTCGAAATTCAAACCCCTCAAATCTTGCAATAAGTCACTTCCAACTGCAAAGAGAGTCTATCGTCTACCTGTGTTAGGCAGCTCAAACCGATGTTTATTTCGTCGTTTGCAACTGGAATTGGTGGAAGAGATATTCCTGTTTGCGACTTTAGATCTACGGACAGCTCTTGTGCTGAGGGGTGTTTCGAAGACAGTGAAGGATTGGCTATGGCCCACGCTTCCATTTGCCACCTTATCATGGTTCTGACTACCTCCTTTTTTCTCGAGAACTACTACGTATTCATGTACAGAACGTATATGCTAGGACAACATCCGAAATGCACACTGCTGCCAGCGAGCTCACTCGGATTCGATTTCTTGTTATCGACGAGTTCGTCAATTATCTGTCAACTCATCGCTCTTCTATACAGACTCAGAGTTATCCAAGCCAGTGGTCGTCTTTGGCAAATCTGCTCATTTCAGTACACGCAATCTATAATTGGAAGTATCCCACTAGTAGTGGAATATTCCTTCCTTCGGTCATTCATCTCTGCATCTTGACCTGCGGACAATGGTGCGACTGGGACAAGAACCATTCCAAGCCTCGGCTTTTCCTGAGCGACGTCTTCTCAAACCTACAGATATTGATCTGTCCAGCATTACGGATATCAGCCCGATGGCTGTTGGGTAGGATTTCCCAATTTATGCGACAACCTTAATCATCTACGTGTTTTAGGGTTATAAGGCTTTGAAGGCATGCCCAGGTGGGCCACGAAGGGAGCATACTGGGGTCTTCAGGAATGGGTAAACAAACAACCCGCAAGCCACAGAGAAAAGCTGGTTGTGCTTCCTGCGTGGCATTCAATTGAGACCGTATGACTACAATGGATACAGGGGGAGGAGAATATCTGGGAATACTCAGAACGACTTTTACGGGAACGTAAATGACAATGAAAAACTATTGGGGTTTTATACCTAAATGTATGCAGACCTTTTTACTTTATATCGACTCATACGTATACTGATACACTTCTAATTAGACTTTCGACAGATACTATTTTTGTTTCTACGTAAATCAAAGAAGAGCAGACAAAATTCGAAAGGAGGCGCTGCCGTTTTCTCCTACAGATACAAAACTAGCCAAGATGAAAGGGCTCGAATCACGAATATGTTGAGGAGTGAATGTGCCTCCATTTAATTTACAAATAAGCTGTCGGTTCCTAGATTAGGGAGGGCTGGCAACCTTAATAATAATAACTGTTATTCACTGCTCTGTACTGCTGTACTGTTATATCGAAGTAGAAGTACATAAACACTTTTATTTTATTCTATTTTTTAAAATAGTTTCATGATCGATGCATGATGTATCTAGTGATCGTTTATACCACCCCCGCACAACAGTTACACCGCTGACAAAGCCACCAAATGTTTGGTCCCCCCACCCCAGGTCTATGGCAAGGTTGAAATCTGGCACCCAACTCAAATGGCCAAATATGAAAGGCTGCCGTCAGTTGCAGCCTCACTGGGTGTCTCGGTCCAAGGATTGATAGGACCGATGTATATTCCTCGAGAACAATGAGAATAGTTACATGGTGATGACGGTAAGGGTAAACGATAATGGAAAATTCTATGGAGCGTCTATCGTTATGTCATCAAGGCGGAACCTAATGTGTGTAAGTAATCCGGCAGGATTACAAAATAACACATTTCCAAATCCAACCACAGTCAACCGTCTACCCGTGCTCAGCCTACACAGGCGATGTCCATTTGCTTGATTGCCACTGGAATTGGTGAAAAAGACACTATTATTTGTAGCTTTGAATATGCAGATGGCCCTTGTGCTGAAACTTGTTTTGAAGACAGTGGAGGACCGGATATGGCCCTCGCCATGCCTTCACACTATTCTGCCGCCCCTTCATGGTCACAACCTCATAGAGCCTTTTTTTCAGGAACAAATACGTATTCTTCAGACGAATGTAGATGACGTATATTTCAAAACAATATCCGCAGCAGAGCACACTGCTAAGCTCACTCGGGTTCGATTTCTTATTCTCAAGGTTTCGTATCTGCCAACTTCTATATGGAGTTGTCCACGGCCGTCTTTGACAGATCTTGTCATTCCAGGAGACGCAATTTATTATCATGGTGGAGAATGCTTTCCTTCACTTACTTACCTCTCCATTTCAATGGTTGGGGATTATGGGAGCGACAATCACTATCCCATTGATCGGTTTGCCCAGGCCCTGAGCGACACTTTCTCAAACCTTCAGATATTGATCTATCCAGTAAATACATCAGAGTATTCTTGGGAAGGATTCGGACTTCCCAAATTATGCGGCGAACTTAATCATCTACGTGTTTTAGGGTTACAAAAGCCCAAGTCCAGGCGGTCCGGCACGAAGGGAGCATACGTCTGGGACCTTCAGCGGTGGGTAAACAAACAGTCTGCAAGCTATAGAGAAAGGATGGTCGATATTCCTGTATAGTATTCAGCAAGGACCATATGTAATAATGAATATAAGGGGAGGATAATATCTGGGAAAATTCAGAACGACTATTATGGGAACGTAATAACAATGCACAGCTTACTAATATGGAAGCTTGATACTATAGCATAATGTATATAGACCTCTTTACTTGTGCATACTGACACATTTCTAATTGATGATTTTTGGACAAATGCTACTTCTTTTCCTACAGAAGCACCGCCACCGGCAATAGTTACAGCAAGGTTCAAGCCCATAAGCGACTCGGGCTGCCAACCACGCCCTTATGACAAGTGCAAACCTTACAAACATGGATGTATCAGGATGTATCGTCAAGTCTTACAGAAATATAAATACCGAGACTAATATCATTGATTAATCACCTTAACACCTATCCTCCGAAGGCTAGTTTACTACCCGATCTCGATTGTTACAACGGCATTCAAACAGCATTACAATGGAAACGATCTGATTACACAGATAAATGTACAACGCCAGGAAATGAAATAAGTTTATACAATACTGGAAGTCAGAAAAGTACGGGAGAGATCGGATACGATGGTTTGCATGTCAGGCCGTTCAGAGGGATCAATGGAAGAACCTCTTTGAGAATACGCCCAGGCTTCCTCTGTTAACCATTTCTCTGCAACAGGGCCAGTTGGTTTCGGAGCTCTTTTCCAACTGATCAATTGTACGAGGACAGGAAGATCTTCTCGGATACTGGACCAAGGAAGACGATTGCTAAGGACCTAAAAGACTATAAGTGAAGCTAGGGGGTTTAAACGGAAGCAGCTCACCTCCAGCATAACGTGAGCAAAAGCATATACGTCGCTCTGGACAGTCTTCAGAGGCATTCCTTCTGGGATATCGCTCGTGTGTACTAATTCGGGAGCTAACCATCTTGGGGAACCCGCGCCTTGCAGATTTGCCGTAGTGGCTTCGTGACTAAGCCTTGAAAGACCAAAATCCGCTAATAAAGCACTTCCGGAATTGGAGATGAGGATATTAGCCCTTGAAATAAAATAAATGTTATTCGATGTAAAATGTGTGAAAATATTTATATTGATATACCCTTTGAGATCGCCATGGATGACTGGAGGCTGTCTCGAATGAAGATATGCAAGTCCTTCGGCTGTTTCAACTAGCTGTATAGTGTCTTCAGATCTAGACACCACAGATAACAAAGGAAACCTTACCAGTCGGTAACGATTGGCTTCAGGATTAACTTCAACCAGGTATCTCATGATATTTCCGTTCGAAAGAAAAGGGGATACCTAATTGGAGTATTATGATGCAGACAACAAAGAAAAATGATATGTACCATAAATAACGGTAGTGTGCCATAGTCGCAAATCCCGTAAAATTCCAATATCCGATGGTGATACAGAGTTGCCCAAATACCCGCTTCCTTAAGGAATCTCTATAAATTTGCGTCGTCAGAAATGAATAATATGCAAACTGAAGGGACGGCGTACTCGTCTAGCTATTTCTTTATCAGCCTCCGTAGATCCAAAAAGTCTGACCAGTTTCAAAGCGACCTTCTCTTTACCGAACCTTTCGCCCAAATACAAATCGCAATATCCTCCACTCGCGATCGGGTGTTCACTAAGTTTCTTTATCTGAGCACTAATATTCATAAGGGCACGAGTAGACAACTCCGGGTCAGCTGCTGATTTTACAGGAGGACCTCCTCGTTTAGTTACAATGTCTTCGAGAAGTGATACAACCACGTCCATAGTGGGTCGATCCTTGCGATCGAAAGACCAGCATTGCTGCACCATGAGCCATAGTTTATCTTCCCAAGTCAACGTGTTGATTTGCTGTGGTATCTTCCTCAACAAAATATCATTCTTCAGAATTTCTCTCTCTTCATATGATAATGGAAATGCCTAATTTTGAATTAATATCGTACTTGGAAAGTGGAAAATTGTATAAAACTCACCTCTAATACGAGGGACCCAAATGAGAAAACATCGCCGCTCTTTAGGGATCTTTGAATAATAGTATGGCCACTATTAAAAAGTGCAGCTAAAGTGTAGATCTTTTCGAAATTTTCATCATTGGGGTCCATTTCCACGTCTTCTGGGATGGAATTCGCGAATAGAAAACTGGAGAGCAATGCGCGCCCGTTATCAGTGACAGCGACCGTAGTCTGGAGGAACTCAAATATATAAGTAAGTGAAAAAACGGGTATAATTGATATTTCCCTACGGCTCGTAAATTCCCATAAACAATGCCCTTTGCATGGGTATGTGTGAGTCCACGAGCAATATCGAGCATCAGACCGAGTTTATCCGCTCCAGGGTACTTCCGGAGATACATTTTGAGGTTTCCTTCGGAGACCCATGGCGATACAAGGGATAGTGAAGCCTTAAAGGAGGCAAATCCGAGCAAAGGCTGGACGTTTTCATGCCCCATTGCACGAGACCATGATGTTGCTTCTTGAACGATATCCTTTGATGAACGTTTATATGAAATTCGGTCTTGTTAAGGCTAAGAAATGGCATACATCACCGGCATTCGAGCGCGTTGGAACGAATAGTTTCACAGCCACTCGCGTTCCATTCGGGAGTTCGCCGAGCCATATGGAAGACCAAACTCCATGAACGAACGGTGCATCACCTAAAATCGTAAGTTGGCCACTGATATCGACCACGCCTAAGGCCAGTAAGTCATTGGTCCTTTCAGTAATACATCTTGTCCGGGAGAAGGAGGAGGAGAGAGAGAAGGATGTGGATGTGCTGTCATGGGAATCGGTATATGGGCCAGATCCTGTTAAGGTGTTACTCTCCGGGCTCGCCTCCTGGGTCTTCAATCCAGCACGATCATTAGCTCCTATGAAATTGTCGGATAATAATGTTACTCACATTGCGTCTAGAGGAGAATAGATTAAGCGACATACGTAGCGAACAGAAAAGAGCAAGGATATTGGCATGGTACTGATCATACCGTGGGTGATGCACTAGAAATAGACCCAATGTCATATCGCCTTTCCTGGAGGTTTGCTTCCGCGTAAGTTTCTCAATAACTCCCCATGCTGGCTCGCAGCATCCTCAAGCAACGTATCTTAACCGTTCCTATACCCAACCGTATACATCGTTCTTTTACAGTACTAGCCTTAGAATCGAGCGCAGATGATACCTGTGCGGCAGTTGTAACCTCAGACAGACAAATCTTGTCAAATGTAGTTGTCAAACAAAACCACTTGCATGTATTCTTACTTATATCTTCCAGGTCTAAAAAATAACTAAATGTAAAATTTCAGGCATGAAGAATGGGGCGGGATTCATGTCATTACGGCGATGAGATACCACCAGATGAGTAGCTTACTTTCGCGGTCACGGTAATCGTTTGTTCTAATGCCCGGCTTCAGCTAAACATGGTACATATGTTATTTATTCTGTCATTTCTGCTTATCTAAAATGGCAGTGTTAGCCTAGAACCATTAATAAAGCTCTCAAAGACGCAAAGATATCAGCTACAGATCTGGATGGAATTGCTTTCACTAGAGGACCTGGTACATGCGAGATGAATGCTTCCTTAATAACGATCTCATAATCAACTTCCAGGGATGCAAGGATGCTTAACTATCTGCTCTAATCTCGTCACGTGGGCCAAAATCTAAGATACGCGTTCGAGCACCCTGGTAGTGGAAGCACTCCCTTTCTTTGATCGATTCAAGATACACAACTAAATAGAAGAATTAATAATTTAATCTCAATAGGATATAATACAATACAAGATTTAAGCTTCTTAACATGATACACCAAGTTCAAGTTTTGGTTCAAAGCAGTTTCGAAATATTGACGCCTTCCCGTCTCGACACCTGCATCATCAACGGTTTATCCAACACATTCGTACGCATATTCAAGAACCCATCCTCAAACCCTCTCCCATCGAAATTCACCGGGAGACTCATATCCAGCGTCAAAACCAGGCGCGACAAAACATATCGCATTTGATGGTAAGCAAAGTTCTTGGCCACACATGCATACGGACCTATCGACAGCAGGGTTAAATTAAAGGTGTGGACACGAGGAGAGGAGGCCCGGGATGTCTACTAACCGAACGAGAACGCTGCTAGCACCGCCCTTTGTGTAATTGTGCCCTCACCGAGTCCGCCAGGAAGCCATCTTTCAGGCCGAAACGTCTGCCCGAAGCCGAATGTGAGTCTATATCAGAAGGGTATCTCGAGACGCAAAACGCACCATAGGCTCGGGATAGAAATTATCAGGACTCGTTTGTTGGGAATAAGCTGCGAAGGCAACGATCGTTCCTCCAGGTAGCACCTCTGTTCCGATTGCGGCGCCTTCTGCAGGTACGACACGTGGAAGGAAGAAGGGAGATCCAAGACGCAGGGTCTCGTTGATTATACCGTTGAGCAAGGGCAGCTCGCTGAGGACTTTTATGTCTAAGTCTCCTATTGAGCCAGAAACGACTTGATCGAGTTCGGCGCGTAGATATTGATAATAATGGGGCTGGGCCGTTATGAAATAGAGAGCGAGGGCAAGAATGGTTGCGATATTATCGGAACCTAATGCGACGTTGTATAAGAGAAGAGATTATACTGAGATGTGGTAAGGGCGCTGTACCTCCTTGTATAGCGACAACAGCATCTAGGTCTAAATCTCCTTGAGGTATCTGTTCACCTGTCTGAGGGTCTCCCGCCAACTTTGAAATAATAAAGTCAGTAAAATGACCGATGCCTGAGATTATATGTGCACTAACAAGATGTGAAGCCAAATCTTGAATTTCAACTTCCTTCGCAGCCTTAACACGCTTCCTCATCATATCGATTGCACGATATCGGATCCTCTGCATGGATTGTCCAAAGGGCATGTGCCATGCGATGTCCATTAACCAAGGTGATTGTCCAAAACTATTGAATTTGCAGGGTTTAGTTATCCAGAAGGGGAGATGCATGGGAAAGAACTTCAAGTACCTGTCTAATGCAATAGCAGCCAATTTCAACCCTTCAAGGAGTTGCTCTGGGTCGCCTTCTCTCATCAATTCCTAAAAGTATATTATATAGTGGTCAGGGTTCCATAGCAGATCGCGGGAATGCGGCCGATTGCTTACCAGGTTGTTACTTCCTCCAAACACCATTTCACCCTGACAGAAAGAGATTAGTGATTGAAGTCTATTCGGTTGTCACAGTAATTACCATAAAGTCGTATGCAAAGTGAGCAACACATTCAGTCATATCGACAATCCCTTGGAGATTGGTCCGACGCTGAATACATTCAACCAATTGCCATGTCCGACTCTCAAGAGGAGGAATGAAATGTGAAATGCTATGATCCTTGTTAGCCCGGAAAGCGATGGTGACGCAGAATTCAATCACCTGAAATTAGCAAAAGAAGTGACCGAGATTGTTAGTTCGAAACCCGATGGTAGTATACATCTGAATCACCTTGAATTTGTAAATGCAGTAGCCCAGATTCTTTTACGATTGCTATGTGCAGCCTTGTTCTGTTTAAAGAACAACGCGACATCAGGTAAATGCCCAGGAGTCACGTAGGCATCGCTTTTCTCCATATGTAGTTGGGTACCATAAATCATGAGCCCCGAACGAGTATTAACAGAGAGGAAATTGGGTCCTAAGAGGTACTGAGATGAGATAGGAAGTCACTTCCGATATTTTATTTGACCTACCAATGCGGACGTAGGAACCGTATTTCTTGTGCAGTTCATCGAAGATAAGGTGCCTCTTTCCAGTTGCGGAGATATAAGAGAGATAAAGGCTTGTGATCCTCCAAAGAAAGGGTCCAGGGTATTTCGCCAGGGGATGGAAAGGTGAGAGGCGATACAAAACGGTAGAAGACAGCGCTGAGACTACATAGATTGCAAAGGTTTTGGAAGCAGTAATGAAAGGGGATTCTGTGTCGACGACTGAAGTATATCGAATAGTAGCGTATAGGAGAGTAAAAAGTGTGATGTAGACCACGGAGGCATGGTCGCCTCGTACAGTATGGCGATTGAGGATAGTCCAGGTTATCTAAAAAATGTTATCAGAATAGGTCAGGAGGATGGCAATGCATACTTACAATACCAAGAGCAACCGCTGCTAGCATGATGCCATTATCGGGACTGATTATAAAAGAATCCATACTATACGGAATCTAAGAGAGGCAGAGAGGCAGAACAAGATATGTTAGAAACAGCTCTACTCTTGACACCTTATATCTATATCTTAATTTAAAGAGGCAGTGCCTGCACTGAAGTTAGCCAATATGGACGTAGGATTGTATTCCGGCGGAGCCTCTGAGCGACCTGAAACTCTGACGAATATCTTCGACAGGAGCCTTCAAGGGCAGTGCCTGAAAACGCAGGACAGTGATCCACAGATTCAGCTAAAACTATAACATTCAATTAATCTCTTCATCAAGATGTGGTACGAAGGACCTGCCAGAACGGCATGATTCTTGTTATGCCAGTCAGAATCAGAATGCCTCTTCAACGGCCGATCGCAGCAGTTATATAAGCACCCTTTACACGACGGGCCTGCGACCAAATCTCCGAGTTAATTTGGATGAGCGGACTATATTATGAATGAAAAATAAGCATATCTGGTTTAGATGAGGTATTCTGGAGCATCTGCATCATCATGATAATGAGTTGCTGAGTCGGGAGGTACAAGGCTATGTATGACCCGACGCTCCCGTTCCTGATTTATCTTTGACACCGGCTTCGAGTAGGAGGGGCTGGTGGATCAGTGTATAAGAGCGTACATCATCGACGTGATCGCTTCAAGTGCCACGTTCAACACAGCGGAGTGTGCCCAACCGCCGGGCCCTCCGCGTGCGGTCCAAGCCCCAGCTCTATCATTCCTAACTGTCAGAATGCAGATCATCTTGGTATTGGCATCATTCCCAAGGATATCTGTATAAGGCGTTATTCAGTATGCTATGCCGTATTTTTGCCAAACTAGGCCAAGCTTTGCAAGGGTCAAGTTTGGCCCCTTCCCCTCCTGCCAAAGGCTCAGGCTCAGGCACCAACCATCCTCCGAACGTGATGATGCTCACAGGAAATAGCAATAGGAATTGGAGAAGTATTTTAGTTCATTGCATTGCATTTATCCTACCCTTTACAGGGGCTCAATCCTGTGGGGTCCGAGTCCCTTATTTGCAAAGCGATAGAATACCTACCCCTCTTATTTACGCCTTTTCTGTTCATGGCCATGAAAGGGGTCTGATTATTTTTATCGTCTTTTCAATTGTCCCACAGGTACGTTTAGGCACAGCTTCCGTGACACTTTTGCTCGTCATCTATCACAGATCCAGTATGCACGCCATAAATAAAAGGACTTGTTCGAGTTTTCACTTCAGTGCAGGATTTCAGCAGCGTCCGTTTCTCTGACCGTGACTTTACAGTAATCTCCTCATAATGGTTCTACCTTTTCCCTCCTTAATCCAAGCTTGGGTCAAAGTCATCCTCCTCCTTGTCGCCTCTATATCACATCATGTCGGGTTAAAATCCCCAAACCCACCCCCCAGTGACAAGAAAACAGTCTATCGCGGACAAATTTTCGAAAAAATTGTCCATTTACTCGCCCTAGCAAGTCAGGTCAGTTCCCTCCCTACTCTTCCCCTTATTTCACCCGCTTATTAAAACAAATGCCCAGATTTCCACAATCATGACATTACTCCTCGAATGCCTGGTCCTAATAACGCTCGCCAAGCCATCGTCAAGCCATTCCCAGGACACACTATTCTCCACCATATGCCGTCATCCCTCTCCCTCCGTCCCCTTCAAAACACCCCTCCTCTCGCCCTCCTTCCTCCTCGGCGTCCTAACAATGCTCAGTTCCGCCGCCCTCCGCATATGGTGTTACAGAACCCTCGGCACGCTCTTCACCTTCGAAGTCTCCATCAAACCCAAGCATGCACTCATTAAATCAGGTCCCTACAGATTCGCGCGACACCCGAGCTATACAGCATGCGTGCTTATGCTCGTTGGAGCAGCTATGACATGCCTTGCATCTGGGAGCTACATTAACGAATGTGGGATTATGTTCACGCCTGCGAAGTACCCTATTCGTTTGTGGCAAGGGATCGCCGTGTTTGCGTCATTGTCTTTATGGAGAAGAGTGCGTGCTGAGGAAGCCGGTTTAGAGGCTGCTTTTGGGCACTCCTGGGAGGAATATACACAGGAGGTTCCATATCGATTCATTCCCTTTATTGTTTAATGTATCTAATACTTAGAATGTTCATTTTATTATTTAGTTAATTTATACTGTGATCCGCTTGAAGATTACATTCATGTATCTTTTATTATGTACTTACTGCGCCGCCAAAGTAATAGACTTGAGGAGCTAGTTTAAATCAATGTTACCAATTTTAATAATAAGGGAGTGTAGGCAAAGTTTGGAAATGTTGAATATTAAAAGCTCCCGATTCCGCTCTTACCGTTTTGCCGATAGTGGCCACACATAATACATTTACCCCGCGGATCCCTTTCAAAGCGTCAAAAGTCAAAAGCAGCAGATGAAGTCTTTTTTAAGTATTCTATTCTAGTGATAGACCCTAAAACCCTTTTAGCCTTATGCCTCCAGTGTCAGACCTACATGATATCGACAGGCCATGTGGCAGATACCTGCGAACCAGCTTAGCCAGTTTCGAAACGAGCCAGATTAACTTTGAATAAGTTAATCTTTTCATCTAGTACTTGTGATACACATACCTCCAAGTACAGGGGATCGGAAGCCCGAGGAGCTGACATCGCTAACAGTATCGGACGGAATATTAATTTGTACAGAATCTTTCCAAGTAGCTGATTAAGTGCGTCAGTGGTTCTTCCAGTAAGGATTTTCAGTCTCGAATCCACGCGCAAACAAGTTTAAATGAATAAAAGCACAATTGAGATTTCTTCCAACCGCATATATGAACTTTACTACAACTTCAACAACACATCCATACTTCAACATTTACTGTCCGCACAACACACAACAGAAAAAAAACAGTCCTTGGTTACACTGGGAAAATCACGATGTATGTGCATCTTATTTATCCTTGAAGGAGCTCACAACGAGGCCATCCCATCTCTTACATATTCTTCAAACAAGGGCTTGTATTCAGGGTGCCACCTGCTCAATGCGGGCCTGCTCTCCGTAATATCCTCGGCAGCCCACTTGATACGCAACTGGTCGAGCTCGCGACTCGTCTCGTTGTCGGGAACGAGGATATAGAAGTCGCCGGCACGCACGCGGTCCAACATGTAGAGCACCGTCTGGGCAGGGGTCCATGCACCCGAAGGCTTCTCCTGGCCGAGTTTTGCTCCGCCGATACTGGTGAAGGTCCATCCGGGACTGTAGGGAGAATTAGGGATTGAATATTGCAGGATGATTGATTAATTGATTGGGCAGATGCGCTTACACGAAGAGATGGGCAGTGAGCTTGGTTGGCTTTTGACGCAGCTCACATGCTAAGCTCTCAGTTAAGCTCTTGACCGCAGCTTTGGTAGCGTTGTATGCGGCGTTGCCCCTAAGTATACGCGTGTATCAGCGATCTGCCTGCATTCCAGTTAATGAGATGATACACACGGTGGGTTGGTGATTCCCTGCTTCGAGCCTGTAGTGATGATTGCACTGGGATTTTCCTGATACAGCATAACGGGGACAAAGGTATGCTGAACGTTGACGACGCTATTGGCAGAAGAGGACGATAAGACCGATCAGTCAGCGATCGGCTGCCAATCATTATCAACGCTGGACGTACCCCCAAAGATTGACCTCAAAGTCCTTCTTCCAGGCGTCCAAGTTCTTCCAAGACGTGCCAACCTGGCCGATACCCGCATTGTTCAACAAGACTGCGACCTATATGCGCGCACAAACAGATACGATAGACAATACACCGAGAGATCCACGAAACGCAAATGTCAAGGATACACGATTATATTCGCCCTCATTCGCGCACATACCTCGCCCCACGTATCGAGCACCTTATCTTTGAGCGCCTGCACCTGCGCAAGGTCGCTGACGTCCGTCGGCACAACGAGCACATTCGACTCGTCTCCCGCGATGTTGTTGAGCTCACGCCCCACCGCTTGCAGCTCTTCCGCGTTGATATCAGCGATGGCGACCTTCAGTCCTAAGCTGATTGATAGATGAGATGGCGGAGACACCGGGTAAGCATTGCACGTACTGAGCAAGCTCCCTCGCGGCGGCACGGCCAATACCACTGGCAGCACCAGTGATAACTGCGACGCGTCCTGCAGCAATCGCACCCGCGGCGGCGGGGTCGACGGCTTGACGAAGAGGTGAAGGTTGACGGGATGAAGGCATTGTAGTAGTGGTAAAAGACGACTATTGCGGTTATGTCATCATGAGGGTCCGTATCGGAGCCCGAATTCGCATGGAGTCAACCCCACCAGTCATTACAACGGCCAAGGGAATATAATTATTTAGTCCTGCACTAATTAAACATACCAAATCCTATGTAAACAAGCGAAGCAAAGGTGACCGTTATAGATTATGGAACAACAGAAGAGGTATTGCGCAGCGTCAAGCTATCCAACATGACACGCGATAAGGTTAAATCGTAACGAAGCAAGGAAACCGAGCAAAGAAGGGCAATATTTGAGCAAGGCGGGAAAAGAGAGAAGCATATAGGCAAAGGACGTCCAATGAAAGAGTCTCTGTCTGTTATATCGTTCGTGGTGTATGGTAACCCACCTTTAAGGCGAGCCAGTCTCAACGCCTACCAACCCAGGAGGCGTCGGGATCCCCATCTTTTGCCTAACCTGTTCAAACGTCTTGAGCATCTTCCTCCTCGCTCCCAACGCCGCAACACCCTTCGCCTCGAGCTCCTGCTCATCGAGCGCAACCATCTGCCTCCAGGTCATCCCCTCAAAGTTAGGTGTATATTTGTGGAGTCGCAAGCTCCTCAGCCACCCAGGCACGTCCTCCAGCAGCTGGGGGTCCACCTCCTCGTCAGGCTTGTCCCCACCGCCAGCAACGCGAGCAGACCGCCTATCGCTCCCTGCGCCTCCTCTCTGGCTGCCTCCCCCTCCTCCTTGATGTCTACCACCCGGGCTCTTGTACCCGCCACCACCCATCCCTCCAAAGCCGCCTAGGCCTCCCATCATGCCGGGCTGTCCGCTCAAAGCCGCCATTTGGGCAGCGAACAATTGCGCTTGGGCAGCAGCAGCAGCATCTGGGGTCAACCCGGCAGCAGCAAGCGCATTCAAGTTCGCAAGCATGCCCATGTTGAAGCCGGGCATCCCCATCATATTCATGTTCATGTTCATGAGGCCTGGGCTGCCCAAGCCGAGCGCGGCATAGTTGGCGGCGGCGTTGTTCATAGGATCGTTTTCGAATCGACCCGACAATCCAGGGCTGCGTACGCCGTTCCAGCCGAATCCACCCTGATTGTTGTTGTTGGGGTTGTTGTTATTCCTGTTGTTGTTGTTTCCGCGTTGTGGTTGTTGTTGTTGCAGACCCGGCTGCGTCTGTCCGTGTTGGATCAGATTTCCGTCATTATCATATACGCCAGCACTCCTGTTATTGTTGTTGTTGTTGCCGTTATCTCCGGGATTCTTGGGAGGAGCTCCGTGACTCTTCCTGCGGAAGGTCTTCGGATCCTCCAAGACAAAGTTGTTATTATTGCCGGAGTTGTTATTGGAACTGGAATTATAAAGCTTCATAGTGGCCGCATCCAAGTTGTTCTGAGCGCGGGAAGTATCTTGCGCAAACATAGGCGCGGCGGGGGTATTAACCATGCTAGCCCAATTACCACCACCCATAGGGGACATCGTGACGTCGTTGCCGTCAGTATCAGAGGTGACGGTGGCAGAGCTCGCACGAGGGGAACGAAGGTTCGAAAGACTGCTCAAGTCCATACTCTTAGGCCTAACCCCTCCTGCACTGGGCGGAGCCAAGCTATTACCGCTGCTCTGCGTCTCCTGTTCCGCAACCTGGCTAAGCGTGTTTCCAGCACTGGGAGCCCAGACGCTGCTGTTGGCGAGGACGGGGGCGGAGATACGGTGAGCAGCATTGGCCTTGTTTTGGAGCTTGGCGCGTTGTTGCGCAAGGGTAGCGGCTGCCTCGTTATTGCCGGTGTTTGCCGCTGACTCGGGGGAGAGGAAAGTGGAGGACTCGGGAGCCAAAGATTGACGCCTGAAGTTGTGGGTTGAGGGCGAAGCAGGAGTGGGGAATGAACCACCAATGGCTGGGGACTTGAGCCCGAGCGAGTGAAGTTTGGCCTCCATTTGAGCTTGCATTGAGCCTATTTAATGGAGTTAGGGAAGGTACTATATTGATATGAGAAGGCTACGTACCACCTGCGGCCGGACTGAGCAAAGCAGTCATCGGGTCCGATCGGGCCATCTGTTGCAAGACAGTGATGAAGAAACGAATTTGAACTTGGGTGGACTGTTGAAGAAGACTGTAAAGAGCGGCAGTGCGCTCAGCTTCAGAAAGCACTCGGAACCCTTTACAAGAACGTTAGGAAGTAGTCCACATATATAAAGCACGTATCACATACATTGTTCAATAGCACTCAATTCCTCCTTAAAGTTAACATCCAGAGAGGCAGCTGCCATCTCCTCCAAAGTAACCTCATAATTTTGCAAGTTTTCAAACCACTGGTCAATAGCGTCCGCTACAAAAACGAAGAAACGCCATCAGCCACAAATCTCACGGCGTAATCGTCCAATAGAATCGTACACACCCTCTGCACTCTGAAAAATCGAAGCACTAGTGCCCGTTCCAAGGAGCTCGCTAGTGGGCCTGCCGCCGCCAGCGTGTCCGCCAGGCCTGGGAGAAGGAAGGGCGAGCGAAGGGTTGCTGGCGTTGCCTGCTGTGCCGGTACCAGTTCGAGACTGGGGGCCCATCGATGCGCGGGAATTGGCCTTGCCAGTGACACCACCGTTGTTGCTCCCGGGCGCAGGAGACGGGGAGGGCGAGGGAGATCCACGTAAAGTCGACATAGGTGTTTGGGTATTTGGTGTTGGTACTGAGTGTTCAAAGAAACGGGGATTGTACGACGACCTTGGTAGCGCCTTCAATGTGGGAGAAAGTACTATGGTGAAAGGGCCAACTTCGAGTCGGGTTGGGGGAAACACAGGGATTGGAGGGGTTTATCGAGTACGAAGCAATGAAAGACCAGCGGTCCTGCCGGTCGACGGTGAACACCAGAGACGACGAGGAGGTGGTGGTTAGTGGAAAAGAAACCAGGACCAATTATAAGGGCTTCCATCTCCGACAAGTGATCAACACGTGTCCACAACCGCTTCCCAACTGGGCTTACAATAGCCTCCCTCCCTTTTGGGCACAGACAACACGCCTTGAACGTGTGTATTCTGCGTGTTACTATTCAGTGAATAATGTATTAACTATTGCGTTCATTTTCAAGGATTTTGGTTTCATTTCTTCCAAGTAACATTGAGGCTCTTTATGAGCGCCTAGCATATCCAGGGGCATCTCCAGGCTATCGCGGTTGCTGTGCTTGCCAGTGATCTTACTTGAACGTCCCAACAATTTTGCCCACCAAGACAAGAAGAATCTTCCCAACTGCGAAGAAATCCTATTTCACGTTTGTTCACTGCGTTGATTGAAGGGCTGGAGTTCTCTAATGCGATTCACAAGCACTGTGATTCAGAAAAGGGTGCCACTTCCTCCTTTAAGGTGAAATAGACCGGGTATGTTTTGGGTATGAGGCGATCCGAATAGGGGTCTGGGCCTGCGCGTATCAAGGATCAAAGAAGTGGATTGGATTGTTATTTTTGCGAAACCGGTGCTTAAATAGCGCGGTCCCGAAGGCCACTCATGACAAAATAACGAACGAACAACAAGACGAAGAGACGAAAAGAGATCTTAAAGCTTATCACACAATCTAACTCGTTTTAGTTTCCAAACTTAGGGCCTCCAAATTACGGCTACAGCTTATAAAGATTGAGCATTATCCACCGTTCACGGACAGATAAGCCAGCAAAACTCAAGGTAAGGAAATCACAGTTGTATATTAAATAATGGTGTTCTTAATTTCTTTTATAGGAACTAGCTAAATGTCTGCCCTAGTAGTGCTGGTATACGACTCGGATATCCTTCCGACACAGCCCAACTTTCTGCACAACGTGGTTAGCTGTTTTGCACGCAGTGCGCCCATTTGAATTTGCCGCACCGAACAATAGTACTCCATTGTTTCGGACTGCGAAAACTTCGAATGGACGCAATGCGTGCATTCAACTCCGCTGCGGTAAGTTGTTCGAACTTGCGACAAGCTTTGTGGATTTTTATGTTCATATTGACACAACAGGAGGCTCGCAGAAAGTTCAACTCCCCGCAAGCTATCCGTAACTATCCGTAAAGAATATAGAATTCTGAACGGTTCGTCGACTTCATGGAATGGATCGACTCTTTGAAACTCAGTTTCTCTAGTGGTGGGTACTTATGATAGAATCATCATCTTCAGTGCCGCCTCCATTGGGAGGAATTCCGTATCATCCAAACTTCTCCATTTGAAATAAAGGGCTGATGAAGTTCCATCGGTCGAGGATGTATGAGCATAGAGAACCCCGAACATATCGTAGGCAAGCGTTCTGGATACGAGGAGCAAGATTCAGGGAGGAAGGCATTGACCGACATAGGTCCCACACCAGAACGCCAGGGTTACCGTCTGCAGCAGTAAATCCGAGAGAACTTACGGAAGAATAACTCCTTGACAAACGTCTCCTTCAAACGAGACCAGTATCGTTGGCACTCGGTACCAGTTCCGGGTCTGATCCATTGTCGTCGCCGAGACCAGTATCTTCACTCGATGCCATTCTAGATGGAATTGACAGCGAGTGACGACAATGGCTCAGACTCGGAACTGACACCGAGCTCAGTGACAACGATGGTCCGATCCTATGGTTCCGCACTAGTGTTAATCGCGATGAGTCTTAAAGATGACATCCTTATCGTAAGTATTCTATTCACCTTATATTTGAAATGGGACATATTTCTTGCCAAGGTATAAAATATCATCTGCCACCCTACGCGAATTCCTCCGGAATTTTTCTCCAATGGCAAGACGAGTAGCAAGAAAGGCGAATTGCATAGAGTCCGTTTGGCTACCTAATCTCCGTATGGATCAGAACACTAAGGAATCGTTTTCAGTAAAATCAAAGCGAGTTGAAAAGGACGGAATTTCAAAGACCTCGTCGAGCCGTTTTTCACCGGTCGAGCTTGAGAAGCCGCAGTTTTACCTTGATGATTCTACCGGAACAATGGGTATCAATGTCGCCATCAATGCTTCTTGTGGAGGTTCCGATAGAATTCATCTCAGGCTGAGGAATTCCCTCAAGTCAAGTATGCTTGGCGTCTCGAGACAATTTGACGAAAACTTCAAGTAGTACATCGCCATCGACCCGTTTTCGCCGGTCGAGTAGAAAGAAGAGCTTGAGGTGCTGCCTTCAGTTTTACCTTGATGGTTCTACGAAACAATGGGTATCAATGGCCATCAATGCTTCTCGCAAGAGTTCCGATAGGATTTATCTCCAGGCTGAGGAAGTCTCTCGGGCCAGGTATGCTTGGCGTCTCGAGATAACTTGACGAGTTGATTACATGTCTGAGAAAATGGCACAATATATCGCATGCATCAACAAAAAATGGGTCAGATCTTTGGCTCCACTTGAATACTATCAAATTTCAACTAAATATTTATACTTGGTTGTAAGATTCAATCATGGAGCTTAGCTATACTGGAAACTTAGTAGTTGAAGATAGGGTTACCCTGGGCTCTCGGTTATACAGCTCATATTTCGACTTTTTGTAAATCCACGTTAAATCACCTGCTTCTCTGTACTTAGCAGTAGAGGCAGGGCGTAAACCCATGCAGGCTCCGGCGTGACTCGGACTCCGGCCCTCCGAACCGCTGCGCTACCTCAATTGCCTGATAGTCTTGCGATTGCCTGGTTACCTGTTTGATCATCTATTTTCTATACTTAACCGACTCACCACATGGCGACACAGCTTTCAGCTGCGCTACGCCACCGTGCTTGAACGCACAGTGGCAGTGATTGCAATCGCCACTGAATAATTATACAGAAGATACGTCAATTCAAAGATCTTTTCACTAACAAATCTGGCGATAAATTCTGCAGAAGCTTAGATATTGCCTCGGACATCCGAAAACCCTATGGCGCCCACCGTGGGTCTTGTAGCCTTCCGCTCACTAGAAGTGTTGCCATCATAACATCACAAGAATTCGAAATCTACCCGTCGAAACGGGTGGTAAGCAACTCGGCTCGGCTTCATGCGTTCTAAATAAGGTTTACCTGTGCTCAGAGTCCCTGCTCTTTTTTACTTATAAGCACAAAGGCCTATTGTCTCAATCGAAGCCACCTCAAGTGCCACCCCTAGCTTATTCTACCGTGACTGGGGTACCCAAGACGTTGACCCTATAATGGATTACACTGACGCTGCACTACTAGTATACTCGAAGGATGCGGCCAATGCGTACGTTTCTCCTATAATGGGCCACCTATCTCGAGTGTTAATGGATATTCATTTCTAGACGGATTGTTCAGTATAGTTGTATCGCCGGAGCAGGTAGGAAGAGCCTGATCAAAAGCTAAATACTTAACTTGACTCATTACCTCTTTTGCACCTAGTCCTTTTAATTTATGACACTTTGCTCACCCTCTCAGAAGAAATCAAGTTCGTATGGATGCGGAGAATTCGGATATCTGCGGCGTTATATTTGATGGGACGATATGCTATCATTCTTGCACTAATATTCAGTTTCGCTTTGAGTCAAGAAATGATCCTCCTAAAAGCCTGCAATGGCCTACAATACACTGCAGGTATCTTGACCGCTTTTGGATCCATCGGCATCCACGGTAAGTAAACTCGGCCCTGGAAATGGCAACTGGACAATCGAGAGACCAACTTTGAATCATGTCCAGGTTTAGTGTTAGCAAGAACGTATGCGGCTGTTTATAAGAATTTTATTGGAATTGCAGTGATATCCGCAGCGTACTTGTGCGTCCAAAGTAGTGCGATGGTAAGAGGGATGATCCCCTATATATATTATTTAAAAATCAAACAACTGTTTCAGGTTCTCATTCCGTTCCAAAACTGCCTTGGGAATTTATCCCCTCCGACAACTCCACTGTAAGCGAAAAATATTATAATACTGTTGCCTTAAAAGATTGACTGCTACGCATTCAACAGACGTCAGTTTCCTAAAGAGTTCTTCTAGTCGCGATAACTAACAAGCTATATGATCTGCCTAGTCTATTTGGTCATCCTTAATGCAGCCTTACTGCTAATATTCGACGCAGGCGTCCTAATTCTGACTCTTGGACATACCTGGAAACTTTACCGTAAAGAGAAAGTCCGCTGTCAAATGTCCTTGATTGACCTGCTTATCTATCAAGGTATGAGTTCCTTCCCTTCCGAAGCAGTTGAAGTATGATATATTTCGACCATTAAACAGGCATTATACGATTTAGGTTATTGCCTATTTTTATATTCTTCCAGGAGATACTTACTCTAAAAAAATCTTGTTAGCACCATTTTCGTATGGATCATCACAGCCATTATTATTTCACTGGTATGTATTTCCTATATTATTATTCTTCTTTCGCTAAAAATACATCCCTATAGACCGTAGGAGTGAATCCTATTTAAACTTAATATCTTAAGAGTTTACTGACAGTAATGTAGCCGAGCTTAACGCGCGTGCTGGAACCTCTTGAGCAAGCGTCGGTCCCCTCCTTCTTGAAAATAGAAATAATTCTCACTGAATTTTAGAACTTCCGTCATTCTTATCTGTCGATTTTTCTTGCAGCTGTCCAGTCGTGGTATTTTAGTACAACGGCCCCAAAGTCAAAGCCAATCCCTCACTGGCAGTCTGTGGGCAACGTACAGCAGTGTTGTTGGCAGTATCGGCGTCAGCATAATTGAAGATATGGGAGATCATAACAGTCACAGGCATCGGCATTGGTCTGTACTAGAAGAAGAAGAAGAGTCTTCTCTCGAGGAAAATTTCAAACCGTGTACGTGTACTTGTAGAAATGCCACGACGCCTGTATAGATATCTGCCTGAGAGATGGCTGTTACAGAAGTAATACTCTTTATGTGATAAATAATACTTATAAAAAACTTAGGGTAATGTGCTCCTGCAAATATGAAAGAAAATAAAAGAAATCTATATCAAATACTAATAAGATAGAAATGCAAATTACGATACATGGATAGCGGTACTAAGTAGTGATACCGATGTCCAAAATACTTTGTGCAAGTCACCGACTATTAACCTTGCCTCTCTACCCACGTTGCTGAACTCAAGGTATAACGTCGCCAACGTGGATGATCATCTCCAATTACCACAGTCATCCATTCGATTAATGACCTCCCTTCTCCGGATCAGCAACAGTACCACTACCTCTCTGATCCTTCGAAGCCCTCTTAGACCTCAGTCTAATCGATCCACCGTACTTGAAGAAGAAGAAAGCAATTGGCATGATGGCCGTTGCAATCAACGCCAACAATAATCCGGCATATTGGAAGCCCATGTTATGGAACATAGGGTTAACGAAGAGAGGAACCATAGCACCGACTTCAGAACGCATGAGGGTCTTGGCGGCGAGGGCGGAAGCGGCGTAATTGGAGTAACTGTCGACGATATAGGAGTTCGCTCCAACGTAAATGAGGATCAGAGCGAATCCGAACAGCGTGCCGGAGATACATGGTGCAATCCAATGGACATGCGAGTATGCACCCGTGAATGCGAAGATGAAAAGAGCAGGGGGAAGCACGCTGATATCATTAGAATAGGATATATAAGAAGCATAAAAAAATAACTCACAGTGCTCCGAGCATCATCATGTAAAGCCGTGCTTCAGGGAAGTGCCCTTGAGCGGTCACTTTCGCGTAAATCTTCTCTTGGAGAGGCATAAGGCACATGGCGATGAGAATTCCAAGCTATAGGTTACAAACGGCATGAGATAAAAACCGTACTATTAAGGGAAATATACATACCATAATGCTGACGAAAGTGACGCCAGTCATTCCCTCACTGAAGCCACGGATTTCACTGAAAGCGATGGGGAAGGCGAAGAAGAGAAGATCTAAGAATACCATGAGAATATTTATCTGGGAAGGAATGAAAAGACATACACAATAGTCCATAAATGAAAGATAAATCTGAGGGAAGACGAGATTAGCCGACTTTCGCGAAAGAAAACGAAGTTCCACTTACAAAACGACATGAACAAAATAATTGGCTCAGAAACCATCATGATAAGAGGTCGCAGCAGAGAAATCTTCAGGACCTCAGAGGTCGGTATACGCTCAAGTTCTTGCAAAGAGCGATATTTTTCATCGCCAGTTTTCTTCCTTAACGCCGCGGCCTTCCTGCGTAAAAGGATTGGGGCGAGAGTCTCGGGGATAAACAACGTAAGGACGACGCAGAATGCCAGGAAAATGAATAGGACCCAGTCTATGTGGCAATTAGCTTTTTTGCTTTTTTTTAATTGTGCAGATAACGTCATCACTCACAGATCCATCGCCATCCGGCGCCTTCACCAATGAAACCGCCGAGCAGAGGACCAATGCACGGACCCATGCTAATATTGAGAATTTAATAAATCAGGGTATAATCTGAAACGGATGTAATAACTCACAATAGCGTAGCAGAGAACAAGGCCATAGGAATGCCACGGTCTGCAGGTGCCCAAACATCGGCAATACTGATAGACGATGATGTCACCAAGCTGAGCCAAAAGGCGACAGAAAACAGCTCACCTTCCACCGACATTACACATCGGAGCAGATGCGAAAATACCAGCGAGCTGTCGAGTCACAGCAATAGTAGCAATATTCTTTGCCAGAGGTTGCGGTAGTGTGAAGATGAAATATAGGAACATGCTGGCGATGTACATGGGGCGGCGTCCTAACATCTCCGACAAAGGCGCAAAGATGAGAGGGCTAGGATTTATGTCAATTTCTATCTCTGCTGCCTCAGAATATGCAACAACGTACCCTAAACCAAACCCAATGACAAAACAAGTTACGGAAAGATTGGTAATAATTTGTTCGTTACCGAACTCCTTCGTTGGACCCGTCATGCTATGGGAATATTAGCAAATATCCTACATAAAAAGGCTACGGAGCCGTACTCTCCAGTTACGAGGGAGCTACCTAAAGCTACCCCCAAGCAGAGAAATGCAGTGGTGCAGGTAACGTACCTGGCAGTTGTGAGCAAACGACAAACAAGAAAATCGTAAGGCTCACCATTTCTTCCCCTTTGACCACTCGCGCGGGTCTTCTCCTGTACCTTTGTCGAAATTCACGACATGAAAACCCTCTTTGCTATACGTTATTTCAAGGTCATGGAGAGTGGGTGTGGCAGCAAAGGTCGAACGACGGGAAGCAGGCCGGGCAAGAGGGATAGGACCCTCAAGTTCCAACGTTCGAAGTACCTCTTCCTGTTCTGGAGAAAGAGCTGGAGGGTAGACAAATGCAGTCTCAATTGGCTCTGAAGGCATAGTTGCTGGGAGGAGCCGGGGGGAGAATTCCAGGATGAAACCTGAGCGACGACCTTAGCGGCATTTATAGCAATTTTTACAGCCCCGATGCACGATAAAAACGGGCCTTTGTACATGATGGTCGCTGACAAGTGTCAACATGCTTGAGCTTGGGGTTTGCCTCCGTTGGTCAGATCGGCGCTTCTCCAATCGCCGATTTCTCGGTCCTAGTTGTATTCCACTTCAAAACAAGACCGAATGAAATTAGATGTATACTTCCAGCTTTCCAAGCATAAAGACTAGTTTATACATAATAATACACGATCCGATAGTTTTAGGGCAGAAGAAAGCTCAAGCTGAGAAGAGCCATTCTTGGGGAAGATTCACATTTCATGTGCCGCTCAGCGGCATCTCCTTCCGGGGTACCGGCCGCTACTAGTCTGTTCAGAACCCATGGATTCCCCTTTAAAAAGGAAAAATGGCGGTGTAATTATGAGTTATTAGTTGATCATATGTCGCTATAGATCAAGTGAGAGACGTCCTTACTCTGTACCGTTCACCAGAAGAGGGTCGGCCAAACAGGCGCTTATCCTCTCCGAGCGACAACCCGCGCAATGACGGATGCCAAGTCCAGACTTATTTTGCTTTTGACTGCTCGCTTTTTAATCATCTTTCTTGAACCTCTTCGGTCTAAAAGCCTTATCCCCTTCTTATTTTAGTCTAATTTACGGTTAAAACACAAGCATGTTGATGGGCATCAGTTGTAGGGACGATAGATGTCCTGCGATCAAAAAATTCGAGCTCCAACTCTATCTTTTTTTATAGTGGACCCTATTTTCGTCTCTGATAGCCGTTGTGTGCTGAACCCGTCAAGTCGGGTTGAGTTCAGACCATGGAGCGGTTAACGGAAGCATTGTGTAAGTGACTTTTGTCATCGAAGTTGTTTCCGCCCTGCCAGAGGAGTTGAGAGGCTTCCAATTCACCAATAATATAACAGTTTCTCTCTCTCTTGAATTTAAACATAATTCATCATTGGCGGATTTACTATATACATCTGGCTTTTTCACCCTCCTCACATTCTTCTTATCAGTTGGATTGCTTGCAGCGACTCGGATCGGCACATGCCCGCCCGTCGAGTCAGGTCGAGTCATAAAAGTATTAACATCAAATATCAATCCTTATTTGCTCAGATCATACTAATATTTGAAAAAAAAACCGTAAGTACTTGGCCTGGATTGTGAGCTGGTCCAAATTAGCATTATTGACATACAAGGATTCTCGACCGCGTCTGTTTGCGAACGTGTCTCGCTATTTCTTCAGAAATAAGGTCAAGATGTCAATGATTAAACCATACGACAAATGGGTATCTGTCTGGAAGCTATATGTTGGCGGTGTATTCACTATTACCGACTATCTTTGTACTGGTATTGGGGCTCCATTAAAGGCTCCATTGTATATTGGGTCTCCCCGACGCCCGTTATGGGTCGGTGGCGACTGGTACTACCCCCCATGACCCCTGGAGGCCTAGGAACGTTCTCAGAAGTCTTCATAATCTTCGGAACACCGTCTTTCCTTTCGTTTGCCACTTAGTGACTGTGGGACATGTGTTTAATTAAGATGATATCCGAAGACCAAAAAATTCGGGTTATTGTGCCGTAAGGATAAGAAAGCGGACCCGTCGCTCTCGAGCGTGTTGTCAAATATAGTTATAGTCCATCCAGTAAGTATGTCAATTAAAGCTTTGTAATGTGAATTCCTGATCTATCATAGGTCCCATGAGTGCTAATCTGGTTTTGGTAGGAAAAACATAAAAGAGCAGCATATATTGAAGAAATACGCCAACTTATCAAATTCCCGGCCTTGGACATCTGCTAATCCGATTTCGGGGATAATTTTTTGACGAGAATCCGTATGGCCACATCCAGTCAATGTACTGGTAAGATTTAATTGGTGAAAACCACTGATTATAATGGTCGCCGACTTGGACGCCTCGCAGCTTGGTGGCAAAATATTTGATTTCTTAGGCGATGGAATTGAGAAGGCATTGTCAATTCTAAGTGTCTCAAATGCGCTTAAATACTCAAGGAGTGAGCTTTACTACTGACGACTTCCCAATGTGCGTGCAATTAGAGCAAGATGGTCCAATCGGCTGGCTGGTAGGGTCACGGTTACAGAAAGTACACGTTTTTCGGGTTCGGTTAAGTATCGCCGCCCACAAGACCAATTTGATTCAATAAAATATTAATCATCTCGTTAATAATCTGAATGTAGGCATGTGTTCAATTAGCACACGAGCCGTAAGTAGAGTCTAATCTGGAATACTTATTCGGGAGACTCAGGGTGCGAACGACAGGCTGCCCGGGTGGGGCTTTGTGATTTGAATAGAAGATTCAAGAAACGATCCAGCGTTCTATCAAGAAAACGGAATGTTCAACTTTCAAAAGCTACTAGCGAGCGCTGACATCCAGAATGCTTATATAGGGCGTGTGAAAATCGATTGATTCCCCCAATCTTTGAGAATATCCCTTGAAAGCGCTTCTCCCTCCCAGGAGACTCCCACCAAAACAAATCCGCCTTTTCTCCATGTCTCAAAACGCTAAACTTAAGCCAACAAGGAAGGCACTTACATCCCTCGAGGAGGTAGTGAAAGAACCAGTCGAAAAGTTATCTGGAGTAGATTCTCAATTCTGTTGTGGTGGGATTATCTACTAACCCCCACCTAACAGGCAGGTGAAGCTTTTCTATTTCTATGAGCGTTACAACGATGCTGGACTCGGATGGTGAGTGATTTTACTACATATCTTGTCACATTTCCCTAGTAGTATTAATTTTCCGACAAACGACCAGGGAAAGATAGAGGAATTGCTGTCTGCCTGCACGCCTTCCGCCACGGTCGAGGGCAGGAAACAGTTTACGATGAATCATACCGTCTAGCTCGCGAGCTGGGATAAAAATATGTTGGCTTTTACCTCGGATTTATTTAACGGTACTGGAATTCTCTCCAATATCGCGGCCCTGACAGTAGTCCAAAATGATGGAAGATATTTGGAAGCTCACATTTACAAGGTCAATGCGTATTCCGCAGGCGGTTTCTTCAAATCTCATCGGGATACTCCCAAGCCCGATCGATATATCGGTACGATTGTCGTAGGTCTGCCTAATTCCTTTGAAGGGGTATCCTCCGTGTCAGCATAACGGAAAGGAGGTACTATTTGACTGGGGAAAAGTCGAACAGGGTGGATCACAAGTCTGTCTTCGTGGGCTTTCATGTTTTCCGACGTTGAGCATGAGGTTCTGTCCGTTACTTTATGCGCAATATACGAAGTGTTCAAAAGCAATGAGACGTTCTATGACGTAAAGCCAGAACAATTCTTGGAAGATGGGTTTGAGCCTATAAATTACACTAGCCAGAAAGCCTTATATAGTAACGCGTTTCGTCAACAAATACTGGGACCTCAGTTATCGGGAAGAAGAGTCTACTCCGATGGTGATTCAGAGCCAATGTAAAGCTGAATATGATCCAAATCTTATCTGTAAGTGGAATTTAAATCACAAAGATAAGCTGAAAAACTGACACTTTACTACAGGGGGCTCATAAACCTGATAAAGGCACGTTCGCCTTGGCTGCGAACTATCTGGCATTCGGCAATGAAGCTACCATGGCGAGCATTTATGTGGCAGTAGGTCTTATAATAGACACTCCCGTTATTGAAGGAGATATAAGGGTGAAGTCAAGTGAATGATTGTGCGGGCAGCCGCGGCACAATGGTGTCGTGCACGGACGGTGACGGTGCACATTAGGCATGTCGTGATGTAGCTCAGTAATGTAGCATGTACTTTGACCGAGATTACTTACAGTAAGTCCGTGTTTTTTTTAAGATTGAATATTGAACCGTTAGTAGCTTTGCTGCTGATGCTCAGACGCATTGTGAGGCGCCCGCTGAGTCAGTCGCTGACTAACCGAATCGTTTTCGCCTTTTGCAACCAAATGAGTGCGATTTACCTGCAAGGAAACGCACCAACGCACTCCGGTTCTGAATCAGATTCAGCTTCATCCGACAGCGAAGATGGGAATTTCGAAGGATGGGACACCGATTCTGGAACCAAGCCATGCAAGTCGTTGTTTGATACAGAGAGTTTCCCTTCAGTAGAGGCTGCTTTGGAGCACGACAAAACGAAGCATGGTTTCGATATTTATGTGATCTGTAGGGAGCTTTGTGAGTTATTAGTTAATGCCAGTCTTCTCCTTTGTTCTTATGGCGAAATTGGTCAGCATTGGATTTTCACAAAAGGGCACGCTTGATCAATTATATAAGGAAGGAGGTAAGGGTCTCTGCTTCTTTGTTGCTTGGATATTATCTGATTTTGCCACAGAAACCTTCTTCTGAACGTCTTGGAAAATTAACTGGAACCGAATCCATTTTCACGGACGATGCATTTTTGCTTCCTGTTATTGAAGACGATCCATTACTGCGTGTGTCCCAGCGCTCAATCTTTATCTTATTATCTGACTTAACATAAATATCCTAGAATTCCACACTGATGAATGGACAGATGAAGATGAAGATGATGAAGAAGATGCGGAGAAAGTAAAGAAGGATCTTCCAGAAGTTATTGCACGACATGTTCGACGATTAGAAGAAAAACTTGCGGCTGCTCAGGCTAGCCTCGTCCATTATAAGCAATGGGTTGAAGAAAGATTTACCGAAAGACTCAATCAATTGAATATTCCCGACAAGGAGGAGCGTCCAGCCCGGGATGACGATACACATTATTTCAGTAGTTACGCCGAAAACGGTATGCACCTTACTCCTGCTAAATTACCGTAGTTGGCTGATATGCATTTCAGATATTCACGCAATCATGATCCAGGATACCGTCCGGACATCATCTTATGCCTCTTTTATTTTAACAAACCCAGCATTATTCCGAGGAGCGACTGTTATGGACGTCGGTTGTGGAACTGGCATTTTGTCATTGTTCGCTGCACAAGCTGGAGCCAAGCGAGTTATTGCCGTTGATGCTAGTGCAATCGCCGAACGAGCCGAAAAAAACGTGAAGGATAACGGGATGGATCACATTATCACGTATGTACTCACTCAATTCGGATGAATATATGGATCCTCATTTTTAGACAGCGTTGTACGCGGCAAAGTTGAAGAAATTCAACTTCCGGATGGGATTGAAAAAGTTGACATCATCGTCTCAGAATGGATGGGATATGCACTACTTTATGAATCCATGCTGGATTCTGTCCTCGTGGCGAGAGACCGCTTCTTAAAGCCTGGTGGTGTCATGGTTCCTAGCCAATGTAAGATGATGTTTGGTCTTTGTGAGGCCAAGGAGATCTATAAAGACCGGGTTGAATTCTGGAATGATATCTATGGTGGGTATTTTGTTGCACGCGAATTGTAAGCCAAGAAACTAATTAATAACAGGTTATGATCTTTCGGCAATGACAGCAGACGTGTATGATGAAGCGATCATTGACGTAGTCCCAGAAGAGAGTCTTGTCAGCAACGCAGCAATAGTCAAGGACCTCCCTATCGGTTCATTATCCATCCGCTCTCTCAACTTTTCTTCATCTTTCAAGCTAACTGCTACGAGACGCGTGCTTAAAGCACACGCCTTTATTCTATATTTCGATACCTTCTTTACTCCCACTGGTGAATCAGTCGCTGAAGACGCCAAAGTCCATTTAGTGAAGGAAGGAGAAGCTTCTCTAGCAGAAGTATGGCAGGTTCCAGGCAAAATCAAGAGAAAGGACAGTCTCGGTGGAAAGGGAAAAGAAGTCAGTTTCAGTACTGGTCCCGAGAGCAGGCCTACCCATTGGAAGCAGGCGTTGTTCTTGTTGAAAGAACCGTTGAAGGTTGAAGAGGGTAAGTTGTTATCGCTTTTCGAAATTGTAATTGTGTTTCTCATTTCATTATTTGCCGCTTCAATTAGGAACTGTAATTACCGGGACCTTCTACTGTCGCAAGAGCGAAGAAAATTCTCGTGAACTTGATGTCGAGATTCACTACAAGGAAGAAGGTGATTCAACGGCCACCGTTGTACAGATGTATCATGTTCGGTGATTTCTCGAAGACTCGATGTTATATAAAATATTAATGGCTGTTTATTGGCTCCTTGATGGACTCCCACGTTACAATCGGTTGTTACCGAATCAAAAAAAAATATCGTACTACTTAAAAATACATTAAATCTTTAATCAACTCTCTTCACGACTGTGGACAAGAAGGAAGCACATCATTTCAAATCAGAATGTATTTGAGATCTTAAATCTTAACCGTTGAGTGTGCATAGGATGCTGCCAGCTTTGACTTGAGGAAATCTCCCGCATTGACAGGTTCGTACTTGGCGGGGCGCTCAGGAGATACGCAGCTTGGCAAAGCCTGTACGAGAGAATGTCGTCAGTTTGTAACCCAGTCGTTTTGAAAGATGCCGATTATTATTACCTCTACCATAACATTATAGTCCGTGCCAAAGAAACTAGGTATCGTAGGAATGGCCAATTAAGAGAGGGCTACTTCGAGGCATGATATGAAAATAGCTTACAAGGGTATTGAGTAACGACGGACGCCACTACGATTGACGGCGCGATGCACGGTCGATTTGAAAACATTATCTGGATTAAAAGTTGGTTAAAAGCCGGGATAAATCCGGTCGCATATGTTTTGAATGAAAGACACATACTCGTCCATCGAGCTAATTGATCAGCGATACTGGCAAGACACAATAAATAAGAATGCATATACAAATGCTAATCATCCGCTGTGACTTACTTCACTACGAAAGTGCCAGAAATAGGAACCGCATCGATCCATTTGCCCTCGGTATTGAGCACTTGTAAGGCTTGATTGTTATCTTGCCATAAAATTGTAAAGCACTACATAGAAGAAGAAATGTTAGCCTTCTTTGTATTTCGTTAATGTCAAGGACGAAAAAAACCTCGTAACTTGGAAGCTATTGTCAGCAAATGTTGAATATAAAGAGGTGAATTATCTTACTCTGAATGGGCACCGATCCCAACGGCTCGATCGTCAACTTCACCCATCTGAGGAGGGTAATGCAAGAGACGCATGAGAGCATCGCCATTCACAGTCTATGTAGTATGATTAGTAACCGGCATCAATATAGTAGAATAATACCTAAGGTTAGGTCATTACCTTATCATCAAAGAAGTTTTCGGGGAGATCTAGGGCAAGAGCAAACAGTGAGAATAAAAATTTCCCTAGTTTCATCATTGTGTGACTGAGTAAAGTCAACCAACTGAATCTGATGTCTACTTAAAAACTCACTAATATTCTAAGCTCGCTCTGCGCATTTCAGGGAACTCAGGAGGCCAGATGTTCTCCCCGGCCATAGATCCAGACTCTTTATGCGCGGAAGAAGGGTCCGCGTCAATTTCCTCCCATCCAAATTCAAAACCTTCATGCAAGTCACCGCGATTCTCTGGGTTGACATTCTGGGAGAGGAAAGCATTCTGCCATCCATCGAAGTCAGTTTAGGAGTTACCAGTGGGAATATAATACCCGAACACTCACGTATCCTTTGAAATTGGGCGTCTTGCGAATGTCATACTGGCGACAGAAGTACCACGGATAAGTATCTATTTTGAGGTGAATATGACACCACATACTTTCATCTTCTTCTCTTCCGGCCAATCCCAAAATGGCTTCGCGCTCTCTGCAGCAGAAATCGCAAGTTCCTCAGGAACTCCATGGTTCTAATATAGTAAGTATCGCAATAAGACTCATCAGTAGGTAGATCAAGAGTCACGAATATGCCTGAAACACCTTGACATAAAAGAATCCGCTCGTTAAACAAGCTTTGCGAATCTCATCGGCTACCTTTCGACGCAATGTTGGATCCGAGCTTCGAGCAGGTTGCAAGTCTCTATAATTTAAACCACGGAGAAAGACAGGATCGAAATAAATTAGAATTCGGAGCGAATGGAGCAATAGAGACGGGGACGCACATGATTGGAATTTCAGAGAACGCATGCTCAACTTGTTTAACGACATCCAAGAGAGTAGGTTGACCGGAAGCCATTGGGGGTAGTACAGCAAGGTGCTTAGGGAACGAGAACCTTGATAAAGGCACTAATGTTAATGTTCGGCTGAGGCCGAACCGATCGGTCCCAAGAGCACCAATGGAATTACCTGTTCTTAATGTAAGAACCGTTGAAAGCCAAAGAGAGCAAGTTGCTATTCGGTTTCAGAAATTGGAATTGAAATTGCACTTCTCATTTCGCTATTTACCGCTTGGATTAGGAACTATAATTACCTCAGGCTGCCTGTACTGTGGCAAAAGCGAAGGGAAATTTTGTGAACTCGGTGTCAAGATTTAGGTGGAACTTGGTTCGACCAAAACCGTTGTGCGAACCATCTTCGGTGATTTCTCGAGGGCTCGATGTTGTACAAAATATTGATAGTCATTTTATTGGTTCCTTGATGGACTTACACGTTACAATTAGTGGTTATCGAATCAAAAAAAAAGTACCCTACTACTTAAAAAATACATTAAATCTTTAATCGACTCTCTTAACGACTGAGGGCAAGAAGGAAGCACGTATCACTCCAAACCAGGACGTATTTGAGATCTTATACCTTAACCGTTGAGCGTGCATAGGATGCTGCCAACTTTGACTCGACGAAATCGCCCGCATTGACAGGTTCGTACTTGGCGGGGCGCTCAGGAGACACACAGCTTGGCAAAGCCTGTACGGGAAAATACCGTCAGTTTCGTAACCCAGTAATTTTGAAAGATGTAGATTATTATTACCTCTACCATAACATTATAGTCCGCGCCAAAGAAGCTGGGTATCGTAGGAAAGTGACAATTAGGAGAGGGCTATTTTAAGGTATGATACAAAAATAGCTTACAAGGGTATTGAGTAACGATGGACGCCACTACGATTGACGGCACGATGTACGGTCGATTTGAAGACATCGTCTGGATTAAAATTTTAGTTAAAAGCCAGGTTAAATCCCGCGTGTCTTAAGAATGAAAGATACATACTTGTCCATCGAGCTAATTGATCAGCGATACTGGCAAGACACCACAAATAAGAATGCATATACAAATGCTAATGATCCGCTGTGACTTACTTCACTACAAAGGTGCCCGGGATAGGAGGCGCATTAATCCATTTGTCCTCTGTATTGAGCACTTGTAAGGCTTGATTGTTATCTTGCCACAAAATTGTAAAGCACTAGAAGAAAGAAAGTTAGCCTTCTTTGTATTTCGTTAATTTCAAGGATGGAAAAACCTCGTAGCTTAGAAACTATTATCAGGCAATGCTGAATACAAGGAGGTGAATTATCTTACTCTGAATGCGCGCCGATCCCAATAACTCGGTCATCCACTTCACCTGTCTGAGGAGGGTAATGCATGAGACGCATAAAAGCATCGAGATTCACAATCTACGTTTGATTAGTAACCGGCATCAACATAGCAGGATAATACCTGAGGTCAAGTGATTACCTTATCATCAAAGTAATTTTCGGGGAGATCTAGAGCGAGAGCAAACAATGAGAATAAAAGTTTCCCTAGCTTCATAGCTGTGTGACTGAGTATAGTCAATCAACTGAATCAGATATATAATTAAAAACTCACTAATATTCTAAGCTTGCTCTGCGCATTTCAGGGAACTCAGAAGGCCAGATGTTCTCGCCGGTCATAGATCCAGACTCTTTATGCGCGGAAGAAGGGTCCGCGTCAATTTCCTCCCATCCAAATATGTAACCTTCATGCAAGTCACCGCGATTCTCTGGGTTGACATTCTGGGAGAGGAAAGCATTCTGCCATCCATCGAAGTCGGTTTAGGAGTTACCAGTGGGAATATAATACCCGAACACTCACGTATCCTTTGAAATTGGGTGTCTTGTGAACGTCATACTGGCAACAGAAGTTCCGCCGATAAGTATTCATTTTGAGGTGAATATGATACCACATACTTTCATCTTCTTCTCTTCCGGCCAATCCCAAAATGGCTTCGCGCTCTCTGCAGCTGAAATCGCAAGTTCTTCAGGAACTCCGTGGTTCTATAACCGCAAGAAGATTCAGTAAGTATGTAGATGAGTCATGAAAACGCCTGAAATACCTTGACATAAAAGAATCCGCTCGTCAAGCAGGCTTTACGGATCTCATCGGCTACCTTGCGACGCAATGTTGGATCCGAGCTTCGAGCAGATTGCAAGTCTCTATATCCATGAAAAAAGACAGAGTCGAAACAAGTTAGAATTTGAAGCAGATGGTGCAATAGAGATGAGGACGCACATGATTGGGATCTCAGAGAACGCATCCTCAACTTGTTTAGCGACGTCCAAAAGGGTAGGTTGACCGGAAGCCATTGGGGTAGTATAGGGTAGTACAGCAAGGTGCTTGTGGAGCGAGAACCTTGATAAAGGCACTAATGCTAATGCGGTCCGTGATTGGCTGAGACCGGACCGATCTATCCCGAGGCTGAGAGAGGAAATGATCGAATATAGAGAGCACTAATGGGCTTACCCGTTGTTCTTATTGGAAGAACCGTTGAAAGTCAAAGAGGGCAAGTTGGTATCTTTTTTCAGAAATTGCAATTGCACTTCTTATTTCGTTATCTTCCCCTTAGATTAGTAAATATAATTACCTGTGCTATCGCAAGAATTTTTTTGTGAACTCGGTGTCGAGATTTATGTAGCACTTTGATTCGACCGAAACCGTTGCGCGTACCATGTTCGGTGATTTCTCGAGAACTCAATGTTGTATAAAATATTGCTTCGATGAACTCACAGGTTAAACAATGACAAAAGTACCGAACTAGAAATACATTAAATCTTCAATATGAACTGTCTTCAACGCGACTGAAGACAAAGCTTATATCACTCCAAACCAGGAAGTCTGTGAGATCTTTCAAGCCTTAACCGGCGAGTGAGCGTATGTAGGAGCCAGGCGTGACAATACGAAGTCCCCCGCATTGACAGGTTCATACTTGGCGGGGCGCTCAGGAGATACGCAGCTCGGTAAAGCCTGTAAGGGAAATATGGTCAATTTTGTAACCCTTTGAAAAGATGCAGATTATTACTTACCTCCAGGGTAACATTATAATCTGTGCCAAAGAAGCTGGAATAGGAAGGCCAATCAGGATAAGATCGACTTCGCGGCCTGATGTGAAAATAGCTCACAAGGGTATTGAGTAGCGACGGACGCCAGTACGATTGACGGCGCGATGTATAGTTGACTTAAAGACATCATCTTGATGTGGAGATGGGTTAAATCCGGTGTCAGAAATTTGAATTAAAGTCACATACTTGTCCATCGAGCTAATTGATCACCGAGACTGGCAAGGCACAATAAATAAGACACATGCGAATGCTTATGATCCGAGTTAACTTACTTGACTACGAAAGTGCCGGGAATAGGAACCGCATCGATCCATTTGCCCTCGGTATTAAGCACTTGTAAGGCTTTATTATTATCTTGCCACAAAATTGTAAAGCACTATAAAATAAAAATAAAATAATCAAGTTAGCATTATTTTTATTCTGCAAATTGCATGGGCGTAAAAACCTCGTAACTAGGAAGCTATTATCAGCCAATTTAAAATATATAAGGAGCTTGTGTATCTCACTCTGAATGGGCGCCGATCCCAATGACTCGATCGTCAATTTCACCCGTCTGAGGAGGGTAATGCAAGATACGCATGATGGCAGCTGGATTCATAGTCTATGGATACCCGACATCAATGATATAGCAGGAAAGTACTTGAAAAATCAAATCATCACCTTATCATCAAAGAAATTCTCGGGAAGATCAAGGGCGAGAGCAAACAAGGGGAATAATAGTTTTCCTAGTTTCATCACTGCGTGACTGAGTACAGTCAGCTAATGGAGTCGAAGCAGGTGATTAAAGAATAAACATACTAATATTCTAAACTTGCTCTGCGCATTTCAGGCAGCTCGAGAGGCCAAACGTTCGCGCCAGCCATAGATCCATCCGCTTCACGTACCGCGGCAGAAGAAGGATCCGCGTCGATTTCTTCGTATCCAAATTCGAAAGCCTCATGTACGTCACCCTTGTTCTCCGGGTTCACGTTCTCAGCGAGGAGACCACCCTGCCATCCGTGGAAGTCAGTTTAGAAGTTGTAAGTGGGTCAAAGAATACCCGCAAACTCACGTATCCTTTGAAATTGGGCGTCTTGCGAATGTCATACTGGCAGAAATACCGCCGGTAAGTATCTATCTTAAGGAGAATATGACAGCGATTGATTCATGCCTACATACTTCCATCTTCTTCTCTTCCGGCCAGTCCCAGAATGGCTTTGCAGTTTCTATAGCAGAAGTTGCTAATTCCTCCGGAATTCCATGATTCTAATATTGCAAGACAACAAAAAGATCCAGAAGACAGACGAGTCATGAAAACGACTGAGTACCTTGATATAAAAGAATCCGCTCGTTAAACAGGCATTCCGAATCTCATCAGCTACTTTTCGGCGCAATGTTGGATCCGAGCTTCGAGCAGGTTGCAAGTCTCTATATACCACGAAGAAAGATTAAATACAGGGTCGAAGGAAGTCAGCATTCGGACCTAATGGAGCAGAGAGCGGGACGCACATGATTGGGATTTCAGAAAACGCATCTTCAACTTGTTTGGCGACATCCAGAAGAGTAGGTTGACCCGAAGTCATTGGTGGTAGTGAAACAAGCTGGTTCTGGCAGCGAGAACCCTGATAAAGCCAGTACGCGCTCCGTGATTCCTTAATCGGCCGCCGGAGTCCGATTCGTGACCTTCGGAGATTGAAGCAGATAGGCTGAGATAACAAGTACAGACCGCCGGGTCACGCACTGCGATAGTGTAAATATGTCTCTTGATAAATATCATTGATAACACTGTAGTACTAGTGTAAATTCCAAGAAGATTGAAGATATGCAGCAAAATCATAAAACGCATCAATTAAAGAAATCCACTATCACCGTATTTATTCATTTTGTTTTCGAGAAGTCACGGAAGTCTTTGATAGTCGGCGCTTTATCGATAGCCCCGTAACCGGTTGACAAGCAAGGTTAGATATAAAAATCCTACATTCAATTGTGATCCAGGCATACTTACGCCTAATCGGATCGATGAATGTTGAATGAAACCAAATTAGTATGGAACACAGCACTCCAGAATATATACTTGATTTAAGTAGGCACTCGTGAATTTCAACTGTGGCGGTGATGATTTCCGCCCGCGTCTCCCTCATCGGAAGGGGCCACCTAAATCTCCACGATATTGCCAAACCACGTGGCGATAATATTTCTACATATACCTGCAGGGAGAAACTGTTTCGCGTTATGTTTCCAACGCGTTAGAAAAGGTCGGTGGTCAGATGGGGTTATTTTCCTCGCCCCTCCCCCTATCCCCCTTCCACCCTGGCCGTCGTTGAACAGCTTTTGTGTTTCGCAAAAATCCTCGTACGACTCGAAAATAACAAGGAGCCAACCTGTCAATGTCAATGCGCAGACAAATGTTTCCCACTGTCCCTGCCAGTGTGGAACTTCCCGCGTCATCCATAGAGACTTACAGCAGTATAACCGAAGAACCAATTCAAACTTTTCCAGCCTTTCGGTCCATCGGATCTCTCGGGCTGCAACTCAATTTGCCACGATGATCGACGAAAAAAGAAAATAACATGTGATGAACGCGTCACCCAGAAGCAGCTATCGGCGAGCGAGTCATATCTATAAAGGTCTACACTCAAAGCTGGAGCCACTGCAATTTTCTGCTGCAAACAAAACAGCCAACACCCGATAGAAGAACGGCCAGCCAAGGCCGTGACGACCCTGATTAAGGAGAAATTCTTGACCTACGTAGTGAAGAAGTGCAGCTAAATTATAGCGGAGCCTAAATAGGCGCGTTTTGATCGGCCTCTATGGTGGCGGAACCCGAAGAACTACATAAACTCCATCCAAATGCGCTTCCTGCTGCCAATGCCACCTCCTTGATACCTACCATGGCGTATATCTCAGCCCCCGATCACGAGTACGAATTCTACGCTCCAGACTACAGCGAATTCCACTTTGGATGCGGTTATTGCGGGAGGATGCTCTCCCAAGTCAGGGATACCCAGCCTTTGCCTTGTTATGTCTGCAATTGTACACATTATTGCGTGAGTCATTTGCAGTGTAAATATCAATATCCAATATTGACATTGTCTCAGAGTCCAGGGTGCCTACTGGCCCACCGCCAAGTTCCCAATGGCCAAGCTCATCGCTACCAATGTCGTCTAAACATAGATACTGAAATAGACTTTACGGGCCTGGAAAACCCAACGAAATCGAGTGCTACATGGGATTTGCGGAAATATGGTCTCCGATGGCACGCAGCGGTACGTAAAAAATCTTTATCTGGAAAAGAATTGCTCACAGATTTTTCCTTCCAGCTCGGAGACGCGGTCGTCGCAGCATTAAATCTTCACGCAGACAACCTTGCAATGGAGCGCCACGCTCTGGTTGTTCATCTATCCTACGTCCCCAACCAACCATACCGCAGTAGACGTTTCCGCTTCTCCCACGCCAAAGTCGAGAATCTTTCGAGCCTCGCCGGCGAGTCGCTCAACACTGCTCTCACGCGTCGCGCAACCAGCACACTGATCAACCGCAAAAACGGCATGGTCGGATGCGCCTTGGTCGTCCTCACATGCAATGTCCCAGGGATTGGCTTTATTTTCTATTCAACGTTTGTAGGACCTGAACCTAGTGTCTTAGTAGATCCTCCGTCGCCGAACTGGCAGAACATCCTATGGACAAAGCTCAGTCAAAATGGCACAAGGTGATGCACACCAGGTTATATTGCCTTTGATGCACGCCGTCAGGGTAAGTGTTACGCTTTTACTCCTATTTTCAATTATGCTAATTGCTTAACACCCCCGGTGATGCTTACTAGAATAGCCTCGCACCTCCGCGGCCACATCAATCTTCCTTTACAATATCTCATCCTATCTCTACAAGAGTAATTCGGGGAACGCTCGGCATCAACTGCGAGGTTCTGGCTTCCGCTCCAACATGTTACTCCACTCAGGAAATATCCCCTATAAGTATTGAGACGGAAAAGGTCGTTTATTCCGCTAATAATTCGTTTACTCCCCTTAAATGTCCTGTCTTTGTGCATGTATTTATTGTACTAGTTTGATAGATCATTTGTACTAATTAGTCTTTTCTTCTTCGCGTTTCAAGTCTCTTGAACGCTGAATCGTATAGTGTATGCCTAGTCATTTCTCGCTAATCGGTACATCCGATGTTAACCAACATGATCCTACGGATCTGCGACTTGTGAGTGAACAAACAATACATGAGCTATACCGTCGATCCCCTTACCCTGCGCTGAATTCGACCTAAACAGGGTTGGAGTAAGGGGTGGAGCACGTGTTCCCCCCTCTTTGTTGATCTGTACAGCATCTGTAGATCTTTAAACGTTGAAACACGACGAATTGGGTCAAAAGTTCTGACGGCATCGCGCGGAGAGGCTCGAGACGGACCAGATCTCATCAATCTCTCCGAGGATGCGCTGCTAACTTTCTTTTGTTTTGCATTGATGGTCAATCCCTGCTGAACCCTGGCTCGCCATATAATTCTCATTGTGACGTCTGATGGATTTCTTCGAGCTCCGCAGGTTTCTCGGTCAAATAGTTAAAAAGTCGTGATCCTTCAATCAAGTATTAAAACAGATCAAACAAATAAACAAATACGCCCCATCCAGTTGAATATGCGACTTTCTCGGATCAAAATTGGTCGAGAATGGATATCGATTCGTCGGCCTTCCGCTGAATCTGCAGTGTGGGCAGGGCATCGTCTCCAGCCGTCCGAGGCTCCGCTACATATATGATCTTCTGATGTACGCGTGTTCCTAGATGCCCCTATGTATTGCAATTTGATAATACAGTATAGGTATGGCAGTCTGCGCCGTTATACCGTTTTGACAGTCCAGCCGTCCTTTCGCATGACTTCTGCGGCTTCGGGGCCCTTCTCTTCTGGGACTAAGAGGAAGTCCGTGTCCCTTTAAATTATAGAGAGGGGGACGTCAGCGTAAACGGAAATTTAGAAAGTGATATATATTCCTGTTTGGAGGACAGGAAAGGAGCGGAAGAAGGCCCGGGAAAGGTGAAGAGCCTGGGATTTACTACTCACCAAGTAGAAATAGCAAAAATGGGTATCTTTGCAGCTTTCAACGGCGTCGTTAAATCATTCATTATCCCCGTTAACCCTAATACATCACAAAAATAACCATTAGCCTCCCACACTCAGAGTAAAGCAAAACTCACCCAAATTCATAGGCCCCGCAACCTTCATACACAACCATTTCGCAACCTCTCTCTTCGTTTCACCATCAAGCTCTCCGGCATCTAATACAAAATCGCTAACAATCGACACCTCCTCATCTGTCCTTGTCACGGAGAGGAATTTGGTTGTAGTGCCACTGCCGGGCTCGACGAGTTTGGCTATGATGGATGGAGGAATAGGCTCTGAGGCCTTGAACTGGACGAGGTAGAATGTCGAGGGTTGGATGAGGAGGTGGATGGAGGATGAGGTGGATTGGGGTGGCATGTTAAACGATACGGGTGAGTGTCAGTCAGCGTTCGTTTATAACCGACGACTGGGCCCATTGCGGCCCCAACGCTCATCGACGCTTACGAATCGCGAGTGTATATTTAGGCTATAGGAGGTATATGGAACCAAGTTGAAGTAGGAAAAGCAGATATCTTGGCAGCTTTTAACGGCGTTGTTAAACCATTCAGCGCATCCCCTACGTTAGAAAAACAAACATTAGCCTCCTAGATCACTCGCTGCTGCTGCAATGAAGGCAAAACCCCACCTACAGAAATTCATAGGCCTGAGTCCAACACCATCTCGCAACTTCTCTTTTTGCTTTGCCATGGTCTTCTTCGCAATCTATGCGAAATTGCTAACAATGAGCGGCTCGTCATCTGCCATTGTCACGGATATAATAAATTGGCTTCCATTGGGCTCGTCTGCGACGGATGGATCGATGAAGGGATGGGTTCTGGATGTTTAAATTAATCGATGCTCATCGACGCTTACGCTTACACGAACGTATATTTAGATTTCCGCATAATTACCAGGTATATGCATTGCCACTTTCTCTACCCACCCCACCACATAATTCGAATTCGAACTCAACTCGCAATACAATTACCCACATAAAATCCCGAAGTTCCTTTCCAGATATCCTGCTGCCCAAACTCGAGGAGATCCAAAGAACACCAACATTGAGCCAATTTCGCGAAAATCATGACCAACTTGAACATGTGAAAAACACATTCGAACGATCCTAATAATATACACGTATGCCAAGTCTGCAAGGTACATGAAACCTAATTAGAGCATGACCGATACATCATTGAGAATAAAAACAATTTTCAGTGGCAGTGAGAGCGTTGGACAGCAATCACGAATACCATATACACTAGTTAAAGAGGAGACGATGGGGGTCCCAGTACATACGTGCAATGGATGGCAGGAGCGAGAGAGAGAGATAACAGGAATGAAGGAAAAGACGCATCGTAAGTAATGGGAACGAGACAGATGGAATGGACGCGTGAAAAGTCATTAACAAGTACAGATTCGATCCGGACGCTTTAAAGAGTCCGGTTCCACGGAGGACTGAACAACAGGAGAAACAATGACAATGGGACGGGCAACAACGATACAGGTTAAACAAGAATCTGGATTCACAAGCGGGGCGAGGCAGTGGAGAAGGATGACTAAAGCAAGCATAAAGCACGTTACACGACAGGACGGTCCTCTTGTTGTGGAGGCTGTGTTTGCGCCGGGGGAAGAACGGCGGCAGGTGGGTGCTGTTGCTGTTGCGGGTGCGCTAGGCCTGGGATTCGTTCTCCTCTCACGTCGCTTGTCCCCCCTGTTTGCGCTTCTAGCGCAGGGTCAATAGAGTCTGTTGTATTGGGCGGAGGCGGCGTCGAGCGGCCGTCCTCGTGTTCGTCCTCGTGCTCGTCGGAATCCCCGCCGTCTCTGTCGCGTTGGTCGGCGTAGCTGCCGTTTGTCGTTGCGGAGCCATTCGCGGGGTGCACGACGGTGCCTTCTGGACGGAGGATCGGGGCGCTTTGTGGGAACGGCGCGACCAGGGGTCGGTGGAAGCGGGTGCGAAAGTCGGAGGAGTACAGATGGCCGTGGGGATGCTGCGGGGGATGTGGGGGGAGATATGAGGTGGGGGGTGGGGGGTGCGGGTGGTCAGAGTTGGCATTTGCGTTGGCGGCGGCGGCGGCAGCATAGTGCATCGCACGCTGGAACTGGGATTAAACGACGGAAAGAGACGAGGCAGTTAGAAACACACCTCGTGGTCCCAATGGTCCCATGCGGCTGCGATGACAGGTTCGAAGGACGCCAATTCGTCGTCGGATATGTGCAGTGTTCGGAAGAGCTGCTGCTTCAGCATCGGTTGGCACGAGAACGCGGCCATTAGCGTCGACGCGAATGTCGTCCCTGCTGAGGCGTGCGGTGGCGGGAGGCTGAATGGTGGTTCTGAGAGAGGATGGTGCTGGTGTTGAGTATTCGGGTCTTCCATGACATACTGGCCGTGCTCATTGAGGTAGCCAACGCCGGGCTGCTGCCCCTCATGCGGCGGACTGTTCACCATGGACATGCCCAGCTCCGCCATGCGCTTCGCCTTGACAGCAGCACGGTGTTTACGCTGCCTCTCCCGCGCTGCGCTGCGTATGCGCTCCTTTTTCGCTGCTTCCTCTGGCGACAGGCCAGCGAGGTCAGAGACACGACTGCGGCCGTTGGACATCTCACCCGCAGGACCGTAGATACTCATCTGGCCCGGGTCGCTGTCGGTTGCGGCGGGCGGAAACTGCTGGGTGCCCATGCCGCTGCTGGTACTCGACTTGTCACGGCCTGACCTGTCTCGCTCCCGCTTTCGACGCTGTCTCTCGCGGGCCTTGAGACGTTTCTCCTCCACAGCTCGGTCCTCGTCCTCCGAGGATGCCCGCGAACGTTTGCGCCCAGGACTAGTGGATGGTTGCCCAGCTTTGACGGCGCTGGAATGCTCGGGATTGTTGTCCATGGCGGGGTCGTGGAACGTTGTGACGAGGCGTGTAACCCTTTCCGCGTTGCAGCCGTGGGGTTCCTTTTCACGCGGAGCCTCAATTCCACCAGCGCTTACTTGTCTACATTATTCGATTTATTTAATATACTGCCTATCCTACAATCCTTCATCGTACAATTTCCGCGAAATAGCAACGTAGAACCGCTCTAGGTCAAATCTCGTCCCAAGCCCGTTCTGGCTTGCCCAAGAGCTCGGCCGCACCTCCTCCCGCTGCGCTTTCTCCTCCTTCGCCTTCATCCCCAGCAGATTCCAGACGCTCTCCGCCTTGTCTGACCCGCTCTCGCGCAGCCTCCCTGTCCATTCCCTCCACACTTTCCCCCATCCTTCGTCCCAGTCCGCCCCTAGCCCCCTTGCACCCCGTACTTCCCAATGATCGCACCCCTCGATGATCCCTAGGAAGTTGCCCCATTTCGCACTCGAAATCGTAACCAACCCGTCATTCCCACGTGAGGGATCTCGTTCTCGTCCGAGATCGACGTCTGGATAGGAGACAGTCATATCGGACGAGGAGCGACCCTGCGAGCCAGAATCTCCTTGGGCTGCCAATATTGCTTCCTGTTCTTCGGCTGCATCAATAATGAGTTTTGGCAGCCATAGAGGATGCCAGATGCTCATTTTCGTCGTTCGCGCCGCCAAAGAAAAGTATTTGATGTCTGAGATCGTATTAGATAGTGCGAGGTAGCGTAATGAACGCCACATACCAGGCTTATCAGGGGTTGAAGGATTGAAAACGTCCCGCAGAAATGTTGTGGTAAGATTAGAATACGCCGGTGAATCAAGAAGAGAGAGAACTAAAGATGTAAAGCTCGACGGGAGCATACTGAGCGCGAAGCCGGCCTTCTCTTCTGCAGTGGACGGTCGCCGACTCAGTAATGGTGAGCTCAGGGAATAAGGTAGGCGATAGTTTGGTTGTCGGTGGCCATGCGCAGATTGTGTATGCATGGTAACATGAGAAGACGCATTGTGTGGATACTGGTGGGAATTAAGGTTTTTGTGATTGGGGAATGGGAAAGGCCGTGGTGAGCCTATGCCGATATTGGTCTAGGAAAAAAGGTCAATATAGAGGAACTCAACAGATGTAAGTAACCTACGAGACACCAGTCCATAAACGGTGACCCTCGATGAGGAACAGAGAGCGATGTCAGCGATATAGGGCGGTATTCAGAAGGTTCAATATGGGTAATTAAATGGCGACAATCGAGACCCCCCTAGAAATGTATAAGATACGATACAAAAACAAGTTCCACAAAACATACCATCGAATGCGCCAGAAAGTTAATATCCCGCCCCTTTACATTCTCCTTTAAGAATCTATCCATGCGCTCCGCTCTCGATGCAATAGACCCGGTGCTAAAGGCCCAACCTATAAGCGAAGACTCGTAATAAAACACAATAAAGAACAGACCCAGGCACCCCCGTAACAATGACCTCCGCCCCGACCTTCTTCCTCAAAATATGCAGCACATTCGACCAATAATGCATCCGCAGCTTCGGGAACACCTCTGGCCCGCGCACATCAAAGCCATACAGACCTGACGGTGTCCATTAGCTTACTACAGACGGTTTTGAAGACTGCGGCGTACCATGACATAGCACGATGGGGTTGCGCGGCGCACGCACAGGGTCGAAGAGCTGCGGGTTCGACGCGATGCGGTTGATGGGGCTGTGGGGGTGCGCGAAGTGGCGGTTCTGCGCGAGGGCCTCGGCGTGCTGTTGACGGGAGGCTTCGAGCGAGTCGCGTTCGGCGGCGGCTGCCTTTTCCCGTGCTTTCTCCTCCTTTTCCCTGGCCTTTTCCTCTTTTTCGCGGGCTTTCTCGGAATTGGCTTTCTCCTTTGCTGAGGCGGAGGAGGGGGGCTTGCTTTCCCTAAACACCACCAGTCAATCTAACATTTGTGTATTCAACGCAGGGGTACACACCTCGCAGGCAAGCTCCTCAGCTGCTCCAACAACGACGCCGTGCTCTCCCCGCTCCCCTTCTCCTCTACCACACCCTCTCCCTTCTCCCCTCCCCCCTCCTTTTCCCCACCAACCTTCCCCACCGCATGCACCCGCCCCATCAAATAATTCTGCGATATCGAAAACGCCGAAACCGCATTAAAAATTCTGCGTAACAGCACAACAAGGGGTACAGGAAGACATGCTGCGTTCATTCAATGCTGACGTTCCTTTCTTTTTTCTTTCTTTCTTGTGCTTGCTGCGGGTTATGGGATACCGGCGAAGACCATGTAAGTGTCGAAAGCGAATGCAGTGTTCACGTTCACCCCACAGATCCACGCACGGCGCCTAACGAACGTGTCAGTCAATATTAAAGGATGACTAAGCGAGAGTGTGTAATCACATGCACCCGTACCCTGCTTTTAACCCCAAGGAAAATGTATGTATGCCACAGCTTCGTGGCTTTTCTTTTCTTTTGTGCAGATATGTTGTCAAGGACTGCGTGCCTAGAGACTAGAGTACGTCACATCGAATGCGTAGAATGGAAGGTTTCTGATCATGACAAGTTTTCCGCCTTCGGAAGGTAGAGCGCAGGAGAGTTCTTATATGTGCGAAGCATAGTCCTAAATGGTTTTGAATACGCAGAACAAGGGTTCTGAATGCGTAGAAGAAGGCATCCCAAGGCCTTGCACTCATATCGATATCCAGCGGGCAGACGTATGTTTTCATTTCCGGGTTCCCCCTTTCATATGGGCAAATTAAATTTTCTCTTCCTTTATCTACTGCACATTGGGTGGATTTCCTTCAATTCCACTTCCCATTTTCACCTTGCAACCCAGGACCGCGATCTATTAGTATTAACTGCTAATGCCACATTCTGCACCATGCACGGAGTCGGACGCTCCCCCGATTTTCAGTATTATTCCATGGATTCCAGAAACCGAGAGTATAGCCAATGAATGGCTGAAAGAAAGGCTGGATAGTATTCAGAATTTAAAGTCTCGGCCATTACTTCCCGCTGTATTAGAATTTCAAGACCTCATAGAACGGGATCCAGAGCTGTTTAGGTTATTTCACTTTATGTTCGAGCAGATTCCCAGTGGACCGCCGTACAATAAGGAGCCTATCACACATCATCCTCAAGTGAGTTAATATTCTTTCCTTATAAATTATGAACCTAACGTATTCTTAGGTTCGGGACTATATGGCAATGTTACACCTAATCAACGACATCCTCTTCTCAGCTCCCGAGTTTCGCGCCGAAAACGGTGCCATCGCCCTGCCTATCAACGCCATCCTCACCTGGCCCATGGGCACCCCCGCCGGACTCATAGCATTCAGAAACCCAAACGTCAACTCCCAGTTTAAAAGAATCTTCGCCATCTGGGCGGACTTCCTGTGTTCCTCAGACTCACGATATGTCCTCAACCAAACCGACTACGGCTGGCTAGGCCCCAAAGCGATGAAATGGATGCCCGATTTCGCAGAAACGTATAAATGCGAGCCGGATTTGCCGTATTATGGGTTCAGCTCATGGGATGACTTCTTCACGCGCGAGTTTCGATCTGGCGTGCGTCCGGTCGCGTCCCCAGAAGACGATTCGATTATTACCAATGCGTGCGAATCCACGGTCTACCGTATCGCACGGAACGTCCGCGCCATGGACCAATTCTGGCTAAAAAGCCAGCCATACTCCCTCGGGCATATGCTCGATCACGATTCGCTGACGTCCCAGTTCGCGGGCGGGACGATATACCAGGGGATGCTCAGCGCACTGGACTATCATCGGTGGCACAGCCCTGTCAACGGGACGATCCATAAAATTGTAATGATCCCTGGGACGTACTATGCGCAGTCTCCGTCAGAGGGGTTTGCGGGGCCTCGTGGGCCGGATTTCGACGCGCAGACGAGGTCGCAGGCTTTTATCACGGCGGTGGCGACGCGTGCGTTGGTGTTTATCCAGGCGGATGATGAGCGGGTGGGGATGGTGTGCTTTATGGCTGTGGGGATGGCGGAGATGTCGAGTTGTGAGGTGACGGTGCGGGTGGGGGTGAGAGTGAGGAAGGGGGATCAGTTGGGGATGTTTCATTTTGGGGGGTCGAGCCATTGTTTGATCTTTCGTCCGGAGGTGTCGATTGTTTTTGAGAAGGGAGCTGGAGAGAGGGCTGAGATTAATGGGGTGGTGGGTAGACTTGTTGAGCGTCGGTGGTATTAAACATATATGCCTTTGGCATAAGTTATTAGGTTTGCTAAAAACGCTGTATAGACATTCATTTAGAATCATGCTCATCATTATACAAAAATTCGTTTGACATCGTTACATATCATATACATTTCCACATCAGAATCACAACGTATACCTATATCCCGACCACTCATCCCCCTTCTGACTCTTAACTTGATCTAAACTATCGTAAATCTTCTGATCAGAGCTCTTGGGGTTAGTAAGAGCTGTAACCCCTCTGATAATCTCGTCGCGTTCACCACGCTCCCTTGCAGCATTTTCACGACGGAGCAGAATAATTGCTACGAGGCTTGATATCCATCCAATGCAAATGTACAACACTAGAATTTAATTTAATTTTAGTCCCATGAGAAGGAGAAGGATGATTGGAGACGTACAGACTAGACCATGACCAAGGCGGAACCACGGTTTATCTTCTGCGCGATACACATTCGAGCTCACGGCGCCGTTAAGATTAGCACTGATCAAAGGAGACACAACGTGCATCAGTAAATAAATCATACAAAGGAATCGGATGATAAACTTACAAGCTGACAATCACGGCCAGACCAACAGATCGTTTATAACTTCCTTCGACATTATTCGAGAACCAAGCACTGAAGGGACCAGAGTTAGTCGATTATACCGGTTCATCCCATTGGACTGCTAGACGAGACTAGACATACGTCGTGTTCGCTAATAGACGAAACATATTAGTTATAATATTTTGGAAAGGGAATGATAACGTACAGACAAGAGGATAGATTCCACTAGCGGCAAGCTGGTACATATATGCAAAGTGAGCGGGTGGAAATTGTTTAGCCTCAGAATGAGATGACTTACGAAAGTCGCGAAATACGATAATGCAGAATTCCTAGACACAATTAAGATGATATAACCAGCCGCAGCTATCGCATAAATTCAGTATACAGCTTAATCACAGGACCTGGAGAGAACTGACCAATCACGAAGAAACCCCTAGGAAATAGTCAATATTCAAGATGATCGTTTTCATATTCAGCGACTTACAAATTAAAGTATCCTCTATTGCCAATTTTATCTGCGAAGTATCCGACAGCGCATGTGAGGACACACGCAAAGGCGTAGACGGGGACGGTGAGCAAGTTGGCTGGAGTTGCTTTGAAGCCTTTGTTATGACCTATGTTCAGAGATATATCCATTTGAAATGTAGTGGTTGACCATACCCAGCTATAATATCATCAGCATATATAAAACACTATTATGACATTGGATATCTTACCTGACTGATGATTGTAGGGAGGAAAAGGGAGAATGAATATAGAGGCATAATGCTTCGAAATAAAATGATAAGTTTATGCACTTTGCGAATTGCCATATTAATTCCTCGACTTACGATCCAGTAAGAATAAACACTATACGTATATCAATACCACGAAGCAGAAAAATGTTATGTAAAGCCCACTTACTGCCATTCCACGTCTTCCAATCCTTCAAACTTGCGACAATATAGTCCCATTTCAGCTTCTCACCCCCAGCTGAGAACTGACCGTCTTGTTGCAGTCTCCAAACCACAAACGCGCGTTCCTTATCAGTCAGGAATTTCGCCGTGTCTGGGAAATCTTGGACAATCCAAAAAGAAGCGACTCCAGCTAGGATTGTGACGAGTCCTTCGAGGATGAAGATCCATGCCTGTCAGTGACCGGACATAATTGATGAGATGGAATATATGCGACGTGAGAAATTCAGTGTCTCACCCAGGCTGGTTTACCACCGATGCCATTCATTTTGGAGATCGCGGCGGCTAAGAGACCTCCGAATGCACCAGAGACAGTGGCTGCAGAGAAGAAAAGGGCTGCGCGAATTCCAAATTCAGAGCGCTTATACCAGCTAAAGAGATCATGATAAATATAATGTGAATTTAAAGCAAAGAAAGTGAAATCTAACCAGCTGAGATAGAAAGTGACCCCTGGGAAGAGACCAGCTTCGAATATACCTAACATCCATCGTAATCCCAACAGACCACCATAATTATGAACAAGACCTTGAAGGGTCTGGTTTGGTTCATCCTTCAATACCAGCGCGATATATGGCATCAAGAATACCAAATTTACTCACCATCATAATACCCCACATTAACACCAGAAAGGAAAACCAAATTGACGGCCGAAGACGCTTGAGAAAAATATTACTCGGAACCTAGAGAAGATGTAAACGAAAATCTATAGGACGATAGAACAATATACCTCGAAGCAAGCGTACCTTGGGACGAGTTAAATCATGATGATCCAAGAAAGTCAAGAAGGGACGTACGAGAAAAAGAAAATTGTTAGGGCTAGATTATATTGCGTGTCATTAATATGTAGGTCCGTTTCCAGGTGATATAGCTAATGAAAATATATTAATAAACAACCCCGCAGGTCTGGAATCGGCGAAACCATACCCGAGCATTTCCCTGAGATGCCACTGGCTATCAGTACCAGCCGACGCGTTAATTAACCACAATAGCCACTCACAATCGCCGATCTGTCGAGGAATGACAAGAGATACAGAAAGGACACTGAAAGACGCGTGAGCTGATAAAATATCGAGGTAAATCGCGTCGAGACTCACGCTACATGAACGTCAATACTGGATCCCGAAACAGTCTAGATAGTACTCCTCACCCAAGGCAAAAGAGCCCAATCCATCTTCCTCTTCAATTTCTTCTCGTCGATATCTGAAAAGTCATACGTGACATCCTTAACAACCTGGAGCTGATCACCAGATTTCTCGAGGTCGTGACTGGACGCGCTGGGCGACGGAGCTAAGGCGGACATCGTGAAAATAGAGAGCAGAGAACCCGGTGCGCATTTGCACAGGTATGCGGCTTTTAAACCTACAATGACTTTCACTGATGTCTATTCGCGCAACGTAGGCTGGCTAGGCACCCTTAGTAGGTAGCCCTGGGTGTGGCTTTACAGGGTTTTACCTGCCAATCGCATCTGCTCCACGGTACTATCCATGGCATACCTGTCGATATTAGGCAGATCCGATCATGGTTCTATTTTGGGAAACAAAATCAAAGTCAACAGGGTCGCGATCATTAAAAAATATTTTTAAAACCTTAGCAAATTCTAGCCCATTGATTCATTAGGTGAGAATAAGATTTATTAGAAGATTTTTGGAAGGCATAACTTATTAGAACACCGACTCAGCCCAATCGTTATCATCGCTTGCAACGACCTTCTACCGGACAAATTAACGTTCAGAGCTCTCTTTGATGCGTCTTGGGAATCTAGGCTCGGAAGCCACTCTTATTGGGGAGTTTAAAAATTCGAGATCCGTTAGCACCCATACCCTCACGGATTCCTCATACTTGCCTGTCAGACCTGTCAAAAATGTTAATAACATTTTTATACCCATGGCGGTCCCACCGAATTGAACGTAGGTGGTTAAGTGAAGAGGACACACGGTGCCTCAATACCTGCGATATACTCTCGGAGTTCCTCAATCATTTGGAGGCATGCATATTCGATCCTTAGCTCGTAAAACTGGGTACCATGAGAGCCATTACCTCTCCGATGACTCATGGGAACCTTGCTCTAGTTTATTATTTTGGGTTTGCTTATAGTCATCCAGATTGACTTGAAATACAACTCATTTCTTTCCATATGGGCCAACGAGAATTTATCTCAGAAAATGGGACAGTCAACGAGCGACAGCTGACGAAAATGGGTGCCATGAAGCTCTGTTCCGATTATTTTACCCCGGTGACTCCTTCTCCGTGTTAATTTAAGATCTAAATTTCAAATGCCAAGACGGCGTACCTGCGAAGATGCATACTGTAGCAGCCTGTTCACAGTCTAGCACGGAAGTCTACGGAAGACGTCTATTTTGCTTCTCACTGCCGTTAACGAAATCTGATACGTTTTTCAGAGTTGGCTTTTGCTGAAGCGGAGGAGGGGTTGCATTCACCACTAGCCAATCTAACATTCGAGTATTCAAAGGCAGTGGTACACACCTCGCAGGCAAGCTCCTCCTTAGCCGCTCCAATAACGACGCCATGCTCTCCCCGCTCCTCTTCTCCTCTACCACACCCGCACCCTTCTTCCCCTCTCCGTCCTTCTCCCCCCAACATTCCCCACCGCATGCACCCGCCCCATCAAATAATTCTGCGTAATAGCACAACAAGGGGTACAGGAAGACATGCTGCGTTCATTCAATATTGACTTTTCTTTCTTTCTTCTTTCTTTTTTGTTCTTGCTGCAGGTTATGGGATACCGGCGAAGACCATGTAAGTGTCGAAAGCGAGTGCAATGTTCACGTTCACCCCACAGATCCGCGCAAGGCGCCTAATGAACGTGTCAGTCAATGTTAATGGATGACTAAGAGTGTAATCACATGCAGGGCGGATGCGCAACGTACCATTGCTTTTAACCCCAAGGAAAATGCACTGGGTGGATCTTTTATTTTTGTTTAGATATATTGACAAGTTTTTCGCTCGACTGCGTGCCCAAAGACTAGAGTATGTCACATCGAATGCGTAGAGCGGAAGATTTCTGATCATGACAAGTTTTTCCGCCTTCGGGAGATAGAGCGCAGGAGAATTCTTATATATGAGCAGCATAGTTCCAAATTGTTTTGAATACGCAGAACAAGGGCTTTGAATACGTGGAACAAGGGTTTGGATACGTTGAAGAAGGCATCCCAAGGCCTTGCACTAATGTCGATATCCAGCGGGCAAACGTATGTTTTCATTTCCGGGTTCCCCCTTTCATACGAGCAAATTAATTTCTCTTTTCCTTTATCTACTGCATATTGGGTAAATGTCCTTTCATTTTACTGCCCATTTTCACCTTGCAACACGGGACTGCGATCTATTAGTATTAGCTACTAATGCCGCATTCTGCACCATACACGGAGTCGGACGCTCCCCCGATTTTCAGTATCATTCCGTGGATTCCAAAAACAGAGAGTACAGCCAATTAATGACTGACAGAACGATTGGATAATATTCAGAAACCTCGAGCATTCCTTCCTGTTATATTAGAATTTCAAGACCTCATAGAGCGGGATCCAGAGTTGTTCAGGTTATTTCACTTTATGTTCGAGCAAATTCCTAGTGGACCGCCGTACAATAAGGAGTCTATCACACACCACCCTCAAGTGAGCTAATATCATTCCCTTATAAATTGTAAACATAACATGATCTTTGAATAGGTTCGGGACTATATGACAATGTTACACCTAATCAACCACATCCTCTTCGCAGCTCCCGAGTTTCGCACCGAAAACGGTGCCATCGCCCTGCCTATCAACGCCATCCTCACCTGGCCCATGGGCACCCCCGACGGGCTCATAGCATTCAGAAACCCAAACGTCAACTCTCAGTTTAAAAGAATCTTTGCTATCTGGGCGGACTTCCTGTGTTCCTCAGACTCACGATACGTCCTTAACCAAACCGACTACGGCTGGCTAGGCCCCAAAGCGATGAAATGGATGCCCGATTTCGCAGAAATATATGAATGCGAGCCGTATTTGCCGTATTATGGGTTTAAACCATGGGGTGACTTCTTCACGCGCGAGTTCCGATCTAGCGTGCGTCCGGTTGCATCCCCGGAAGACGATTCGATTATTACCAATGCGTGCGAATCCACGGTCTACCGTATCGCACGGAATGTCCGCACGATGGACCAATTCTGGTTGAAAAGCCACCCATACTCCCTCGAGCATATGCTCAATCATGATCCGTTGGTCTCCCAGCTCGCTGGCGGGACGATATACCAAGGCATACTCAGCGCACTGAACTATCATCGGTGGCACAACTCTGTTAACGGGACGATCCATAAAATCGTAATGATCCCTGGGACGTACTATGCGCAGTCTCCGTCAGACGGGTTTGCGGGGTCTCGTGGGCCGGATTTCGACGCGCCGACGAGGTCGCAGGGTTTTATCACTGCGGTGGCGATGCGTGCGTTGGTGTTTATTCAGGCGGATGATGAGCTGGTGGGGATGGCGTATTTTATGGCTGTGGGGATGGTGGAGGTGTCGAGTTGTGAGGTGACGGTGCGGGCGGGGATGAGAGTGAGGAAGGGGGATCAGTTGGGGATGTTTCATTTTGGGGGGTCGAGCCATTGTTTGATCTTTCGGCCGGAGGCGTCGGTTGTTTTTGAGAAGGGGGTTGGGGAGAGGGTTGAGATTAATGCGGTGGTGGGTAGACTTGTTGAGCGTTGATGGTATTAAATATATGTGCCTTTGGCATAAGTTATTAGATTTGCTAAAAACGCTGCATACACATTCGCTTAGAATCAAGTTCATTATTATACAAAAAATCGTTTGACATCGTTGCATATTATCACAACGTATACCTATATCCCGACCACTTATCCCCCTTCTCACTCTTAACTTGATCTAAACTATCGTAAATCTTCTGATCAGAGCTCTTGGAGTTAGTAAGAGCTGTAACCCCTCTGATAATCTCGTCGCGTTCACCACGCTCCCTTGCAGCATTTTCACGACGGAGCAGAATAATTGCTACGAGGC
>KN837079.1:155001-223155 GCA_000827215.1 Sphaerobolus stellatus SS14
GAAGGGACGTACGAGAAAAAGAAAATTGTTAGGGCTAGATTATATTGCGTGTCATTAATATGTAGGTCCGTTTCCAGGTGATATAGCTAATGAAATTATATTAATAAACAACCCCGCAGGTCTGGAATCGGCGAAACCATACCCGAGCATTTCCCTGAGATACCACTTGCTATCAGTACCAGCCGACGCGTTAATTAACCACGATAGCCACTCACAATCGCCGATCTGTCGAGGAATGACAAGAGATACAGAAGGGTCACTGCGAAAGACGCGTGAGCTGATAAAATATCGCGGTAAATCGCGTCGAGACTCACACTACATGAGCGTCAGTACTGGTTCTCGAAAAGTCTAGACAGCGCCACTCACCCAAGGCAAAAGAGCCCAATCCATCTTCCTCTTCAATTTCTTCTCGTCGATATCTGAAAATTCATACGTGACATCCTCAACAGCCTGGAGCTGATCACCAGATTTCTCGAGGTCGTGACTGGACGCACTGGGCGACGGAGAGGCGGACATCGTGAAAATAGAAAACAGAGAACCCGGTGCGCATTTGCACAGGTATGCGGCTTTTAAACCTACAGTGACTCTCACCGATGTTTATTCGCACAACGCAGGCTGGCTAGGCACCCTTAGTAGATAGCCCTGGGTGTGGGTTTACAGGGTTTTACCTGCCAGTCGCATCTGCTCCAAGGTACTATCCTATGGCATACCTGTCGGTATTAGGCACCGCAGATCCGATCATGGTTCTTTCTATTTTGGGAAACGAAGTCAAACTCAACAGGGTCGCGATCATTAAAAATATCTTCAAAACGCTAACAAATTCTAGCCCATTAATTCACTAGGTGAGAATAAGATTTGTTAGAAGATTTTTGGAAGGCATACTTATTATTCTAGGTCATTGGTTCATTAGGTGAGAATAATATTTGTTAGAATTTTTTAGAAGGCATACTTATTAGAACACGGATTTAGCCCAATCGTTATCATCGCTTGCAACGACCTTTTACCGGACGAATTAACGTTCACAGCTCTCTTTGGGAATCTAGGCTCGGAAGCCACTCTTGTTGGGGAGTCTAAAAATTCGAGATCCGTTAGTACCCATATAGTCACGGATTCCTCCTACTTAGCCTCTCAGACCTGTCAAAAAATATTAATAACGTTTTTATACCCATGGCGATCCCACCGAGCCGAACGTGAGTGTCAAGTGAAGAGGACACACGGTGCCACAATATCTACGATATACTCTCGGAGTCCCTCAATAATTTGGAGGCATACATACTCGACCCTTAGCTCGTAAAATTAGGCAGCATGAGAGCCATTACCTCTCCGATTATGACTCGTGGGAGCCTTGCTCTAGTTTATTATTTTGGTTTTGCTTATAGTCATCCAGATTGACTTGAAATACAACTCATTTCATTCCATATGGGCCAACGAGAATTTATCTCAGAAAATGGGACAGTCGACGGGCGACAGCTGACGAAAATGGGTGCCATGAGGTTCTTCTCTGTTCCGATTATTTTACCCTGGTGACTCCTTCTCCGTGTTAATTTAAGATTTAAATTTCAAATGCTAAGACGACGTACCTGCGAAGATGCATACTGTAGCAGCCTGTTCAGTCTAGCACGGAAGTCTACGGAAGACGTCTATTTGGCTTCTCACTGCCGTTAACGAAATGCGATAACGCATTAAAGATGAGATTACTCCGTCTTTGGAACGGTAAATTGGCTTTACTTGCCTGGGATTACAAAGATTTGACAGCTTCATTGTTTTACCTGAGAAGCTATGGCTGACTGAATCGTGAGGTAAATCAGAGGCGAATTTAAAAGGTCCTGTTCTGGAACGTAGATGATCTCAAATTTGAATGGACAGGATGCCCCTACCATTTGTTCGATCAGAATAGTTTCTGTGTCACAGTAGGAACGCAGCGTCGAAGTTAATGAGGTGCCACATGGCTAGAACTTCACTTCGTACTAAATATTCATCTTCAGCCTGAAATCATTAGATACGAAAAAAACACGTAATCGTCGTTGGAGAATCTAACATATCTTAGCAATAATCTTCAAGTCTCCGTGGGTACAGTCCACATCCGCTCATCTCCCTCGAAAATCTCCCACCCTTTCCCTCTAAATCTCTTCGGCCAGATGCCCGCCTTTCCTGGAGCAAGAATGCCATTCGGATCCAAGGCATCCTTTAAAGTCTCATTCAGGCGCATTAATGCACCATTGTTCCAACTATATGTAGCAGAAACTTGGTCCGAAAGCTGGGAGAGACGCGTCAACAGCTTTGAAACTTTGAATAAAAGAGAACCAACCAATATATGCGTCCGGTATTCACCATATCCCTCCTTTGCCGCATCAGAAATCATAGCTCTCATACACTGTACAGCTCGCCTCTTCTGTTCTTCATCTCCCCGATCATAACAGAGACAATCAATAAAATGCATTTCTCTCGGGGCAACGCAAAATGCAGGCATCATATCAAAGCCAAATTCCGTATGCCTCTTCTTCACCATTTCATACAATTTTCTTGCATCCTTTCCGTCAACAGGGGAAATAGGGGAGAAGAAAAGATGGGATCCGTTGGCATTCCATTGAAGCCAGTTCAAATCGGTGAGCACGGGAACTCCCGCTGCGATAGCTCCTCTGACATGCAGATAATGATCTGCTGGGACGTCCTCTGGAAATATGAATTTGGCATCTGGGATTGCTGAAAAAGCTTTCCGAACTACATCGATACTTGCGTTTCGGGATTCTAAGGGACCATATACCGTAGCTGGGAATCCCGGAATCATTATTAGCTCTGGAACGCCATAATTAAGGCGAACGTACCATAGAAAATCCAGGTTACATCCCCGTAAGCAGTTTTCTTCATATGTTCCCTAATGACCTGTGCAGGAACAGGACCCTCCCCATCATAAATGTCTTTCTTCCTAATGCCAGTAATCGCAAGTTCTTGGGTTGCATGCCTTATTTGCGGGACATTACCAAGTACTCTTGCCGCACTCAACGGTCGGATGATATCGACAATTTGTTCAAAGTCATCCTCCTTAGGGAAAGTAATAGCAAACGTGAGATGTTCGGTGCCAGGCATCAACCAGAAGCCCATCTTGGTGACAATTCCGAAATTGCTCTGAGTGAAAATTCCATCGGAATATGGTCCGTACCCATATTGAAAAGATTGCCAAGTTGGATTGTCCACGCCATCTTTGCCTGGTAGAGCACCCATCCCTAGACGAACGACTTCACCGGTTGGAAGGACAACTTCCATGCCGCAATGATTTCCAAAGTGATCCCCATAAGGCGTATATCTAATATTTTCTGTGGAATTAGTCATTATCGCCTGACTGGAATTGCAGACTTACCCAACTCCTCTATCCAACGCATTTCCAAGCACGCTGCCACCTCCAACATCAGGCGTATCGATCCAAAGGGGATGTCCACCCTTCTGAATGGCCTCATAAAGCGCGAAGTACGAAACTCCTGGTTCAAGGAGGCAGGAACAATTATCGCCGTCTATTTTCAGTATTTTATTCATTCGCTTTCCTAAATCCAGCACAATAGAGCCTCGAACACGAGGAGCGGCTCCTCCATATCCCAGATTACGTCCCATTGAAATAGGGTATATAGGGATTAGATGCGTGTTAGCCCATCTTGTTACTGCTTGAACGTCTTCCGTCGAACCAGGATAGACAGTAGCTGAGGACACGGTGTCCTCTCGGGAATGCAGATGGAATGCATCGTGAGTGTTTCTGCATCAATGATTAGTTGGTTGCATAGTACGATGGAGGTTGATTAATTAATTACTCACGGATGTTCCAAATACCACCCATCGATTAGAGGCTGATCATTAAGTACGACACTATCCTCTCCTAGGGCCTGCTTCAGCTCTGCGATAGCTTTATTAAAGGCATTTCTGGTAATATCGGGGGGTAAAATGGGTAATAGACCATCATCATCTTTATGTCTAGATCCTGCGTGTATAGTTCCACTCTGGTAAAACCTCTGTTTCAACGCTTTGGCATCGGCCAAAAGTCTGGTAGGTGCGCCGCTGGGAGTTTGCTTAGATAGTTCGGGGGGTGGAGGTAACGACATTGGATCAAGTAATTATTCGCTTGTCGTACTAAGACTTATATACTTAGCTGTGTGACTTTTCTTAGTCTAAGAAGACTTCGATGTTCGTCTCTTCACACAGCGAGGTCAGGTGGCCAAAACCTCGCGCTACTAATGGAAGACAAACAATCAGGACATTGGATGACTCTAGATAAACATGATTAGAAGAAGTCTTATCCAAAAGGGTTTGTCCGAATAGAACTCGCCATTCAGTGTCCATGACTCCACTTGGCCACATCTTTAAGAGTATAAGTAATTGTCGCAAAAAGCAAAAGTGGGTTCTCAGGCCTGGCCAGGATTTAAAGCATCCATCAGGCCTGATGTAGCCTGACCAGTGCCTGACCAGTGCCTGATCATTGCCTGATCATTGCCTGACGAGGCCTGATAATGCCTGGGCGTTTCTTTGACTTCCTGATATGGTTTACCAGGCACTTTCGATTTTTGCGACATAAGCTCAAACCATTTGGGCGTACATACGGACTGGATAGATCTTCCAGTACTTGGTTCAGAAATATTTCGGCCTTAAGACGCAAAAATGTTGTGTGTTGAGGGAAAAACGAAAGGGCTATTAATAATTTGGTTTTGGTTGAATGAAGTTTTGCTTCCTAATTGGGACGCCTTACGTGATTGAGCGAATTTTGCACGGTGTTGGCGCGGTGAGCTGACAGTCACGACAGAGTCACAGACGATGCTGCTCCGTCCTATAGCTCGCCGGTCGAGCTTAGTTCCACGCCATATTAGATTCGTATCGCAACTTTCTGAAGAAAAACGAGGAAATCTCCGCGATTTTGTCCAAAACGATGCACGACCTGGACCTGCATACACTGGAAGGATCTACGTTCGGCCATGGGGAGGGATACCGACAATGGCACATTTATTCAGCATAATACGAGAGTTGGAAAGGAAATACGGCAAAATCGTATTCTTCCGCGCACCTAGGGTACGTGCCTCTTTCAACTCGTTTGATTGTGCAATTCATTCAATCTCTGGTGGTGTAGAGTTCGGATGTTCGGAGTGAGTACGCGGTTCATATTTTTGCAGTATTTGCGGATTTGGAATCTGCAAAGAAAATTCCATCTGAAGGAGCGGTTATTCGAGTCGAAGCTCCACAAACTCAGCACGGACGAAATGAAGAGATTGGGTTGGAAGATCTACATGACCTTATCGACCCAGTTCTCCGACAAAAGCTGCTCAAGGGAGAAATTGGAGACACACCGATGTCTAATCTAGCACAAAGAGGCCTAGATGGAGAACATTCACCAAAAAGCCTGGAAGATCGATTTATGGACATCAAGATTGAACACACAAGTGCGTTTCCCTTAATCAAACTGACCGCTAACGTGTACTTACTCGCGTATGATCAGCATATAATCCGCAGCATACCTTCTGGCGTCAACAGCCACGGGTTCCTTTTGTCGTAGGATCCAGAATCTTAGCCTTCAGCGGATTTGCTGAACCGCCTTTCAACCCCCAAGGTGAACCAAAGACTGCCATGCAACGGGTATTGGCAGATTGGTGGAAGCTATTATCCGAAAAGCAATGCGATGAGTACACTACAACCTTCAACGAGAATCTTGCATCAAAATCCATCCCTACGTAGCCTAAAAGGCCCAAGAGCCATGCTTGGCAAGCGGGCATTGTTCCTACTAAACCTCTCTCCCACGCACACCTCGGACCTAGTTTAACCGGAAGACTCTTGGTTCGAAAAATAGGCTACTGGGAGGCTCTCTAGTGGACCGAGAGGGATCGAACTGTAGGCTAATAAGTGCTGGGAGCGAAAGGGGTATAGGAAATAGGCTACTATAGGCCTACCTCTCGCTGGGAAAAGAAAGCGGAACCCGCGGGCAGGTTGAAATTGACCTTCTCACCCTACTGTTCCTCCGATATTTACACGATAGCCTTATACTCCTTCCTCGTTGCACACTGCTCTTTCCCTTTCCGATCTGTTGAGATCCACTTCGCCTGTGCCTGTCATATAGCCCTCCCTAGCCTATTCGCAATTTAACTTTTGGACTTGTTTTCCAGTCCATATCCACGTACAATTTAAAGAATCCGGATAACCCTAGCAGCCTGATTACGTCTCATAGCCCTACCAAATCTCGGCTCCGCCATCTCATTTTAGTTCCAAGACCGCTTGCCCGCCATTATAGACCAACCTCTTACTGTAAGTATAAGCTCGAACCATTTGGGCTTACTTATATACGGATTTGGATAGATATTACAATGCTTAGTGATTAGATTTCAGAAATATTTCGCCTTAAGTCTTGAGGGTGTGGTCCGAAGAATGGAAGGCTACGATTGATTGGGTTTCTGCTTCCTAATTGGGACGCTCACGTGATCGAGAGCGAATTTTGCACGGTGAGTTGACGGACGATGCTGCTCCGTCCTACAGCTCGTCGGTTGGGCTTAGTTCCACGCCATATACGATTCGTATCGCAGCTTTCGGAAGAAAAAGGCGGAAATGTACGCGATTTCATTCAAGATGATGCACGATCCGCATACACTGGAACAATATACGTTCGGCCATGGGGAGGAATACCGACAATGGCACACTTATTCAGTATAATACGAGAGTTGGAACGGAAATATGGCAAAATCGGAGTGTTCCGCGCACCTAGGGTACGTGCCTCTTTCAACTCGTTTGATTGTGCAATTTATCTCTCTGGTGGTGTAGAGTTCGGATGTTCGGAGTGAGTACGCGGTTCATATCTATGCAACATTTGCGGATTTGGAATCTGCAAAGAAAATTCCACCTGAAGGAGCGATTCTTCGCGTCGAAGTTCCACAAACTCAGACCGATCGAAACGAAAATATTGGGTTGGAAGACCTACAGGACCTTATCGACCCAGTTCTCCGACAAGCGTTGCTCGAGGGAGAAACTCAAGACACGCCGATGCCTAATCTATCACAAGGAGGCCTAGATGGAGAACCTTCACCAGAAACCCTGGAAGACCGATTTATAGACATCAAGATTGAGCACACAAGTGCGTTCCCTTAATCAAACCGTTCGCTAACGATATACTTATTCGGGTATGATCAGCATTTAATCCGCAATATATCTTCTGGCGTCGACCGCCACGGGTTCCTCATGGCATTGGATCCAGAATCTTAGCCTTTGGCGGCTTTGCTGAGCCGCCTTTCAACCCCCAGGACAAGCCAAAGACTGCCATGCAACGGGTATTGGCAGATTGGTGGGAATCATTACCTGAAGAGGAACGTGATGAATACCTTACAACAACCTTCGAAGAGAATCTTGCATCAACATCTGCTGCTACCGAATTTGGTTCATGGGAAGAAGGCGTCTTGCAACCTCAACAAACATCAGAAGCTTCAAGTTCTTTCCCCACCAATCCTTCGCCATCGGAAGCCATTCCTGGAGCCATTCCCGAGGAACCCGTCGTTGAGGAAGAAGAATACGTTGAGGATCCTACTCCCGCTCCTTGGCTTTTATCAAAGACCTCCGTGCCTCCAAAGCGAAAAACGAAACGTGTTGTTCCAGCAGAGGAAGCACCGGAAGCACCGATTGTCGGAAAAAATATATCGGCCTCAATGGAACGTATTCGTCTTCAAGCTCTTCTAGCTGGCAAAGAAGCTGCAAAACAAGCGGCACTGGCGAAGAAAGCAGCAGCCACCAAACAACTATCAGTCTCTAGACAAGACCTTCGATCTCCTGAGGCTGGCGAAGCACGAGCAGCACCCGCCAAACAACCACCAGCCTCAGGGAATGACATTGGAGCTCTTAGAGCTGACGAAGCACAGGCACCACTCTCAAAACAATCACTTACCTCAGGGAAAGGTGCAAGCTCTTCTGTTAAGGCGCAAACGGGTGTCAAGACGACGATAAAGGGAGAACTTAGTCCACCAAAAGAGCAGTCTGGTGACTCTTTGAGCGGCGCGAAGAATTGGTGGAAGAAGCTGACAGGATTATAGAAATTTAATTTAATTTGAAGCCTATTGTATTATACCTTATTTGCCTTTGGAAGATGTAATGAAAGGCATTAGTAAAAACATAAGAATAATGGTTTTGTCGCCTAATTATAACGCATCAGGGACATCGGCGAAAGCACTGGCGGGGTTTGAATTCGCACTTTGCTTCCGACCATACTCTTTCACAATGGTGATTTTCTTCAAATCCACCGGTAGGATGAATTATCCTTGTGTTCATGTTCTTATCGATTGAAAATATATAGCCACGGTGCCACCAACTGTCATTTACATGGGAAAAGACAAAGTCGAGAGTACGCCACAAATTTTTATCTCCTGATCAAACAATATTCTGACTTAGTTTGCTAGATGAGGATCTTATAAAATATGCATGGTAGAGGATTATCATTCGATTATTTTGGAATTGCGCTCAAACGTACCTTGGATTGGCCCTGTGGCACAGGCCACAAGACGTCTGGTTCCACGTTGACAAACTGTCTTCCGCACACGTTTACTTGCGATTACCTGACGTTATAAAATCATGGGAAGAAATACCAGAGCCTTTACTTGTTGATTGTGCTCAATTGGTCAAGGCTAATTCAATCGAAGGAAACAAGAAAGACAATATCACCATTATTTATACCCCTGCGGATAATTTGAAGGTGCCGCTCCAATGATATCCTGTCAATGTTGTCCGTTCTAACACAAATGGAATAATTCTAGAAAACGGGCGATATGGCCACTGGTCAAGTATCCTTCTATAAAGATAATCGGGTGAGTTATTTATTGCAGTAATGAATTCAAGTCCATTCCTGAAGCGGTTGCAGGTCAAACGAGGTTGGTAGCAAAACTACTATTGCTTATTACCTAACGCATTTTTACAGTTCATGTCCCAACGCGAGAAAATGCCATAATCAATCGATTAAATAAGACCAAGGAGGTACGAGAAGTTGATCATGAACAAGAGAAGGTCGATCGCACGAAGGCAGAAGCTGCTGCACGGCGAGTTGCAGCTGCAGAAAAGGTATATTTAAACCTGCTATATATACTCTCTATATTGATCAAATTGATAGAAAAAGAAAGACCTCGAGATAGCTCGTGCTCGTGAAACGGAGAAAGCAGCCCGATCCTATGATAGCCTGTTCACCGGAAATTCTGCGGACGTAGATGAACCGAAGTCGGTTCAAGAATTGATGGATGACTTCATGTAATTTTATCTCTCAAGACACTGACTTATAGGATCCATTTTCTTCTTAGATCGAATGCTGGGCTCCTTCGGATATCTATGAGAATATTGGAAATAAGCGATATTTTCAGAAGTGGCTATGTATCACATTGTTATGTGAAACGTAACAATACTAGGAATGCTGTCGATAGTCCAGACATCGATTGGATAACGCTTTTGACTTGTTTCCTACGTTCAATTCTGAGTCAAAATCGCCCATCTAGCCCATAATACGCCATCGATATGGCGAAAGTGCTTATGAAGGCCAATTCACCACGTAACTATTTCGTTACAGCTATTCTCTCGGGAGACGGCATCACCAGAAACCTCATTGTCCCCCGTTACACAGCCCCAAGTATCCATTCCCGACATTTAACCCTATTCGGAAACTTAATGATGTTTGGTAAATAAAGCTGAGTCAGAGTGAAGGCCACGTCGCCTAGTTCAAGTCGCTCTAGTTCAGCTGTTGCCCAGTCCACAGTAAAATTCCGTTGAAAATAGAATAAAAACTAGAGACAGGAAAGATAACCAGTCCTAAATGCTCCAATAAAAATGGAGTCGTATATTACTGGTGTCCCAAAAAGAGGTAAATAGGGAAAGCCACAAGCTAGCGTTCAAATGGCCTTCAGTCTCCAATATACCATCAATATCCGATCACCTTCATGATATCACTTAGAAGGAGATCATCTCCAAAGCAGGCTAGTTCAATATCCCGATATTATGGCAAGTTTGTTCCGTTTTAGTCATCAGACTTCATCAGAGCTTATTTTCGTCAATATTCTTCAGTGTGTATATTTAGAGTTATCATGTTGACGAGGCAGATAAACTCATTGAGACTGGTAAGAGTGCAGTACTAGCCTTTTCCGAAGAAATCCCAACATGACACCTGAAGACAGCGAAGTGTTAGAGTCGTGTCAATTCATCTAATAAGCGAACACAATAGAACACTATAAATCCTAGCACTGGAGGCCACATTTCAAATACCCAAAGTACTTGGATATCTGAAATGAAGTACACTGTTGCTGGTAGCATCTTGCTTGCGGGCATACCCGTTGTATTCGCGCAATCAGCAGCTCAATGGGGGCAATGTGGAGGAGAAGGATGGACAGGGCCAACGGTTTGTGCGGCAGGATCTGTTTGTACTGCGATGAACGATTACTATTCGTAAGGCTAATATCTTCTCACCGTCTACACCCTCACCCTCCTTTTTATAAGACAATGTGTTCCCGGTGTTGGTGGGGGAGCTACTAGTACAACAACGTACATGCCGACAACTACACCAGCTCCTGGAGCTGGTAAAGTCAAATTTGGAGGCGTCAGTGAGTTTTTCGATCCAGATGACGCAAATAATTATAATGATAATGACGCGTATCTTTTAACAATAGACATTGCTGGATTTGACTTCAGTTGTCAAACCGATGTATGTTTCTATTACTGTAACTTGGATTGTTGCGAGCCTGAGACGAGCGCGTCTTCCTCTTTTTTAGGGTACATGTTCAGTCTCCGGAGCCTATCCACCCTTGGTTGAGAAATATGGACCTGATGGCAAAGGACAAATGGAACATTTCGTGAATGATGATGGATTAAATATGTTTAGGTTACCGGTCAGCTGGCAGTAAGTCGCAGTAATTTATTATTGAGTGGATAATACTGAGGACTGCCGCAGATACCTCACCAATGGCGTTTTAGGCGGCGTGGGTGACATAATAAATTTCTTCTAGAAGTCTCATAATTTGACTTATTAGGCATTGGCTAATGCGACTTTCTCTGTATACGACATTCTGGTACAAGACTGCCTGGCCCTTGGAGCGTACTGCATCATCGGTAAGCATCCTCAACGCATTACAGTTCATAATCCCTGACTAGTTTCTGATAGATCTTCACAAGTAAGTATTATCCTCTGCATTATGTTTATTGTTATCAATGGATTTATTAGCTATGCGCGATGGAATGGCGAAATTATCGGCCAAGGTGGGCCCACAAATCAGCAGGTGCATATAGCTTAGAAAGATTTCAGCGTATTTTGTTCACACTATTTAGTTTGCCGACCTCTGGAGTCAAGTTGCAGCTTATTACAAGGACGAAGAACGAGTAAGAGAACTCAAATTTCTGAAATTCCAGAAGAATCCTGAAATTTCAACTAGATTGTCTTCGGTACCATGAACGAACCACATGATGGTGCGTCGCTCAGCAGCCTAGTAGTGGGAACTGATTCAAATCGATTTACAGTTCCCGACATCAATGCTTGGGCGGCATCGGTTCAAGCTGCTGTAACTGCCATACGTCAGGCCGGTGCCACCACCCAAATGATACTTCTTCCAGGCAACAACTGGACTTCTGCTGCTACATACGTTTCAAATGGCAGTGCCGATGCTTTGGGGAAAGTCACTAACCCTGACGGTATGTCAGACGAACGCGGCCGCAGCTCATATAACTGATCTTTGAACTTGAAAGGCTCAACAACTAACCTGATCTTTGAAGTCCACAAGTATAGTGATTCAGACAACAGTGGCACCCATGCAGAATGCGTTACGAACAATATTGATGACGCATTTGCCCCTCTTGCTGACTATGCTCGCAGTAGAAACCGTCTCGTTCTTAATACAGAGTTCGGTGGAGGTCCAGGATCCGATTGTGTTACGATGATCAGCCAACAGTTGGATTATCTCAATAAGAACAGTGATGGTAAGTTCTCTGAATCGCTATAATAGCAACCAGTGTGACTAACAGTGCCTCAAGTCTACCTAGGATGGACAGCGTGGTCTGCTGGTGCATTTATGGCCGGGTACACGCTAGACCTGACACCAGTCGACAACGCTGGCGTTTGGACCGATACCCCATTAATGGCCCAAGCAATGGTTCCTGCTTTCAAGAATTAATTTACTTGTTTATTAGAGACATAGGATTATATAATTGGAATTCAGCTGTTAGGTTTAATACACGAGAGTTGTACTACATGTTTGTCTTCTCGTTTAATACTGTACTCAAGCGAGACAAAGAATCAATGAAGTATATCACTAATGATATGTATTTCGTTTCGAGGCTCCCAAGTTTCAGGAGATGTCAGGATATATTATAAGTATGTTTCGCGGGGGTTTCTGATGCCGTTTTAAAAGTTGATTAAACTCAACCGTTTCTGAATTTGAAGGAGATACAACGGTTTAGAGACGTCTCAATCAGGTCAGAGACGGTGGCCACTCACTCCCAGTGAGAACTCAAAATGCACAAATCTGATCATATCTGGTCGTAGCTGAAATTGGTGTTATCAAACGCTTGAAATCTGTGCTGAACTGGCCTGAGCCGACATGCAAGCAAAATGATGCCTGAAGACTATTGTTAGCAGCTTAGCATGCATTCAAACCGTGCATACTTTGTGAGCACATGTGCATGTTTTGAAATAATTCTATGACATCAGATGCTGTTAAGCGCCCAGTGAGAACTCGCAATGGGCCCACCTGAGCCATCTGAGCTGAGCGGAAAATGGCATGGCAAGGATATTTAAATCTGAGTTCATCTGAATGAGTTATACGTAACTCGAAATTTAATAAGCAAAATTCACACATGTACACATGGCTATGAGATCAACCATTCAACGAATCAGAAAAGTGTACATGACGACGTTCTTTGCAAGTTGCATTGTCAATGTTTTCGCGTGACAAGTTCAAGCACCTAGTCAGGACTCCGACTTATTAACTCTCGATGAAACATCCCAGACCAGCCTCCTCCTTCTCCTCCTCCGGACTGGAACCAACTCCAAAAGTCTTCTCAGGAAGGTCTTTGAACCACCTGTAAGTTTCACTTAGCTTGCCTATGCTTGTATTTATGAGTCTTGTCCTGTCGGAGCTTTTACAGTGTCTCTGACGTCCTCGGTGATGGCTGGGTTGATGCAGGTCTTGGTGAGTGGTAAATCAGCTTTCGATTAGGATACCTCTTAACTTCTTTTCAAGACATGTGCCATGGTAGTGTTGCCCACGGCTTGAGCCGATCCATTTTCACACGACTACTGCTCACGGAATATTCACTGCATCTTCTCCAAACCTGCGGCTTTTCAACACTTTACTATATAATCTGCAAATTAATAAACTACCCGGATCGACTGAACCGGCCAATTCGACGGAAGCCGCAGGAGCCAGCCGATTTTAGCCAGCCGTGGGCAACACTATGCCATGATACCATTTCTTTTATGAAGAACCTCGCTGCCTCTGCTCTCGATGTCACGTTGGGCCCGGGTCCTCTAGCTTACCTCTCCCCGAGTTCTCGACTGCCGCGGCACCAGTGCAGCCCCCCTTTTTTTATGAGATTCTTTTGGCTTATGATAGCAGGACTGGAGAGCGGAATTGTATCCTAGATATGCATAGATAATTATGATAATAAAAATTTTGAACCAAATATATTGCAATCAGGGAAGCTCAGATGAGAACAGACGAGAACAGAGGAAATTGTCGAACTCATATCTCCACAGATGGGCTCAGATCAGTCCATAAAAATTATGTAAAAAAGTCCTAAATTTCTGAACTCATCGGAGCAGACCTGACCTCATCTGAGCATCAGCCCGATTCACTGATGCTCAGATCAGCTCAGATGGGTTCAGATGGGCCCATTGCGAGTTCTCACTGGGACTCACTGATTAACCGGTGACAAGAAGCTCTGGGACCTGGGGTTGCTGCGTTGGAAGGAACCGATGCATCAATCTTACCGTAGCAATTATGATGCGGTTGCCATTTTCGTTGCACAGATCAATTGGCACGGTAGATACTGCTTCTCGCTAGCTTACAGGCTACTACATTAGCTAGAATCAACATACAGATCACAGTACTAGCCTCAACTCAACTGTAGTCGTCTTGCCACTTAAAGCTTGAAGCCCGAACGTTGATTAGCGTTGAATAGCGAGCCAGTACGACACCTTTCTTGAAGGGTATAACTAAAAAGACGACAGTACTTGTTAATACCATACTACGTGCTACCTCATACAATCGGTCTCTGCCAGACGTTAAATACCATCACACCAAATGGATAGCAAACAGGTATGGCAGGATTTTCTCGATCAGTACGTCGTTCACTTGTGGCACCACCTTTGTATAGTATATAACTAACTTTATCCTTATCATTCTAGACAAGCCTACCAATACGTTGTGCTCGCGGCAGTAGGTATGTATATTCTCTCAGGATAATTGCAGGTAAATCGAAATAAAATTTATCGGAGGAAGTCTTGCAGTTCTATGATTGTCTATTGGCAATCAAAGATGAGGTTCAATTCGTTTGGGGACGAAAATTCCGCCTTGTAGTTGGTCTCTACATCATAGCTCGCTATTGCAGTCTGATATCTTCAGTTCTGGGGTTTGCCTTAGGCACTGTGGTGCGTGGAGATGTCAATTATATACATGTGACTGGGAGCTTATCTAAGTCATTCCTCATTCATTCAGTCTAGGCATGTCAAGTTTCTCTATCCCATTTAATATATTTCTAACCATATTCTAATGCAGTAATAGTGAGGGGCTAGCACTCAGTTATGCAGCCACGACATGTAGCATTCTTGCTGGAGTTGGTATCAATGGTGAGTCATTTATTAGCATTCAGGAGGCTTCTAATTATTGATTGGAATAGGTTTACTGCTTGCAAGAGCCTATGCTATAAGCAGCAAAAATCGTCTCGCAATAGGGTTCCTTTGCAGTCTTTTTGCAATACTGGTTGGAACACAAGTGGTAATCTCAAGTCTAGCTATATGCACCTTCAAAATTTCTAACTAAAGTTTATTACAGGCATATCTTCCATACATCAACCACTCTTCAGATTTCAATAGCACAGTTTTGTAAGTTGATCCCGTTTCATTAAATTCTACTTGCTAATGTAGTACAGTGGTAAATGACATGGCGTCCAAAAATTCCACTCAAAGGCTTACTTCAGTTAATAGCGCATTTCCAGGTTCTTTCTAATGTTGCGTTGGTTCTCTTTGACATAGGAATCCTTGGAGTCAGTGCTCAACGCACCTGGAAGCTGTACAGACGAGAAGAGTCTGCAGTTATAGATCTTTTAATTCAACAAGGTATGGCTAATATCTAAAATAATATCTTAATCACTGAGATATATTATAGGCATCATACGTTTTCTGTTAGTCTCCAGTGACTACTAATGGAACCTCCTCTGAAGCTTAATGACCTTTCCTTGTAGTATCATAACACTATGGACGATTGTCAGCTTAATAACGAGCAAGGTTAGTATTAATTACAATAATCACTTGACAATAACTCATCTGCCTGCACAGTTCCTTCGAGTAAGAGCATCTTCTGTCACTATCCACACCTGTCCGAGTCAAAGTTTTAATTCTTGAAATTATCAAGCCAGGATTAATAGGCATTGACTCCCCTTTGGAGAATGCGTAAGCGCCTTATTTTACTCAGCGAAGGTTATACTGACCTACCAATTATCTTGCCAGCGTTTCTTCCATCCTTATGTGTCACTTTTACACGAAACTTTCTAAACGGGGTTCTGAACAAACAGTGCTCCGCTCAGAGTCCCGTTGGACATCAATTTTTTAAAGATTCCCTGACGACTTTTCCTAATTTATTAGCAATGGGTAAACTAGTTCTGGACGACTGGAGAGCTCACTGGAGAGACCTGAGAAATTACATTGGGTTAAACAATATATATCAGTCTCATTTCCCTTACACAGTATAAAGTTATACGAATTTCAAATAAATCGGATTTATCTTGCTTGGTTTATAAATTGAATTAGGCATATCACTCAACTTCTGCCTTATCGAGCCTGGTTTCCCAGTCCACAGCCTGCCACCAGCTCAACGTGTATGTCTCCGAGCTCCTCTAAATAGTAAAAGTATGTATTAATAATGATGGACCAAGTAATACATATAATAGATCTGTAGACTCGCGAGTCGGTTGAGGATGGCGTTCGAGTGTTAAGTCTATCTTTAGAGACGCGTTTGTCACGTGATCATAACAAGGGCTGACTCAGCCTCAGAACTCAGTCGCAGCCACGGCCACTACTCCAGCTTGAACCTCTTTTGCATTGAGCAAGGCAGCAATCCATCTGCTTTGCGTATGAAATCCATTCACCGTATATTAAAGTCGGCCTCAAGCATCCGCATCTCGATTGAGCTGTTCCAAAATGGGTTTCACGTTTGGATCCTTCAAGCTGCGGGTAGGAACTGAGCGCAGCGAACGAGCGTTGACGACAATCCAACGGAGAGCCTATGCATTGGAAACCGAGGAAAATTTTCGATGGATATCTTCCTTTCTGGCAACCCGTTCGAAGCATATCCTTACGGAGGCCGATTCCGCGGTCGACGCAGAGACCTACTCTTTCCTCTCTGAAGTGGGCCAATACGCGGAATTAGCTCACGGCTCTATATCTCCGACATTCGTATTTCAAAATATAAAGGAACTATGCCAGCCTGGCTATCCTTTGGAAGGCTACCCGGCGCTAGCCAGAGATGACCCACAGCTCGTACAGTGCTTCAAAGGGACTGTAGCCGATTTGCAAGGATATGTGGCGTTTCGCCGTTGCACAAACCAACTTGTTATCGCCTTCTCTGGGACAAGTTCTCCGTATCAAGCTTTGCGCGATGTTCAGGCATGGATGACGAATTACCCGCGGGATTCGAAACGATCTTCTGTGCATTTTGGCTTCTGGAAGTTGTATGAAGGAGTCAGAGCGCAAGCATTGGAGGCTCTAAAACTGGGAGTCAAGCGTCACTCTGATCTTAAAGAGATCATTTTCACGGGCCATAGTATGGGTTGTACTATGTGTTATCTTTTCGTCCTGGACTTACTTTATAACCTTCAAGAGGATCAACCTTTCCTCCCAAAAGGCTTGCCCTTGTCACTTGTCGTTTTCGGTTCGCCCAGGCTAGGGAACGATGGTCTTTCTAAGCATTGGCGGCGGTGCCTGAACGATTATCGTGAAGAATTCGGCTTAAATGCCTTCCGAGAATTCTCTATCAAAGCATACAATGACGGTATGTACACCTTCCAGTTTACAATATTCCGACTGAGGACATAGTTTATCAGGCGTCCATAGCTTACCTCTATATCGGTTTGGCTTTAGGCACCTTACAGAGCGTCCGTTTTATTTATATCATGGTCATCTTTATCACATACCTGCATCCGAAAAGGAACACGGTGCCTTTACTGTGCATGATGCATACTCGGAAGATCTGTCTAAAGGTTTGACAGATGCTGTCTCAAGGGCGCCATCCATTCTTGGAAACGCACAAGATCACGCCGCTTGGCCAAGGGGTGGGCATAATTATTATTTCCGGGACATAGAAGATTTACAGCGCCGAATGGCCTGGTTGAGTCTCAAGATGCATGGTGAACTTGGGTGGAAAGACCGATACAGGTCCAGGCTCAATGAGTGGGAAAAGAAATGGCGCCGAGAAGAAAACTGATATGCTGTCAGTGCTGTTCTTGATCTTGGGTCAACGCAAGGCCAGCGCCCGATGACAGCAAACCAACCATACATATGCAAGGATGGGCCTTTCAAGATGCCTGGATGCCACACACTTAATCTAGGAAGTCTGTCTTGCCCTTATGGCGATCTTACAAAGGCTTCTGGTTCACCGATAGCGGTCATTTTTGGAAGTTCCTTTCAAAGTCTAGATCGGCATACCCCTGTGTACGCGTCCATTAGACTCAATTCTCAGCAATTATGCACGCCACGATCAAAGGATCAGAATCATTCACGCCATCAAGCACGAGTAAGCTTCTTCCGGAAACCTATTCAGGAACGTCCCTTGTGGTATCTGGTCTTGTCTGGTCGCAGGTATTTTCAAATGTAGAAATAATATGTCTATAACGCCTCGGGTAATTCCTTTCGTTTTACTAGTGACAGAATCATTCGCTATGATTTGTATTTATTCTTACGTTAATGACCTTTTCTTATCTATATTCTTATGTGACAAAAAGAAGCGAGAATTCAGGGGGATATGTGACATCGTGACAGTTCGCGATGTCAGGCCCCATCGGCGTGGACCTGTGCCGCCTTTCAGCGGTTCGGACATGTGTTCGTGGCATATCAGTATCTGTCTGTCTGATACAGGTCCTTACAGATCATTGAAACAACTTAATCTTGCCAATTTTTGAAAGGTAAGTAGAACAGCTTCAGAAAAGAAATAGTCATTCGTCTCTTTTAAACAGCGATCGTCTTGCAGTGTATTTTGTCCGAGCTGAACAGGGTTTTACGAATAAAGATAGCTTTGAATTTATTCTGGAATACAGGGGGCTGTTCAAGGGGTCTGCTTCTGACAGGCAGGACCATCATTTATTACCGGCAGAATAGATATGTCCAGAAGTCTGTCAAAGATGGACAGGACTCGAGTGCATACTTAAGTAGACAGGTTTCTTCTCATCTGGCTCTCCTCGCGGTGTATTCTCGCTCCCTGTACTCCCTCCATTTATACTCCTTCCTCCCTTCCACGGGTAGCTCAGGCTCTCGTCTCCATTCCTTCCTTCCTTCCTTAGCCTACTACTCTATCCCATATTTTCCCCATAATTTCCGATATGGTTCTGGGACGATACCTCTCGCTTGCCTCTCTGCCATTGCTTGCGGTTGCAACTAATATCTACACCCTCAACAAACAGTACGCAGGTCCAGGATTCTTCGATGATTGGAGTTTCTTCGGCAATTGTAAGTGCTCGACCCCTCGTTTAGAAAGAAAACGCTGACAATTGTGACAGTCGATAACCTCACCAACGGCAATGCCAACTATGTTTCGAAGCCAGTAGGCACTGAAAAACAGCTGACTTATGTCAACGACGTTGGCAATGCCATTATCAAGGTGGATAACACAACGAAATTGACCGGAGGCTTCCGCAACACAGTTCGTATTCAGACCAACGCCTTACACGGTGCAGGAAGTTTATGGGTTGCGGATATGCTTCATGTTCCATATGGCTGCAGGTGTGCAATCATTTCATATATCATACCATTCTACAGTTTTGCTGACATATATGTTAGTGTCTGGCCCGCTTGGTGGAGTGCCGCGCCAAACTGGCCTGCAAGCGGAGAGATTGATACGTTCGAATATGTCAATGCAATGCCGAACGCTCAAATGGCTCTCCATACGCTTCCCGTACGTTTCCCGATATGCATAAATCAGACATGTTAATTTAATATATTGCATCGCTCAACAGGGATGCAAACTCGACACAACATCAAAAAATAATTTCACAGGTCTTGCTAACTCAACCGATTGCTCCTTCGAGTTCAATTCGAATCAGGGCTGCGTCATTCAGAACGTGAACAAGACAGGGTACGGCGCTGGATTTGCCCAAGCGGGCGGAGGGATGTTCGTAACGGAATTTGCAACTACCGGTGTATCTATCTGGTTTTTCACCGTGAGTTTAATCCTTGTAAATGTCATTTTTCAGAATACTCATTTCCTATTGACAGAGATCTCAAGTTCCTGCGACGCTCATGAACCAAACTGGAGATATCAATATAACTGCTCTCGGAACACCACTGGCGAATTTCCCATCAACGACCTGCGATATCTCATTCATTCAGCCGCAACATTTGACTTTGAACATCGATCTATGCGGTGATTTGTATGTATTCGGCTCTGAAATTACTTCATACTCCCACTAATATTGACTCCTCATAGTGCTGGTAACACCGAGATCTTTGCCCAAACCTGCAGTGGCAACTGTTATGCCGATTATGTCCTTGGACCACCTTCGGTATACGATAACGCCTACTTCGAGATCAAGAGTATCAGGACGTACAACGATCCCTCCATTCCTTCTGCGATCTTCACACCGGTCGCTGGAAATGCTTCTCAAGCGGCACCTCCTGTTTTCACTGGGAAGCCATCGGGAGCTTTGAGATCAGTTGCCCTGCAAGGGTCCGGTTTATGGTGTATTGTATTCATTTGGGCATTCTGGTTCCGGTAAGTCGCCTTCCGATTTATCGGAATTGTGCATAGCTGACAGAAAGACATCGACATTTAGGCATCAAATTTAGATTAATATTAAGTCGTGTTGTTCCATTCTTTATTTTCATTTAGACACTATTTCTCTCTTGCATTGAAGGACTATCACAGCATTGTCTATCATGTTGTACTCGGTTTCTACATACCATAAATCTATCGCATTCCAATTGCTACTTAAATATACTATATATACCCTACTGCATTTGACAGAGACAATTTTGAGCGCTGTTCGGTACAAGAATAAGCCAGTAAAATTTCCAATCAAGTACGAGCATGAGATTTAAGTACTTTAAGAATCGATTCGCTTGTTTATCGTTGTCCACCATGTCGCCGAACCGGAGAATACTAATGCTTCTACCTGTCACCAACTCTGCTTCATAGGCAGGAAATGTGTGGTCCCCAATCAGGTGCAGCCCGACATTATTTACGACAAGGAAAGCATCACATACAGGCTGACTGATGCGGTTCCTCATGGACCGCTCATGACAAGTTGGCTAATCGCTAGAAGGAACTTTACTTGAGTCTGATCGGAGTCCGGACTGGGGTGGGGCACGACTCGGAGGATGATTAGGGACTCGGAGGATGATTAGGTTATTGAAGTGTCGGAGTGATTACTGGGAATATATAGCTGCCCTGTTCGAGCACTATACCACGAAGCCCCACCTCTCTCTTCGAATATTCCACCGCATCGGCGCATATAGCCGATACGGAAGAACTCGAGCTACTGCATATTAGTAGTCTGACACCCCCATACAGTTACTTTAGCTCTAGAGGTTTGAATGAGCTACAAGAAAGAGATTAATATTCATTGCATTCGAAGTTTTGAAGGTAAAGACCTGGACCCAGGATAGAGGTCCGTGAATAATTTTAACTTATTTTCATACATATATTGACAGATACTTTCCTGGAAGGAGCAGTACACGCAGTACTTGATTCCTTCAGAAACAAGGCGGCTGTTGATTTCTCTCTATCTCTCCACGGAGGGGACCTGCAACTTTCGGAAATGTTATCCCGGGCTTACATTACAGCCGCAATTTGCCACGGAAACCTTCATGTGGCAACAGTGGAACAAGAGGTCGTCGGTGTCATTTGCTGGTATGGTCCCCATCAAGAAATGGAGTAAGAAGGACTAAACCATATCTTGTTACATCCTCTGACCCTTTATCTCCCTCTGTACCTAGTTTGACTGAAAACACTTATTATTCACAATTCTGGCGGGAGTTGGACAATATAAGGAAGGTCTGGCTACAAGAACAGGTAAGATAGGAGCCCTTTTGTTAGTCAAGCAGCTTAAATCACCTACAGTTTTATCTTGTCGTTAAGGAGAAGCTTCCTCGGATAGGATACCCTTTGACCCTTGGGAGCAAAGATCGATATTTAATTCAGTATCTGGGAATAAAGGGCGGGTATGAGGGAAATGAGGTTGGTGTTAAATTGATTCAAGAATGTTTGAATAAGGTGAGTACCTCCTACGAATAGCAACTTCATCCACTTACAGTGCGGACAGGTGCGACAAGACTCAAGAATCGAAGCGGCCGTTGCCTGTAGCATCGCGCCGCAACACATGGTATGGGTTATCCCTTTCATCTTAATTTATGACAGCTTCTAATAGTGCATGTCCTTGTGGTTTTATTAGCTTTCTGAATTTTTGGCCGCGGGCATGAACACTACTGCTTTTATGACATGTCCCAGTCCCTGGAGCACGAATGGTATTTGCCTATATTCGATCGTGTATCAGAAAGCGGCACCAGCCGATCATAGGCTGCTTGGAGTCTGGAATGGATAATACTGTCCTGTGTTTATTTATAACATGTTTTGGAGCAGAGGTTAAGATCCATGGTATATGGTTTAATATAACTGGGTCTTCTAAATTCATGCAAAATTCATGTAAGTCCATAAACAGTACCGAACATCTCGAGACAAATCACGAATCGATGTTGCAAAGACCAGGTCTGAGAGCACACCACTGCGGCTGCAAGGCAATTGCCTTTATGCCACGCTGCACCATCCTGTACCTAATATCGTGCAATCTGGGGAGGGCTTCACGCCCGCTAGCTGGCGTTCCACCAGGAAGAGTTGGGCCTGTCCAGAAAACCTCAGCTGCAGCCGCAGTTCGAGGCCAGGCAATAGGATCCAGGTTTGAAGAATCAGATTGCTCTGTCCAGAGGAGAGTTTCACCTGGAAGGGTAATTTATAGATATTAATTTGTCTCGTTATATAAGGAGATGGAAGACATCGCACCTCCTAATATTAATTTCTGTTGACTACTGGTGAGGTTCGCCAAGGGATCAAAGGAATATATCTGCAAGAATTAGGTCAATCGAAGTAACGTTCCATGAAGGAGGAAACCAACCTTCTGCCATGTCTTGAAGGGATCACACCAGCTATTATCAATGTCCGCTCCTATCCATTCACCGGCACCGCAATCCTACAATATTCACTATCAACGCCCATGATAAACTGGAATATCAAATTTAATGGTACCAAATAAAGGAAATCCGAAGCAGTATGAATGACGCGGAATCCTTTCTGCACCACACTTGCAACGTTCTGGGATGAGATCCAAACCCTAAAAATACACATCAACTAGTTTTCAAGGCTTCACGACGGTAGTTGAACCTCACATGGCAATAGTATCATTAGACAAATCAACTTGATGATCGAGAATCATTTCTTCCCAAACAATAGGCGTCTTCCCAGCTTTCTTCAAAGCGCCGTGTGTAGCTTGCGTGAATGTATTCAAAGCTTGTTCAAGGGTTTGACCACTGGCTTTCAAATCTGCTTGAGTCTGATTATCACTCATGTAGCATGCCGTGTTAATTTCATCGCCGCCGGTGGAGATATACTTTGAAGGAAATACGGAGGAGACGGAAGAGAAGATGGATGCTGCGAATTGCATGGCTTGCGGCGAAGTCATACGTAGTTGACCGGATGGCGGCTCTGGAATACTAATAAACACCTTCAAACGGAACTACCATATCAAAGACACGCACCTGAGGCGAAGTTAGCCCATGGGGAAGCGACCGAACAGGCAACTAATTCGGGATGAGAGAACGAAATCGAGCCAGTGTGACCAGGGGTGTCGATTTCCTAATAACAGTGAGATGCAAGAAAAGATTAATGTAGTGTAAAGATCTAGACTTACAAGAACAACATCTATTCCACGCTACATGAAATTTTAATAATTTTTCGCGTAGCGGAGATCTTGTAACTTACGGCGCCGGCATACGAGATAATATCCTGAATATTGGCTTTGGAGAAAGACTGGTCGGTGGAATATGCTCCCTTAGCGGAAAGTTCAGGAAATGCATCGACTTCCAATGGCCAAGATTGCGTGTCCGTCTGGAATATATATTTAATCAAATACCTGGCTATTTGTGCTATGAAACGTGACTTACGCTATGCCAGTGGAAACTGTTCAACTAATGAAATATGTTAATAATGAATAATGAATAAATTAATTTCAGCATGCTATGGCTTACTTTGACCATGCTCATAGCATCCAAAGTACGTTTGATATCGTCGACAGTGAAGCTATAATGATTTAGCTGATAAAATCAGATATATGAGACTTCATCTTACAAATTACGAGCCGTATCGAGCATAAACCCTCTATACGGGTAAGCAGGCGCATCATTTTTGATGGTTACCGGGGCTTGAACAGAGTACGTCGTAGTACCCAGCTGATACCACAATTGCCCGAAGGTGGTTAAACCTCAACAAACCGTTAATTAACGAAAAAGACTACAAATAAAGAAGTACCTCTCAATAATCCGAGAGTTGACGCTGCCGTAATGGACGCAGCTGACCCATCGGCGGGGACAGTCAACGAATAACTTTCACTACGAGTCTCGAAGGGCGCGGTTGCTTCAGCAGAGATACTCTGCACAGCTCGAGAACCAACGATCGACAATTTTAATTGGGATAGAACCTTGGCTGCTTGGATTCTCGCAGTGTCGTTTACGCCTCTGCCAACCACGAGCCTCTGGAGCTTGTCATTGAACAACGCACTAGTAGTTCTCGAGACTGCATCCATAAGATCTGAAGGCGGATTCTTCACATTTACAGCGATGGAGAAACTGGGAGAAAGCCGCAGAGCCGTAGAACCCATTGCGAGGTTTCCGGGCATGGGCCATAATCCAGCGACGGTTTGGATGACGCAGGCTAGTGAAAGCCAGAGCAAGGGAAGCATTTCGCGATACAGATGAAAGAGTGACTACTTCCCATTACACAACGCGTTTTATATAGTATGCCAGCGGAGCTATTGAAACGGTAGAAGGTGCACCACAGCACATGGTTTGGGACGAGTGACCGGCGCGTGACATTTCCTTCCTTCCTTCTTTCCCGCCTGACGCGCTCTTCTGACTTGCTCTTGACGTTTACATACGATAAGGACAGCCCAATTATCTTCAAACGTCAATTAGCAATGCAATAGCTGCGACCTGGACAACAATGTATACGCTTGGTCTTTGAAAGACCCCTTGTAGGCTCCTGGCCTGTACGTTCACAAGATGCCAAAACTGTTTCGCTCTTTCAAGTTTCTTGATAAAGCTCCCCCGTACATCTTGCTTATCTCGCTAGCTATCCTCGTAACCAAAAGCCGGGAAGAAGCATCGAAGCTCTTATCATTACGAGAGACTACTCTTCTAATGTATTCTGGCTAAATAACTAAAGCCCCACTTACGGTCTCCCAAGGTTCATTTTCCTATTTTCTGGCAAACATAAAGTGTTCGACTCGCCACTATGGTTAAAAACAAGAAAAGCTTTAGATATGATGACTCTGACTCACAATCGTGACTGAAGAACTAGGTTGTGTCCCGCAATTCAAGCAGGACATGAGCTGCTGGGGAATTATTGGGATTAGCTTTTGGTGCGTATTGCCTTACTACTTCGTTATTGATTACTTACCAGTGACCATTGGCGATTATCACTAACAGTGCTATCGTCATCCTTGAACTGGTTCTATGTTGTAGGGTGCCAATCTATGCACGCTCCAAGGGTGTTTTGATACGTCAATACCCTTCAAATGGTGCATTCCTGGTAGATGATGCGACGAACGAGTGTTGCTATCTTTCGACCAGGAACAGGTATCATTTCCAGACATATCCATCGCTCGCTGTTCTTTCATGGATCAACCAGCGTTGAACGACCATCGCCGCGGATCATTTGGGGCACATTCGAGCGAATATATCCTCATAATCCGACGAAGACTGGAAGGAGGATCCGTCTCTCGTTGGGTATGTGTGCACAACGCGCTGGCTCAGCGATGGGAATCCTCAGAAATCCATGCCGGAATAGCCATCCCATCGAGGCGTTGTTCACGCTTAATGTCCTGAACGTTTGCAAGAGCGTCCGAGTGGGTTCCGCATACCCGCCGGGCTATTGCTTCGTCCACGAAGACGGTCGCGGCAAGGCTAAGGAATTGAAGACCAACTCCATCGGTTTTCTTGCTTCCTACGGTGCTATCTATTCGACGTCGACAACGACGCGCTGGACCAACGATGGGAATCCTCAGAAGCCCATGTCGGAATAGCCATTCCATTAAGGCGTTGTCCACGCTTAATGTCCTGAACGTTTGCAAAAGCGTCCGAGTGGGTTCCGCATATCCGCCGGGCCACAAGTTGCTTCGTTAATGAAGACGCTTGCGGCAAGGCTAAGGAATGAATGATCAACTCTATCGGTCTTCTTGCTTCCTACGTTGCTATTCATTCTACGTCAACAACGTCATGCCGCGAAAGGAGAAGTCATGACTTCCGAGTGGAAACCGAAGGCGTTTGTGGCGTATTCTCATCACTACCTCGCCTGACTTGTTGAGTTGTTTGGCCGCCGGGTCGGACCATGATCATCGTACGTTCCACCTTCCAAGTGAACCTCCGTGAACCCTATGTTTCCGATCCCACGTTTACCATCCTTACCCTCCCGAAACGGACCTTTACGACCGGTACAATGTACCCATAACCGATCCATATGGAATTCTCTGCTATTGCAAGCGGGAGATGGTGCATAATCATTCCTCTGTCGGCGAGTCCATGCACATCACCGTTTGGAACATGCTTAGGAGAGTACACTCCACCGCGAGAGGTCCAAATGCCTGATAGTGCGAAGTGATAGCATGGCAAAGTTCGGCCGATCAAGCTGGCCTGGTTCAAAAGAAAGAATGGTGAAACGTAGTGATAGACATTCCGGACTACTTCTAGACCACGGCTGGTCCAAATGCCTGACAGCGGGAAGTGATAGCACTACAGTGTTCGGCCGATCAGGTTGGCCTGGTTCAAAAGAAGGAATGGCGAAACGTAATGATGGACATTCCGGACTACACCTGGACCACGGCCGGAGGACTGCTGCGTTGCTGGAGCCATTGGCTTTGACTATGCAGCCACTGTCCGACACCGATAAGCTCAACCCAGATGTGAAGACCGCCGTCTTATCTGCGTACAGCTGCAGCTTCCTGTGATCTAGGATTATCTTCGACCCATGATGGGAAAGGCTTTTGTTGCTTGCCGGCAGGGCCTCAGCTGAGTTGCGGTGGCCGGCTGAAGCGGATCTAACAGACAAGAGTATCCAAGTTCAAAGTTCAGGCCTTCAGAGTCCGACGAGAACTGTACTGACCTTATGCCAGTATGCGCAAACATCCCCAATGGGCCTGCTATCTTTGTCCGTGGATGTGTTTACGTTATTGAGATCTAAACAAGCCTTCATAGCGCTATATAGAGGTATAAGATGTGGATATTGTTATATGAATAATACATCTTATGAAATTAGCAGCAGTATGCAATACATAGCATATGACGTAGGCTAGGTATTATAACGTGAGAAGGTAACTCTATACGAATATAAGGGGAGCTGGGTTAGGAGGTGAGAAGAATGACATGAGGAGATCCAGACGACGTGCTGAATATACTATAAGAGTGACGCATTGAATAGGAATTCATCACATACATGAACGATATCTTCATTACAAGATTCTAACCGGTTGGCTTTTCTCCGCGTTCACAACCCTCATTTTCGTTTTCTTTTTCTGGAGGCACAACAACAGGAAAGAACATAAGTACACAAAAGGACACTACAACGAGCAAGGACAGGCTGACCTTTATTACCATCTATTCCAGGACCAAGGAATAAGAATCTACCGGTTGGCTTTTCTCCACGTTCACAACCCTCATCTTCTTCTAAAGGATAGCGAGAGTAAAGAACATAAGAATACGAAAGGACACTAAGACGGACAAGGACGGGCTGACCTTTGTTACAGTCTATTCCAGGACCAAGGAATAGGCTGGAAAAACAAAGGACTTCTAAGAACATAGTGGTACGATTATATCAAAACGAAGAAAGAGATGTGAAGGTGAGGGAAAAGTTCACCGTTGAATACAGAGAGCAAGGATCCCTTGGATCTTAAGAAGGGAGCTAAGCTTTTGTATACCCCAAAGGGGAGAGACAATAGCTTATTGTCCTAATGCACGGATCGCCGCCCAAGTTGGTAATGGGTGAAGGGGTGGACAAACACAACGCCTGACAACGCGCGTTCGAGGACAAGAGCACGGAGATGCCGGGTGATCGGGAGTTAACAACGTGATTTGTAACCCTTAACAATACGACTCGAGCTCGCTCTGCGCTTCGGCTACTCTCGGAATGGTTTCTGACATAGCACGATGGGGGCCAATGGCTGTCGGGCTTAAGCCAAGAGGTGAACCACGTAGATCTAGCGGATAGAAGTATCTAACACATATTACGACTTTTCTGTGCTTAAACCCCAGTAGTGTTAGACTAGAGGGGCGAGACTAGGTATGCTTAGTATCAGCCACTTGGCGAAATTTCCAAGAACAATGCCAACTTCTTATCAGCACCGCCACCGACGCCACCGAGTCATTTAGGCTCGGCGGTGGTTGCCGGACTAGGAACAACGCCAGGGGCTGTATGTGCACGCTATGACTAAGCTACGCTATATATCTAATGATCAAGCTACCAGTCACCTATGGAGTACTACAGTCACGGACGGCAGACAAGGTCCTGATGATATCGATTCAAGAGAAGATTCTCAACGTCGAACACGGTCGCTTTCAAGTCAAATCCGCCCGTGGGGCATCTGGTCCCTACTCAACTAAACCCAGCCAACCATTCCACCACTCAAAGAGTAGGTGAAAAAGGATCGGAATTGGGGGAAGGACATAGGGTGACGCAGGGTATGATATATGTCATATTGTGTAAGAAATGCGGGCAAACAGAAATGCGGGCAAACAGAAATGCGGCAGTAGTAGAGCTGCGGGAGTAGAGCCGTATTAGGCGGCCCGTAGCGAAGGTGACGCAAGGTGCGGGGGACGAGCAAAGCGAGAGCGAAGGCACAGGATATCGTGCACAAGACTCTAAAGTCACTATGGCAGAGCATGGAGAAGATCTTGTGGACCAATGCAGCGCAGTGAGGCTATCAGGGCAGCGAGATACGGAGTACGGTACGGGACGATCTGGTCTACCGCAGCAGGAAGTATAATGGGACGTAGTGATAACGTACCATGTTATAGACAACTGATATATACAACATAGAGATAGAGCAGATACCTGCAAGTACCAGAAGAATAGAATGATATGGTGCTCAACTGCATGTGGTGGTGGTGGTGGTGTTTATGCAGACACGGAGACGGTGATAGTAGCCGCCCCCTTATTCGAACTTAGCTTTGATATCCACATGCATCTCTACAGTGCCAAACATGAGTATAGTTGGTTCTAACGTGTTTCCCTCCCCATCCCTTCCAACGGACGACGAGGATGAACAAAGGACGAACGACGAGTGGGAAATTTCCTGTCGTTTCTCGTCGTCCGTCATCCAAGGTAGCTCTCTTCAGCTCCCTCGCTCCCTCTGAGACCGTTGGATTGGCGTGTGCTGTTGCGCGACCGTCATACCACCTCATCGATATCGTTCGACTCGTCCCTCTGAGCTCTCCTCTCGCGAACACGCGGCTTGTACGGGCTGTTGTACCGGCTGTCATTCTCCCTCATCACTCTCGCTCGTTATGTCCGCGTATTGCTGATATCGTATTGTGAATTATCGTAAATACGATGAGGAATTAGCGTGTATGGTTAAAACGGCGTTCCTCGTCGGCACTGACGTGCTGCCACCCACTTCAAACCCCGCCTGAACTATCCCGCCAAGCGATCCTCCGACTCCTCCGGCCGCCTGAACAGAACTCCATATACACCAATAACCATTCTGACAGCATTCGAAACACATGCTACGCTCGGGCGAGGCGGACTGTGGGAGGCTGTAGACGCTGCTGACGAAGTTTCTACAGCCCGCATGAGCTGTATAAGTACTGGTGCTTACTGGTGCCCGCATTTCATTTGGCGTTTTGGTGTAAAAATGTAGAGTAATATATATCAAAGCGCTGCTGCAGCTGATCCGCATATCCACGCGACGCCACATTTAACCACATTCCAACCACATTCCGTAATGGATGGTCCTTTTGTCTGCACGGCTCTAATGCAAAACACCGATAGGTTGTAATAGAAAAGATTACTGATATCGATCTTTATGTAATTGAGCGAAGGATGAACTTTGCCAGCCGAATGATGCTGATCATTCTGAGGTCGGGATGAGAAAGTAGTATCTAGCAATATGTTGAGATTTATTCAGATTTACTGGGGAACAGTAAGTATTGCGAGGAATTGGATAGTGCACCTGGATCTTACCGTTTAGTTTGGGTATGCCATGGCAATCTAGGCCCGGACCGTCACAAGCCTGAGTTCTTATATGCGACGGGATAGGTTAACGCTTGTTTGTTTGGATTCGGAGATAATAGTCCGACTATATTTTTGAAGGGATGAACTGCAAACCTATGTAATTGTCTATTATTAGAATAGCAACAATTAAACAAATCAAACAGTTAAATACGATATCATCACCATATACCTAAGGTTCCCTGAAGACAATATGCGAAAGAATTTGGCAGAGTCCTAAGCACTGGAGCCAAGCGTAAGTTATCTAATCTCGCACCCTTCAAGTTTGAAACGCACATAGATTTCCTGTACCAGGAATATTCATTGGAGAAGTAATGTCGTGCAAAAACAAGGGCACCCTTGTCAAGCAGGCGACACTGGGTAACTCCTTACGGGATGTGATACCTGCAGACCTTCAGATAATAAAGTGGCAAAATCCGAGATATCCATTCAATGATAGCATTGAAAAGAACGAGACCATATAGAGCCAACTGTTCAGGCTCTATCGAAGAGAGACGCGACCATCCGCCGACAACAGATCTTCGGAAGACGAGATTCCTGCTAAGATTAATATTCTAGAGAGAAATATATTAAGCAAGGTTGAACACTGACATATAGCTGATAACATGGTAATAGCAGCATGATTCAAGTTATGAGCCTCCTCAAACTTCAGTGCTCACGCAATTTGCGTTTCCAGGGAAATTTGCTTATCGGCCATTGTCTTTATAGACGAATTGGAACTTGTAATATGATCTCATGGCCATAAAGGATTAAAAGGATATGCTTAAGCTTTGAGATTTAGGCCAGTTAGGTCAGGTACAAGGAAAGATGAAGAAACGGTATAAGAATATTTTAAGAAGAATATTTAGTTACATAATATTCCTGGCGCTAGTTGAAACCACACTCTTTCTCATACGCTCAATATACACTGACAGTGCCAAGCTTAAACCGACTACTTAGGTATATCTCCCGTAACGCTTCGGTCCAAGCTGGATATTAACAAAGCATAAATAACCAGAGATATCTTTGTCAGATCTACGAGTAAGTAACACAGCAGCATCCCTGTCGATTTATATTGTTCTGAGTTACTTATAAAGGAACATTGGGCAATGGGAATACGACACAGCATGTTAATCATGAGTCTATCCAATATGTAAAAATTATCCCAGCTTTGCAGTACGTTAGAGTTTAAGTTTTCGCCATCATGTACTCACCCCTACTTATTTATAATTTCTCCAGGACTCTATGACCCGTGACTCTGTACTGCCTGTCGTAAACCTGAGAAGACCATGAGGCGATGCTATACAAAATCGTTAAACTAAGCAGTAAGGATAGGGAGATGATCCAGTTACATGACTCTTTGATCTTCTTCTCCCACAGCACCAAGAGTAATAAGTAAGTTACGCTGATATGTATATTGATATATGAATTCGTCGTTGATTTAGAATCATAAAAAAGACTACGCAATATTTTGGAGAATAAAGGACAAAACCTGGCTGGGAATTCTGTCTCTCTCAAAGCCGAACCGATGCCGTATTGAAAATTCTCTCTCTCAAAGGAATCTCCGGCGTATCATGTTAAAAGGGCATAAATTTCCAATGAGGTAAACACGTCTGGCATATTTCTGATTCCTAGAATCTCATCTTGCCATCGGGGTGTCTTCAATGCGCGCTAAGCTTACGTAGGCCATCTTCAATCGATTCTTGGGTAAGTAACCAGTGAGGATCTCTAACGTCTATGAACGATGCGTTACTTACTATAGGATGGTCTCGTGTAGCCCCATGTCTCCAATAGTAAGGAGACCTTGCGGTTGTCACGTGTGCACTCTGGTGAGCTTCTCCCAGTTATCTTGATCACTTCTCGCTCACCATTGACAGCGTTTGGCACATTCAGGGTGTTTTATCTTAAGTTAGCCATGTCTAGCATGTCAGCGTGAGTCTCGCACAGGCATGGCACTCACCAATGTTGCAAGTCAACATGATAAGAGTCACCAATGTGGTGCACCTGGGAGACACAGACTTGGAATCCACTCTACTCGGTCTAATGGATTTTGCGAAACTTGCCTTACAACTTTCGTCGAATACATGTTCTACCCCAGGAATCGCTCCCGTCTGTGGATTGGCAATTGAGCTAATCAATCATATTCAGGTTCGTTTACTCTTTCTATCTTGGCGGGCCGAACCACGTTACTTATGAGGAATTTCAAGATATCAAGGACTAACACGGCTCGTTTGCGATCGCTAGCTTACAAGATTGGAGATCGACTAGTCAATATATCTGATTATATGGCGGGAAAATGGGACAACATTCCCACACAGCTCAAAATCGCCATTGATGAATTCGAAGCGTATGCCCATTCAAGAGAGAAAACTGTTTAGCAATCATATTGATTCTTTTCTAAGTTTCCTTGAACGATTACTCAAGGATGTCCGAACCTTTCGAACAGGCGGCTTTTCGGGAACTTTCAATGCTCGTGACAAAGAATCAACCTTAATTGGATGGGAAAATCAGTTCAAGGAGCTCGAGAATAGATTTTTTGTAAGTATCCTTAACACTTGAAATAACAAAGGCTTACGGAGTTCTAAGTTATTTCTTACCCTTCATACATCGTGCGGTTTGGCTGAAGTGGGCCCAGCCATCAATGCTCAAGCTGTAGCCATGGAGGAAATTCTTCATTCCCTAAAGGATAAATATGGATCTTTACCGATCTCTGAGAAGAATAGCATTGTGAGTACATTTATTCGCTGTTGTCGCATAATAACCCTTAATATATATTTATAGTCGACTCCCAAAACCCGCGGGGAACTTAGGCTGACAAGAAAATTGCAAACATCCTCTCCCGAAATATCGGACAATTCATTCATGCATCCGCGATATCAACAGCGTTCTTCCGCGTCTTCGTATCAACTTGCACTGTATGAAGCTACGCCTCCAGGTTCCAAGGATTCATACCTGGTGAAGACTTATAGGGGGTCATCTGAAACCCTGAAAAAATTGGTAAGCATCTTTAAACATGATACCCTGTCTGGATTTAAATATCTTCAGTTGGACGTGGATCTCAAGTTAACTCAATACTGGTACGATTGTTTTGTTACTCCAGTTACTTACATTGACCATGCGTAATTGAAGGAATCCTGTCATCCTTCAATTTATTTCGACAAGTTCTGAGCTGGAAAATCCTCAGTACATCATCTACCATACTCCATCAGACCATCAAGAGCCTTTTTCTGAATGGTTAAGGCGAACTATGCGAGCGAATCCAGCAGAAACTATATACGGTGTGTTCAGTATGGTAGGTAGTTCTTTAATAAAGTGAACTATATACTTGGAAATTCTAACGTCAATTAAACAAGCGAGAATCGATCAGAGTATGCATTCAAGTTTGAGAGATCGGAACTGTGCTGACTCGCCTCTCACAGGAGTTGCTTGCTTTTCAGGACGAAAGCTCGTTAATCTGTATAGACAACTTGGTCAGCGTGATAGTTTCATTTTTCAATATCATTTCGAATCTCACGCCATTTTTCTCAAAAAAAGTTCTCCGGAAGTCTGGTTCATCTTCAAATGGGAGGCTCACAACCTATATGGTCCCTTGCATATTCAGGTCGATTTAAACAGCTGACTGAAGTTTATCCAGCAAGACATGACCACGATCAATGCGTTGCAAATGGGATTTGCCAAAGAGCCTTGAAGCCCAATGACGATCGTTTTAATCTGCCCTTCAGACCTCACAGGCGCGTCTCAACCAGATCGTAAGTCCAAACATAATTTTATATGACGTTTGCTTTTACATGTACTGAATCTGTATCGCTGAGCACAGTAACGATGAAGATCGGGATGCATATACGCCTATTGCCCAATTTTTTCAAAAGAGTGATATCTGGAGGAATTCTTCCTCGGTCCTCGATGATATAACTGGTCTATCATACAACAATATTCAGTTCTCGCAGCTGATAGAAATTCTTACGCAAAAAGGATGGCTGGGATATTCTTGCTCATATGCTCGGTCACAGAGTGATATTGCTCTGGGAATTGTTGGGTATTTTACCTTGAAGAAGCCAAACGCATCTCTTGATTTCACTGCCATCGGAAATATTCATCACGCCATAGCGGCACTTCCCACCAGCGATTGTAAACCTCTCAGGTATCGTTTCCGTTCTTACGATGACGCTAGTTTTTTCGATCCCGAGGAAGTCCTCACGTTCCCCGGAGAAAATGGATACATACGGTGAAATAATATAATACTTTCTTTCACATTTTCTGATCTTCCTCTGAAAACATAGATACAGTTACACGTCTTCTGGTAGAACATGGGCAAATAACTGGGTCCTCTCCTATGACAACATAGATGTCCAGGAACTATGGAGATTTTGGAAAAAGGAAGCTTCTATGAACCAACAATTTGCATCACACCTGGGACAGCATTCTCTTCAGCTCGGTAGGTAACGGTAAAGTTATTTGACAACTCTGACCTGGTCCTCCTAGTGTCAAACTATGATTATGAGTGGAAAGCCCAACTAACCAAGGATGAGTTCGTCTTACTCTGTTTATCATTTCAAATTCCTATAGTATTAACCATTAAAGGTGTAGGAATGCGGACTCGGAAGGGGACATTCCAAAGAAAATACCGGTGTATATTTTCGAGAAGATCTCCCAATGGAAATTCCATCCAGATACTGGACTTCCTATTATTATTGCTACTGCGCGTGCATCATTTGATCCAGTACCCCCTTGGATAAACGACGAAGAATGGCCCTGGATAAATGAGACAAATGGTGTCTATAAATTAATTAATAGGCGGGATAGGTTAGTCTTAGGGTGTAGTTCCCGATTTCCTCGCTAATCGTACATTAGCCACTATGGATTCGCGTATTATCAGATTCCTCGTTGCTCCTTGTAGTATATCACCCTTATGATATACCTACGATGCGCCATAGATGCCAGGTTAGAACAATGGACATTGGACTACAGACATTGGGTTTTGGAAGTTGTTCAATCGGATTTTGATTGAAGCGGTGATCTCTTTCGATTTATTCAGTATTTATTCATGCTTTACATTGGGAAGCGTGTTATGAAAGTCCTTTAGCAGCTAAGCGGAGGCGATTCATGAGATCAATAAGGTCTTTTGGCCTCGAATACGGCAAGAGCTGTTACTGCTGAGGTGACAATTACGGTGATCCCAATGAGTCAATATATGGATAGCAGTCCTCTTGATAATCTTCTCAGTGATATATCAATTACGTTATGGAGCATTATACATCTAGATCTCGAAGCTTCTGGAGGATATTTGATTGACGAGAGCAGCATTAATGTGACATTCCTATTTAAGTAGTGCCCTGCTCCGAATACATTCCAACTCCCGACTATACTTTAAATAATTCCATAAATATTTAATTCTCTTACTTATTATAAGTGCTATATTAAATATTCCAAGTTTTCAGTGCATATAGCTTCGTCTACCTCCTTCACCATCTTGAGTCTTTCTAAGGCTCTCTATGACATCATCTGCCTCGATAGCCGAACAACGCCGATTCTTTTAATTTCCGCCAAAGGCGTCGGAACCGAACTTCGCTAAACTTCTTTCCTCCTTTCCCAATGATTCTGACAGTCAGAAATGCGTGTATGAACTTTGGGAGACGCCTTACACCATCTTTATAAACTTCTGGTAGCCCACTGACACTCCCCCTTGAGTATTCCTGGTTCCGTACCAATTGATTAAACGTGATGACTGAAAACCCAATGTCTGTAGTGTTGCCGCTAGTCTGGGCCAGTTCGGGTTAGACCGCGGACCGGACCAATAATAGATTGACCGAACGGAACCGAACGATTTAATAATTGGTCCGTCGGTTTTGTTTTGTTTATAAACCGGTCCCGGCGGACCTCGTACATGCAATAAGTATAATATGTACCTAAAGGGGAAATAGTGGAATGAGGTCAGTTCGTAATTTTCTGGTATTTAAGACGAGTTTTAACATACCGTGAAGTCCATCGCACCATGGTGTTGTACGGGGCTGCCTGCGCGTCCCTCACAGATCTCTTCGACTCTCTTCCATATACTCTTCCCTTGAATCCATCTCATTCGTCGCTGCCTCCTCAAATCGATGCAATTTTCTGAAGTTTGGGAAAGTTGCGATCCGGTGAAATGGCAGTGGGGTGGGAGGCAGGCTCAATTCCCTAATCTTTGTTCCTTTGCTTGTGACATTATGACCATCCCAAGGGAGTTGTATATTGTATATTCCCTATCAAGGCTAATTCTAACTCGCTTAAGGATGCATCGTGGCTATGGAACGAATTTTTTCGAGCGGCCGGGACACTATCTCCCTCCGACACGCGAGTTTGAAGCCCGACACCACCCGCACTTTGATGCTGGTCAAGCAAAGGCTTCGTCTTGCTCATCTTGCTCTTCAGTAAGTTATCGTAGATGAATATAATGCTTATTTGGAAGTTTCTATTTCCCATACACCGTAAATGGCCGTAAACGGACCGTAGCCGTTCCGATGGGCAGGTTCTCGATTCTGTTTACGGTACGGATACAGTACAGTACAGTGTGTGTGCCATAAAGGGCCGTACACTATACGGCCGTAGCCGTTTACAGTACGGTGGCGAGCTCTACGTGTATCCTCTCTTGGTTTCTCGCCGGGCTCGCCTTTTTCTCTCTCTTATCAAACCTTGAAGACCTAAACCTTGAAGAGGTTGGATTGGCTTTGCGCGCTCCGGAGTCATTAATTGCATTCTCAGGATACATCTTCTAATTCTGATCTTTATGACTCGCTTTAGCAACAAGGGGACGGCGAACTCATGATCAGCCGAATACTTAGGCGCAAGGATGTCCGACGCACTGAAAACGAAAATGCAATTGGTCTGTACTGAATTTTACAGGATAATCAACATTGCTTGATTCAGAGGCTTTTGGAATTCACACATGCCGAATATTACTGCTTGGTAAAATGCTGGAGTCAAGATGAAACTCGCTCGGGGTGGTCGAGGCTTCAAGAACGGAGACCCATGATTGAATCGCCGAACAAGGATACAAGGGGTGAAAACGTTCCTCTTATATCAAAAAATGCTGGGGGAACAACTAGGGAGCGTGTGGTAGGCCGATGAATAGTTGAGTCGGTAATCTAGTAGACCCCTGATTTTATTTTAGAACAACTAGACTAAGGAGTATCAAGGCTACTCAGCTTTGTATACCTTTGTACCACTATATTTTGGAGAGTTTTTTTTTCTGCGAAGACGCTTTCGAACCTTCAGTCTATTCGCGAATCGGAACATCACTCTTCCTAGGAGGCTGAGTGATTCTGTCATTTACGTGAATGTCGCGCATTCTTGACGATAATCGTGATTGATATAATGAAGAAGCAAAGAAAATATCCCTTCAGTCACATTAACAAGTACAGTCTAATCGTTCTTTATGAATCCCATCCGTCGCCAATAACCTATCCATGCCTTTGCATCGGCTTCGTCCAGTTGCTCGAGTTTCGGATCCGACAGCGTCTTGGAAAGAGACATGGATCTACGAGCGGAGAGTTTGGGGGTGACAAATTCACTCCCACCTCCATTGATAAAATCACCAAGACCATTGAAGAAAGGCAACAAATGCAAAGCTGGGACATTATGCAAATTTTCCGTAGAGGTCCCATTTGATCCGGCCTTAGGTACTAGGTCCTTCAACTTACTTAGCCATTCGTTGTACGGAACAGCTGAGACGCCAAGTTCACTTGCTATGACATTGGCGAGCATTTTCCATGGCACAGGCTTGGGGTGGACGAGGTGGCTTACACTGCCCGAATCGAAGTCTGCCAATGAGAAATCCACAAGTACTTCGGCCGCCAAATTGTTTGGAATCCAAGAAATGTCCTGTATTAGAGATTAATTTCGTTTAGCTATAATAATTAGACGAACCTTCTCATTTGATGGGATACACTTCACAGCGGTAGAGCTCTGTATCATAGACGGTAGCCATTCCTTGACATTCCAGGACCCGTTCAATCCGCCTGACAATTGTCCTAACCGAACGACCAAAGTCTTCACAGGAGTGGATTCCGAAGCGTTCAAGAGAATCTGTTCTGAAACCCATTTCGATTCTCCGTATCCATTTCCGGCTGATATTTCCGCGGAGACATGCTCCTCAAGAAGAGGTTCTTGTACTTCGGATGTATCTAGAGTGATTTAATGGTAGAACCTGTTATATAATGCCTCGAAGAACATACTATTGAAAACACCGATGGAACTCGTGTAGATGAATTTGGGAGGCTCTGGACGTGGTGAAGTGAGAGAAAAGACAAGCAGGTTCCGTACGCTCTTCACGATGGGTTCGAAGGAAGCCAGACTCAAGTTAAAGTCGACTCTCCATGCTGTTGGCAAGAAAGATCCGTTGATTTGTATATATACTATAGCAGAATACATTAAACGCACCATTGTGAAGTATAGATGAGACATTTCTTTGCATCTAGCGAATTATTCAGCCTAGAGTTTTTTTTAGTTAGCAGTAGATCTCACCTTCTGGTACAGCTCTGGAGATATTCCTAAATCTTCTAGACTAAGATCGGTCTCTATAAGTTCGACCTTCTTCAATATATGTTCCGCGTCAAGGCCCAAATCGACTAAAGCGCGTCGTTGACGTTCCAATAAAGTTAACCCTCTAGAAGCTCTATTGAGAGCATATACTCCAGCGTATTGGCCATTCGAAGCTAAGGCTGCCAAAAGGTGAGAACCTAATCCGCCTGTCGTTCCAGTTACCAATATCCAATTCTCCATGCTAAAGGATTTGGCCGACAGTGGTCGCAATTCCGTGAGGCCTGCAGTGTATTTATCGACTAGTGCCTGCATTTCCTTCTTCTTATCATTTTCGTCTGAAACAGCAACATTGGTGGCCACTTTCACTATATGGCTAGAAAGGGCCACAATGGTAGGATGTTCGTAAACAAAATTGTCGGGCAATCTTCTTGGATCCATATTAACGGCCTTACGAAGTGTACGTCCAAGGATGTTCCGAATATAGGTTGCCTGGAGGCTAGGGGGGCAGATAAAAAAATGGAATTATATTTCTGCTCACTAAGAGTTCATTTCAAAGCTCACCTGTCACATCCACGCTGGAAGATATCATCTTCATCCTCGACTTTGTGTATAAGGACTTTATTGACAACCTCCCTGACAAATTCCACGGTCGAAATAAGATCCCATTCAGTTGGAGGGGCAACAGTAGTCTGGGCGCTTATTTCAAGGGTATCATACAAAGCGTCGATCTCTTCGCAATATTCATTGAGAAGGAAACCCCTGCGAGGGGTGTTCTTTGCGGTATATTGAAACGGCTTTGACGGCTTTGAGACCGTGATCATCTAAATCCAAACAGTTCATTGTCAAATTTATAGAAATATCTAGGGTAAAATTCTCGTACCTCCTTAACAATCCTGGAATGCTGCGGTGCAAAATCATTCATTTTCCTTACGGTCGGCCTAAGAAAGAATATGTCATCAAATTCAGAGTACTTGTTTTGGTTCTCTTACCAGATTTTGTTTCTAAATTCAGCTAGTTTTTCCTCATCCGTTGGATCAAATTGGAACTCTGGTTTAGGGTCGACTAGTAAGCCCGCCTGGAAACGTTTCGTACCAAAGAAAATTACCGCCTGAACATGAGGATCCTGGTTTAAGATTTTCTCTAGAAACGTCTAATTAGAAGATGAGTCACAGAGAATTAATAAAGTTACCGAGTGGACCAGGATTTGTCTACGCATGTACTTCAATACATCTGGTGAACATTCTGGAGATAAGGAAATACCTTTTCACCAGTACTATGCATGATCTGATCATCTACCCTTCCAAATATTTTTCAATATCCAGGCTTCTCAGGATGAGCCATAAGAATATCTGATGTTGCGTACGCCGGAACTCCGTTGACACTTGAGTTAATGACAGGTAGCGTATTTAGAGGACTTTGCTAAAGCATGGTTATTTCTAAAGCATCGCCCTCGAGGAAATAAATACTAACCACAACCACAAGCTCATACATACTATTCTTTCCATGCGGGATTAATTCAACCATTACATGTGGCGATAGCGCGAGATATTCCCAATCGTCCACCATCGTATCTAATAAGGAATATTATATCACATAAGATTGGCTTAAAATGCGACTAACTGGGGAGATAGCGGCTCAATATCCCTGTTTCAGTACTGCGAAGTAATCTCGTCAACCGTTTCATTTAGGTCAATACGGGAAGGCCATACCTGCCATATGCAGTGTGAATGGCAACACCTTGAGAAACCAAGTAATTTCCAACCGCATGATTAAGATGAGAACCACCATATAACTTTATAAGAGTCAATATATGTCAAGCAGTACTGTGGCTGGAATGGTGTTTGAAGTTGATACGTACTACGCCTTCCAGACCAGCAAGCCACTTCACATGTTCTGGATTTGTGGACCATGCCTAGTGGAAAACTTCTGTTCAAGTTATATGTAAACCAGAGCTTTAATGACTATGCACCTCAATTATACTAGGAGGAGCCAAGATGGCCTGGGACTTTGTAATTTTCGCGGCCCCATAAATGCTATCAGGGGTAGGCAAAGTCGCTGGGATTTTCGGTTCGAATACGGAAAGTACCAGTCCAGCTGCACACTGTTAAATTGATGGGATTAAAATAAATATACTCGCATGGACTCAAATACATTAGTACTCACAACCCACTGGAGTTGAATCATACCCATCATGTGGAACAGAGGTATGACATGTTGTGAAAAGATGAGCCCAGTAGAATCCTTTTCACCGTAAAAAATAACGTGAGCTATTTCGAGAAGTCGCCTATTGCTAAACGCAATTGGTTTAGGGAAGGAGGTAGAGCCTAGATACCGTGGGCGGCATGACGAGATTAGATTCCAGGAACTATATCACTATTATCTAAAAGACTTACCGGAGGAGTGCATAAAAACCATCAAATCACCCGGATTCTTTCTACTGAACGGCAAGTCCTCCATATTCACAGCATCCACCTCAGAAGTGCTTCCGTAAAGATCCTCGTAGTGAGGTACCGTAATCACGCCAGGCAATTGAGCCTCGGGATATTGACTCTTCAAAATTTCAAACGTGTCTTCCAACAACGTCTTCATGCTGTATTCATATCCCACGGCAACATATTCAACGTTCACTTCCTTTATGAGATGGGCCACCGCCGCAGGCGAGTTGCGTGGAGAGATAAGGAAAGAGACACAATTCGCTCTAAGAATAGACATATGCATTGCCAAATACGAAGGCGAGTCTTCGGGAATTCAGCTGAAAATTCTAGGCTGTGTATTATGGAGGCTCACCGCACTGAGCCAAGATGGCGATCACAGATGCCTCCCCTTGGGGAGCATGTAAGGCCTGCGATATTGTTTCCTTCACGATCTTGGCACATTTATGGATGGCTCGGATTGCGTCGTCCCAATAAATAGTCTTCACTTCTCCTGATTCACTGGTCGGATACACAAACAAGGGATGTTTAGGAGAATTCTTGGCGACCCATTCATAAAGTTCTGGCACTGTCAAACTTCCATCCAAGGGAGGGATCTTGAAGGTCTTAGATGAAAGACACTGTGTTTGAGGTAGAGGAGGCAGCGGAGGAGGAGGAGGCGGAGGAGGAAAAGACATCGTGGCTAAGAGTAAGCGGCGGAATAACGCTCTAGTAGTGTTGCCAGAGTCAGAGGACAATTATTATCATACGATTGGCGCTCAAACTAGACTGAAGATTAAAGTAACCACTGGGGATAACTAGAACCTTTGATTCGCGAGGGTCTGAGGCGGTCAGCCCTCACCGAGTGCACAGTCGATTGTTACCGTCCGACATCTCGGAGGAGTTGATTTGCGAAATCTAACCCATGTGGCCGGTCAAGCCACAGCCGGTGACTCACCCAGCCTCAGGGACATCTCCGTTAAATCTCCCCAGAAACCTTTTCCAATGGATATAATTTTCTAGAAGAGCTTCGATATAAAATGGGGGTTATGTATCAGCCGTTACAAGGCAAAGTTAAGATCAAGTATACTTACCTAAGTATCCAGTCAATCTGCTTCAAATAAAGTCTGGTGCTGGGATGAGCATTGCAAAGATATAGTGTCTATTCTGTAAAAAGCTTTAATTGTAGCTGCATAAATGTTATATTTTGGATGAGAAGAGCAACGGTTCTCTCTATGTCATATGTTCCCTAAGAATATTCTAGATATGTTACACGTAAGCTCTAAGTATTCCGGCATAAAAAGGACATAACTCTTAAGACCGATCCCCAGAACTCCGTTCAATTTTCGACATTCTTTGATATGTACTCTCGCGCTCCATTATCCGCTCCTTTCAACTCAGCGGAATGCGGGTAAATTCACGTGTAGTTTCACCCGTGTTGCACCTAATGGCATTGAGCATCTCGAGGGTGATGGGCTTTACTCAACATCCCGCTCGGCAGGCTGAGCATATTGCCGGTTTGGGACGAGTGACGGCGCGTGACGTCCCGCGTGATGCGCGTTTCTGACTTGCTCCAGACGTTTCCATACGATAAGAACAGCCAAAGGATCTTCAAACGAAACTCTTCGAAATCAATTTAAAATGTAATAGGTGCGATCTGGACGACAATGTATATCCTTCTTGAAAGCTTAACCATTCAATCATTTACTTGGCTTGTCAGTCTTTGAAAACCAGTCACCAACTTTGTAGACTCCTGGCTGTTGCTACTGGACGTTCACAAGATACCAAACCTGCTCTACTCTTTCAAGTTTCTTGAGAAATCTCCCTTAAACTCGTCTTATCTTGCTAGCTAGCTTCCAAACCCGCGCCGCTAAAAATAGTCAGAAGCCGGGAAGAAGCCATCGTCAGTTCTTATCACTGGCATTACGAGAGGCCCCTCTTTAGCTTGGCTAAATAAAGTCCCATGGTCTCTCAAGCTTGACTTCCTATTTTCCGGAGCTCTGGGAGTTCAAGGTACTCTGCTCGCAATGGACCATGGACCCATCACAGTTTCAAAGGAGGAGAAAAGCTCTTACGATGACTCCGACGCACGACTGAAAGAACTGGGTTATGTCCCACAATTCAAGCGGGATATGAACTTTCTGGCGATTATTGGAATTAGCTTTTGGTACGTCGTATTGTCAATGCCCTTCGTCGTTGTTCAATGTTGGTTACTGACCATCAGTGACTCTCACTGTGCGCAGTACTATCGGCATCCTAACTGGTTCTTAAAATATTCAATCTATTCCTAATTTTTGTTCTGATGTTGTAATTAGGGATGTCAAGTGCTTTCCAGACTGGGTGCGTTTATTCTTTTTCTTTCCGCAGCTTTTGACTGGGCTCTTAGCTGATCTTTTCATAGTTTATTTTCAGGGGGGCCGTTGAGCTTATTCTGGGGCTGGAACGTACGTCTATTCCATCCGTGACTATGATATTGACGAATTTCCTTTCAACGTTCGCTCAACCTACTGCCATTGACAGATATGCTCCCTATTCATGTTCCTCGTCGCCCTCTGCCTAGCCGAAATATGCAGCGCACTTCCAACCATGGGTGGATTGGTCAGTTCTCGCAGATTGTCCCAGTCTATCATAATCCAGATTGATAATCCCTAATCAAATAGTATTATTGGGTCTGTAGTATGAAGCCGGAATATCCTGCACTTGGGTATGTAGTGTCTCTTTGTTTTACTTGCTCCATCAACCTTGATGAATGATGGGCCGGGCCCGTGGTTACAGATTTATCACAGGTCTCTTATACACGTTTGCGATGATCTTTACGGGATGTTCTGGGAATTTGAGGTGAGCGTCCTGATTCCTGTCCTCTAAACGAACCTGTAATTAATTCACTGGTAGCACGGCCTTATACATCGCCTCTTTAGCAGAGGTCGGCACGGGTGTCAGCTTAACGAGGGGTAAGATAATGCGTATTTTCTATGATAACTATTCGGCTGACAACTTGAATTGCAGTTGAAATTGCCGCCATTGCGTGGGGTGTGAATATCCTTAGTGGGATTATCAACACCGTTGGGACTCGTGCGATTGGGACTATTTCGAAGATTAATTGTCAGTCATACATAATACATAAACAATGGCCAGGGTTTCTAATTTCTAATTTCTTGCTTACAGTATGGTGGACACTTGGCGGGACGGTATTTCTCGTTATTTCTCTCTTGGTCAAATCACCACATAAAGCGAGTCTACTTCAAATCCATACTAGTACAGTTTGTAACAAAATATTTCAACCCGATGTTTAACAGAATACAGCGGACTTCGTCTTCACGGACCTGGAGAATTTTACTGGGTGGGGAAACAAAGGATTTGTTGTCCTGTTGGGTTTCCTTCAGGCAGGCATTTCATTAACGTCTTCATTCATCATTGCTCATTATGTTTGTCAATGGCAGGCTGTGTATACGCTTGAAGGTTGTGAAACTGCTGCTCAAGGTGAGCGTCGTGATTATATGCTAACCTACTAGTAGATACTGGAATTTTTATTCTGTTGTTGTTGTCTACAGTGGCAGAAGAAGCTCAACGGGCTGAATTCCTTGCTCCTCTCGCCATCGGTATATAAGCCCTTTAATCTCAAGATCAATTTAATTTAATTCATCACTTATTTTCAGTGGTGTCTATTGCAGGTAGCTGGTTCATCGGCTTGATCTACATGATAGCGCTTCTCTTTTCCCTTCAATCTATCGCCTCGGTCCAAGCAACTGCTTTCAGCATACCTATCGCTCAGCTCTATTTTGATGCCGTAGGAAAAAATCTGACGATCGTTAGCTTGGTCATTATCTGCAGCGCACAGTGAGCCAACTTCTCCAGGAATCCATGATCTTGCTGAACTTGAATATTCTTCCCAGATTCTTCGCTGCCGTAACGTGAGCCGCTTTCATAATTGGTCATATCAAAGTTATTCTGAGAATAAGGCCCATAGTGCTTGGACTGCCTCTTCAAGACTCTTCTATGCCCTGGCACGAGACAATGCCCTTCCCTTCAGATCAACATTTATGCAACTGACCGCGGGTCAAGCACCCTGGCTTGGCGTATGGATCAGCGTGTTCGTGGGGTCTGTGATTTGCTGTGCATATATCGGATCGCCTGTCGCTTGTGAGTCTTTATAGACCGGTCTTCTCCCTATGCGAGACTAATTTTATTATACTTTAGTTAATGCGATTCTATCAAGTATGTTATACTTTGACAATTATTTACATGAGGATGTCTGAACATATTCAGGTGCTGCAATATCGGTGATGCTTTCCTATGGAATGCCCATACTGGTACGCGTTATTTGGCCTGATAGCCTTCGAGACCGGGGTCCTTTCCACCTAGGAAAATATAGCCGGGTTATAAATCTTCTCAGCCTTTTGGTTAATGATCTGCTTTCTCATTCAAGGGCGTACACTGATTTCGATGTTTAGTTCACTATCTTTGTATGTATCCTCTTCATCCTTCCGACTGCACGCCCGGTTACGGCCCTCAACATGAATTACGCTGTGGTGGCGATTGGAGGCTTGCTCGTTCTGATAATTTTGGCTTGGTTTGGATATGGACAGTTTCATTTCCATGGTTCTGTCAGGACGACAGAAGGTATAGCCGACAATGGACAAGAATTTAAGGAAGAGGAGAAATCGTGACCCTTGTATGACTTCACTAGTCCACTTTATTTACTCCAATATTATATCCTCTATTCCTGAGCCTAGATGCAAATAAGTAATCGATTTATTAATTGCAGGGATAAGTATAAACCAATGCCGTCACGCGCTCGATTATTTCTGGTCCATACCAGACTAGGGTCATTCGTTTCCCCCGATTTCTTTTCGCTTTTTTGCTCCATATGCCGCGATGGTCGCCAAGTTTGTTTCCCCACCGTCTATCTTTCATCAACAAACGGGTATCATTTCTCCATTCTCCGAGTTTCTCTAATAGGTATACTCCATGCCATAATGGGTGCTTCTTAATTAGCACGCGTTTACGCAAGTAGGTTACCGATGGACTTCGAATCGCAGAACCTTGACTCCCGCAGTCCTTTGGCTCTAACATTGCCTTCTGCTCGGAACTTTGACCTCCGAGCCCCTGAGCTATCTCAGTTGTCCCATACTTCCAGGGGTGGACACTGTGCTCGACGTCATCAGCGACCGGCCGAGCTTGAAGCGTGGGAACTGAGACTTTTCCATGGAGCTGCAAGTACAAGCCAAATACCGTCAAGCTATATCAAGCATTCCGGCCATCCGCTAAACAACGTAAAGTCCACCTGACCACCTCCAGGTGCGGCATCATGGCCAAAGTTCACATGATGCACAAGTCTTCGAAGCCTCAAAAGGACGCTGTCCCCCAAACAATCCACGTGTGGTTCTGCTCCCATTCTCTTGCTCTCCACGATGACTTTTAGGAAGTCTGCACTGGGGCTTCTTTGCTACACGGCCCTGGCCACTGCCGTTCCACAGGAAGCCAGCGGTGTCAGCCTTGGAACGGGAGTACCATCCTTGACGCTTACGACGTCTATCCCGTCTGCTACAGTTGCAGCGGACACAAAGATCCCTTCACAAGCTGCATTACCACCCAAGCAAGCATGGTGTCCTAGCGAGATCTTCTGTGCTGGAGATGTAAGCGGACACATTACCACATCCTATCGTGTTTACTCACATCCCACTCAGATCATCCAATCCATAGACCTTGCACAAGTCTTCGTGGATTCAAAAACATACGTCGACAAGCCTACGAAAGGCACGTCAAACGAAACCCTCACCGCTTTCAACACCCTCGTCCAATCAAAGGGCGGAATAGCCAACCTCACAGAGGGTGACATCATCCAGTTCTTGGACAACGACTATGTGAGTGGCTGCTATTCGAACAATTTGCTTCCGTGTTCTAATCAACCTGTCAGTCCGGAGAAGGTCTTGAGCTGCAAGCTATTCCGTTACCTTCCTTCAATCCTACGCCGCAATTCCTGGGCAATGTTTCGGATCCATTGCTCAAGGCCTGGATGCAGACTGTACACGGCTTTTGGACGTCGCTTATCCGTAGCACAAATAGCTCAACGTTGTGCACGGGCGGAAAATGCGAGAGCACGCTCATTCCGCTGAACCACACGTTTGTTGTGCCCGGTGGACGGTTTAGGGAGCAATGTAAGTCTTATTCCAGAGTGACGTGGACTAAATGAGGCATTAATCAACGAATGAATACACAGATTACTGGGACAGCTACTTCATTGTTGAAGGTCTCATCAAGTCTGAACTGTTCGATATTGTCAATTCGACACTCCAGAACTTTATGGACGAGATTGAAAAGTTTGGCTTCATTCCTAATGGTGGTAGGATCTACTACTTGAACAGGTCTCAGCCTCCGTTGTTCATTCACGTGCGTCATCCTGAAGTACTGTCAATGATGTCCAGGTTAATAAACCGCCGCCATTAGATGCTCTCCAACTACGTCGCTGCTTCCGGCGACAAGGCCATCTTGAACCGTGCATTGCAGCTTGCGGAGGTAAGCGCGTCGCTCTAGTCAATCACAATTGTGATCTAACTCTTCTCTTCAGGCAGAATTACAATTCTGGCAATCGAACCGTACGATCAGCATCAAGAGTCCATTCACAAACCAAACACACCAAGTGGCGCATTACTCTGTTGACATCAACAGCGCTCCTCGGCCTGAGGTATTTCTTCTGACTTTCCGGTAGAAGCGAGGGGTACTGACCTTTGCCATTCTTAGTCCTATCTCGAGGACTACCAAACTATCTACGGCGCCGGCGGAGGCGACATCGCTCCCAACCTCACTGCAACCGAAGCAGCTGATCTGTTCGCCGAACTAGCCAGTGGTGCTGAAACTGGCTGGGACTATTCTTCCCGTTGGATGAAAGATCCCACTCTCGGAAATACGACGTTCACGCTTCCTGCGCTTCGTACATTGGATGTGCGCAATACGACGCCCGTGGATCTTAACAGCATACTCTGTATGTCTCCATTCACTATGTCTCTTATAAACAAAGCTAATGATATGGATCAGATAACGCACACGTCCTCCTCGCCGATCTCTACGACCAATCCAACGCTTCCGACAGCAGCACGCTCGCTGAATCGCACCGTACCAACGCGTCAACGCTCCGCACAGCCATCCTCGACCTCTTCTGGGACCCAACCAAGCTAGCGTTCTACGACTTCAACCGCACCTCGAATGGACGCAACTCCCTCTGGACGACCGCGACGTTCTATCCGTTGTGGGCGGGAATTATCCCTGATGAAGTCTTAGCGGACTCAACAGGGCAGAAGGCATTCGGGCTGTTCTCGGCTGTTAATCTTGTGTTGAATAAGTATAATGGGACTGTGCCGGTTACGATGGTTGAGACGGGGCAACAATGGTGAGCTCTACTTTATTGCGAGTCCTTCTTTCTAGGCTGTAGCTGATGGCTAAATAGGGACTGGCCAAACACCTGGCCCCCACACCAATACATCATCCTAAACGCCCTCCGCAACCTCCCCAGCAACCTCACCTCGAAATCTCTCCCCCAACCCGCTTCCAACCAAACAACATTCAACCTTATCCCCTCAGGCCAACTAGGACCTATATCCTCGTCAGGCCAGCTATTCCCGGAGGCGAAGGATGGCGGAGGGTCCTTCCCGGTGGGCGTGGATGTGAATAAAGCCGATCAAGGCATGACGGTGTTGAATGGGGGGAATGCGACGCAGAATGAGGGCTGGGCGAATACGCTGTTGAGGGAGTTGAGTAATCGGTATGTTACGAGTGCGTATTGTAATTGGTGAGTTCTCTTTTTCTTTCTTATCATGTGAGCTTCTTGATACTTATGTTATGCCTCGATCGATTAGGCTCGCAACCGGTGGATCCATCCCAGGCGTCGTATCGCGTCTTCCAGACTCGCAACTAAACATAACCCAGGCTGTGAACAACACCGGTATTGTGAGTTCCCATACATTTTATATAATAGACCTTCCCATATTCATCATCTATGTCCAGATGTTCGAAAAGTTCTCCGTCCTCGACGTCGACCAAGCCGGCGTAGGCGGCGAATACACCGTCCAAGCAGGGTTCGGCTGGACCAACGGCGTCGTCCTCTGGGTGGGCGGCGAATTTGGGAATAACCTTGCGACGCCTGTGTGTCCGAAGCTTGAGGTGGCTGCTGCGGCGCCGACGTCGACGTCTCCCGGTGGATCGGGCGGAGGCGGGAAGAGTGGGGCGGAGGGCTTGCGGGGGGTGTTTGGTTGGGGGGTTGTGGTGCTTGCGGGGCTTGTGGGTGGGGTTTTAATGGTGTGAGGGGTATGAACGTTTGGATGTCAAGATGAAATGTCGAACGAATGAACAAAACGTTTATTAATGGACATGTACTTGAGTGTTTTCTTTATCTTTGTGTTGTCATGTTGTAAACTCCTTTTAACGCTTTTCAATGAATTAGTTTTATCTCATCATTCGTATCCGAGTCATGTCTCGTGGTTATTGAGATAAACAGGATCATTACACTCTGGGATACGGGGAAGGCTCTAAATAAGGAATTATCCAATCCACCCTAATCAAGTCGGTGGCCCGGGTTGAATACAAGCATCTTTATCCATCCTACTATCAGCATCCCTCGCTGGCATCCCCCTCATCCCATCCAGTCCAGCAATAACAGGAACATCTGGATCATTCACACCTTTCGACAACTCCAGCATCTGGTGCCATTCATCAGCAATATCATCCTCCCCGTTATACTGCCTCGGCGCCACAGGAGGCTCTATTTCAAGGACGATACGAAGACTGGATATCTTGTCGTTGAATTCCAACGCCGCTAGATCGTGGATTCCGGGGTAGTCGACGACGAGACCGGGGCCTGTGCAGTCTCCTGCACTAAACCGACCAATTAATGACCAATTAATATTTCTCATTGAAGGAGGGGAAAGGATTGGACTTACTCGTACGCGATCACCTATAATAAATCGTGAAAAAAACTAAGACGTTAAAATGAAGGAAAAGGCAATACGTACCTCCACCCCACGACCCGGCCGAATTGACGAGATCCGATTATCCATGAAGGACGGCATGGCCCAGCATTGTTTGACGAGGTAGTAATTGGAGTGACATTCGCCTGTGAAGTCTTTATCGCTGCATATATACAACGTCCCGGCGTTGGGGCCGTCACTGGTGCCTGTGCGATAACGACTCTTAACGGGAGAAGGTGCCTTCGCAAGCTTGGTTAAGGATAGTGAAGGGGTGGAGTGTGATCACGTACTTCATGGGGCTGGTGAGTAGGGGTCATTGCATTTTCGGCGGGCACGGGTACTAGTAGGGCACTGACGAGAAGTGCAGAGAGAAAGTACGTGTAGAAGAGGATATTTCGCATTTATTCTGGGGCCTCTTTCAAGAATAAAGGGGTAGCTTCACGGGGAGTTTAATGGGACCCTACAGCGAATTATGGCAAAGCGAGCTGGCAAGATTATCGAACCTATCGGGCGGCTCCCTAGGCCTACTTACCTCATGTCGAGCTGATAAGATGGATGTATTAATTTAGTATTGCCTTGACTTACACGGAGTATGTGCCTCGTGTAAGATAAATGTCTATCATATGGTCGTTTACCGTCTTATCGTAAGCACGGTAGATGGAGAGAAGAGAGAAGAAACTATATGCCCTTCCTTGGACGTGCATATATAAAGCTTAAAGGATATTAACACTTTCGAAACGTCTTTCGAGGCAACGTACTATGGAGTGTCAGCATGAAACTAAATACCTGAAAGTGTGCGAAGTCACTTGATGTTTACTTGTCCAGACAAGGAAGATAATGGTAAAGATATTGCCTTGCTGGTAAAATTCCTGAAAGGTGGCGACATGCTCTATAGATCCTTCCATTATCCCTGCCTGAATTCACATCGCCGCCTCGGAAACAAGAAACATCATCATTCAGTGACAGAGTCGCGTCAAGTGAAGATCAAGCAGTGGTTTTACCAGCTTAAGCATCACAAAAAACAAACTTCCCATGAAATCCGCAGATGAGAGTACCCCTTGAATGGATTGAGAGAAAATCTAGTGCCATATAGGTCACTGTGGAAGATCAAATTGACCGGATAACATTATGTCGACACTGAGGGTTTTCTAGATAGTACTTGATAACCCTCATTGTTCGAACTCGCTTTCTTTAGGTATCTTATAGCATCGCAGTTGATTTCAGATTTACTTACTGAAACCCAGTAGTCTAATTAATACATTCCTACAGCCCATGTTCTTCTTTGATCTCTGCACAAAGCGCTTTGAAAGCCTTGGCAACATGATCAAAATCGGCAAGCTAAAACCAATCTGTCAGACACGAAATAAACACACCACTCTTCAAAACGTACCTCGTTGAACACTTGCGCGCTGCACCGCGTCCACCACTTCCCATCATACGTAAATGTTGCGGCGAAACAATCCCAGTCATCAATAAGTTTTCTTTCTATTTTGCTACGGATCTGCGCAAGCGTCGCCTTGGAGAAACCTTGCGGGATGGGTAACGGAAGTTCGACATTGCACTGTGAATTTGCTTCGTTAATTGAATATAATTTAAATAAAATATAAGCACGAACCATATTCAATGTAAACTCTTCAGGTAATGCGCTTGTGCCAAATAGTTTCGCCAGACGGGCTGCACCCTTCACTGCTAGGGCATGGCAATAATCATTAATGCGCTTCTCGCCTCCAAGCTTCTCACGGAATTCTAGGGCTATTCAGGCTTTGTCAGACCGAGAAATTATAATTATCTGGGAAAAAAACGCACCTGGCAGAACACTAAACCAAGGGCCAAAGTCCATGGTACCGGTCCCTAAATGCAGATATTATCGTTAGTTTAAGAATAATCCCAAGTCTAAAGTTTGCACTAACACTCGAATTGCATGACAAAGTTGGGTGCTTTGGGACGATTTGGACCAGAAGGGTCTTCAGGTGAGACATAGCCAATGGAAGTGGGAAGAGTAGAGCGGATAATGTGCTGGTTCCTATATACTCCTTAGATACCAAGATCAAGCCCGTCATGAAAGTGCAACTCACCTGAATGGAACATATAAGATGGCACAACCTCGCTTCGCGTACAGCCATTTATGGCAATTCTACGCCAAATCTCAATATAGTACGAATTCCACATACTCTGAATTGACTTACCGAGATCCAGAAATCAGGCTGAGCCTCTGACAAGTTAATATTCATTTCTTGTCCAATGCTATGTGCCGCATCTACAACACTCCATACATCCTCTTCCTTGCAAATTTGCACCATCTTCTGCCAAGGCATAAGACATCCGGGATTGCTGGTGATGGAATCGATGATAGCGACCGCTTTCGAGCCAGGTTTGCGAGGAATACTGCGCAGATGGGAACGAAATAGTTCGACGATGTCTGCGTGTGTGGTAGGGAAAGACAGTTTCATGATTGAAATAGAAGGATGAGGACTGAGGTCATGGATATATTGAGATGTGCGCTGAATCGCTCCGTATGTGCTTGTCGCTGAAAGATAACATATTTAGCTTTTATTTCTAGCTGAGCAAGAAATTTCTTCGCACCTTCAACGATAAAATCATCAGGACCCCAATCGAAATTCCGTAAAACAGTATTCACTCCGTGAGTGGCATTGGGAACCAAAACTACTTCGTCTGTATCTGCGCCGATTATATGGGCTAGGCGTTCCCGGACAGTCTTCAAGGGAACATAATAATCCCTTCGCAAGTATTTATCCGGCCTTTCCTCAATTTCATACGTCAATGCGTTGGTAGCCTCGGCGACGGGACGGGGTAAAGAACCGTAAGAGCCTAAAAACAGGTTAACGCAGATTAACAATTATTACAAATAATAAATACTTGCCATGGTTAAGGTTAACATAATCTTTATGGAAGCAAAATTGAGATAATAAAGCATGCCCGAATTCAGGAGGTTGATTAGCTTCGAGCACATGGTCATTAGTCGGCGCTTTAGTCTTCCCAGATAAGGCACGTCTTTCGTCCACAATGGTGAAATCTTGATTATCAGCACTTCCCTTTCCTACCCAACGCCAGAGTTTCTCTTTGACAAAGACATCGAAAGACCATACCTCAGGGACTAAACGATCTAGTCGATCGGCCCAGATATAGGTTTGTACTGTAGTAAATTCGCGCAATGCTGGAAGAGGCTCTGAATGTGCGACTAAAGTCCCGACGGAATCCAACAGTGGCGTAAATGGCGCAAGAGGTGATACGGACACAGTTTCACTAGTGTATTCCTGTAAAATAGGTTAAGTCAAAGGCTTTGAATATAAAAGAAATTCAGCTCACATCGCCTTCGAAAATATCAAGAAGCCTAACATCTTCCTCTGTCAGGCCTTGGACAACCGTACCTCTCACCGACTTCTCATCTTGAGTCAAATCCCGGTTAAAGAGGCTTTTTGCCTGGTCATAAGGAACCATAGCAGGATAATCACATCCCTGATATTATATTGTTAGATCATTTTCCATATAGGAAATCTTTGATACATACCTTGACATGATGTCTGGTATGATCCAATAGAACAGCGGGAGCAACCTGTAGATGTTCACCGGTGTTGCCAATGACGCGTCTCAACACCTCCGGATGCAGCAGCGTGCCATAAAAGAAAGCAGAGGTGGTCTTGAGCTGCATCTTGTCGTCTTATCTCTGCTGCTGCTAGATCGCCGTATAAATAGGGGTAGAAGGAGCCTATCCTTACGTTATTTAATCCAGGCCCGTGAGAAGTTGAGTCACGATAGCTTGTGACTAGAGGTATTCGGAAGATCCTTCATCCCATGTGCGCATATCGCTGACTCGTTCATGTACTTCAAGTTTCACCGAAGCGATACTACTTATTGCTAAATAACTCGATCAGGAAATCAAGGTATTAAAGAATATACTTAGTAAGTTACACTGCACAGAACTAAAATGGAAGCGTAGGAACGTGGGTTCTTGAGAAAGGTTTCGCACCTTGGCGTCAATGCCATTATCAGCCACTCTTTGTCTGCCATTGTCCATAAGTAGTCGCCTTGAACACGAATTGCTAAGCCTGTTGTTCAAACGCAGCTCTTTAATGTCCTTGGTCTTATTACAATGATTTAAATTAGCTCAGTTGCAACCACGGGATAGTTCTTTTTTTGGTTGATAGTATTCTCCCATTGTGGGTTGAGGCATGGATAAAATGCCGATTTTACATTTCTTAGAATATGGCGTACAATACATGCAACATGGTGTAATCTCCGATGAGGTACATATTATGTCATGATATGCGCGAAAGTTAGATGTCCGTTCTACTACTATTGGATCCCGGCCTGAAGTCTAGTAATGTCCATGGTATGGTATGCAAGTGGTATGTAATATCCGTTGCTAAATTATTCGTATCCGAGCCTTCTCTTCCAAGTCCAAGTCCATCATGAAATAAGAAACTACAATAGAGCCGCCAATAGCCAGAATAATCCAGCAGCAAAGATAGTCCTCCCCAAGTTCACCTTGATTGCAGAGCTTTTAACAGAGGGATCCTTGAATGTCTTGATGCTTTTGATCTCGAAGTAGGCATTATCGTATCCCGAAGGAGGGCCAATGACGAAATCATTATAACAACTTCCTGAACATGTTTGGGCGAAGACGTTGGCATTGCCGGCACTGTGAAAAGAGTAATTAGAAATTTACCGCTAAAATTAAAGAATTGTTTGAGGACTCACAAGTCTCCGCAGAGCGTGATATCCAAGATAAGCTGCTGAGCCTCAAAGAAGGCGTTGGGACTGCAACTCGAGGAGGAGTAATTCGCAACAGGAGTGCCCAACGTAGAGGTATCGACTGTTGAAATGTTATTTCCATTCAAAGCGTCCGGTATAGAAGCTCTCTTAAAATAAAATATATTATTAGTCACAATGAGGCATCGGAAGGAATGAACGCACTTCGAAGAACCAGATGGCGATACCAGACGGGGCAAATTCTGTCACGAACATACCTCCGCCTTGTTTAGCGAACGCTTCTCCATAACTATCCGTTCGCGGGTCAGTAACGACGCATCCTTGATTACTGTTAGCCTCAGAATTGCAATCGGTGGAATTAATAAGTCCCGTCATGAGTGGGTTATCAGACTGGGATAACATGCACCCCTGAATAAAAGAACGCCGTTAAAATTAACATGGTTATCGAAATAAGAATCAACGCACTGAAGTCGTATGCAGCGCCATTTGATTATGGGCAACCAAGTTGACTCCTTCAAATGTATCGATTTCGCCTCCTGTTGGCCAGTTGAGAGCTTGACTCCACCAAGCGGGCCATACGCTAAAATAAATATTTTCGTTAAGCACGAGTAGCTCAATGAATGGACGAGTAACATACCTGCAACCATATGGTACGTGCAACATATCGGCTATCCAAAGGCTCCCAACATCATAGAGGTCCGCACTCTCGATCCGCACAGTGTTCCGCTTGAAATTGGACGGAACCTATGAACATAAATTAACTTGGCTCATTACTACACCAGAATCGAAGACATGAACATACCTCGGTTTCATTATCTACCTTTATAATGGCATTCCCAGCGGAGTTAATGAACGTTAATTGTGAGGTTTCAGCGACCGTCTGAGAGACAAAAATCGCATCGCCATTCGTCAAATTATCAACTATTACACCGAACCCGTTTCAGCGACGATAAGGATAGCCCAGAATACAAGGGTACTCACAATTATTGTAATATGTCCAACGGTCAAAGAACGACGATCCAGCGTACGTCCTCTCTAGTTGGTATTCTGCAGCTAGTACACTAGGCAAAAAGAACGGTGCGATGGCTAGCAACGAGAACACTGCCATGTCTATAATGGAGACTTGATGGTCGTAAAGAAAGAAGACAAGGGTATGGGGGCTTTAGAAATCTCTAGGACAACGACAAACCCAGCTTATGTAGGAGAAAATAAAGGCGGGCCGTTAACTGCGGCTGGGAAGAAGAGGTTGCTGCGGGAAACAAAAGGCTAGCTGTGAAAGGGAACTTTTGAGGCTCAAATACGCACTGAGCGCTGAAGTATGACGTTAAGAAGTGATCGTTGGAGCGTACATTGCCGATCTAAGAATAGCTTGTAAAAATAGAACTTTAATACAACAAAAGAGAAAAAGAGCTTCCCAAGCCGCCGTGAAAGCACTTAAACTGAAAGACGTCTACGTTAGCCATTAAACTATCGTAGATATATTTTTAGTTAATTAGACATCTACCTCCTCGTCACGCTGGAGGGATATGTAATACTAATACGGACGAAGAGATAACGAACAACCGGAACTGCCCTGCTTAAAGTATTGTTGCTCAAAATACAAATGGCACCATCCAAAGGCAGTATAACTATTTGCAAGAACATAAAGTGAGCTGAAAGGTATAAGTACTCTAAGACGATGAAAAGTTAAGTTGCATGGCACATGCGTTTATGTTCCTTCCAATCACTATTAAAAATACCTTCAGTTATACAGTACGGCCAACAAAGTAGAGAGATATCCTTACTTTTTTTTGACAATTAGTACTGCAATAGAAAACGGACAGACAACGCGAGCATATCTTTGCTGGGGCAGTTCGGTTGGGGCAAGTTGGTTTGCAGTATTGTTTTTTTCGCTTCCACTCCTCCGTTCCATTTGCTTCGTTAACGTTGAACTGCAACAGATCAGCAAATTTTTCCCAAATTTTGTACACGCTCCTGTTTTGCAAACGTTCCCTCTTGATCCCATCCATCCCAATGCTGTAGACACGCATAAATGCTTTAGATAAGACCTTTTTAAAATGGGGTGTAACCTTGAAGTTGCATTCAGGATTATGGCATTGCAATACAATACCATCTGGCATATCGCTTGACATGTATAGAAAGCAGCGCTTCCAGGGATGTACTTAAATTAGCGAATCCACTCAAGTGAGATAATGGATGTTCTTATCGCTTTCGAAGGATGGGCAAACAGAAATCATATGGATGTGGTTCACAGCAAGTTCAATGTCGTCCGTCGGTTCCCAGCCTTTGCGGCGCCGGGCGACCAATGAAAACAGAACAAAGGTAGAAAGTATTAATTGGTTGTATGACAACTAATTCACCTACTAACATGACAGATGACATAAGTATATATGCAGAATATTCACTGTAGCATTTATTCAATCGTGACCATCGCGCCAGTTGTTAATTGGTTCTTTCAAGGTCATGCTATGAATAGCCGAAAAGAGACCTGCGTATAATAATTGGACGCGAATAAATCAGATGAATTATGCGAGAAACCTATCAAAAGACACATACTGAGAACCAGAAAGATGATCCAAACTATATATCCATTTGCAACCCCACTTTCGACGGAATAAGCAAAGAGCGGTGCAATGAACGCAGGGGTGACAGCTTGCGGAAGAGCAATGGTTAGCATAGACAATCCCTAAGCAGAGTAGCAGATAAATCTAGAGCTTCGAAATTTCTAAAAGGCCATGTACTCACATTGACGGTGGAAAGTGCCTCTGCGCTGGGCGTGACATCCACGATCATGTTATTGAGTGTAACTGAGAGATATGTTAGTCAATATTGAGGGGTATTATGAAGAGGCCGGCGTACGCCATGTAAAGCTAGCGAGAGACCAAGTAGAATGGAATAAAAACAAGCACGCATTCAACATCCATATATTATCCGTTGTTCTTGCAACCAAATTCGCGCAAGGGAGAATAATAATAGGGAGGCACCATATCCACATAAATGTTCGGTGAATATGAGTAGTAGAATAAAAATGGGTTGAAATTTGATGATAGAATGGTAGTGTACCAAGTTGTAGAACTGATCTGATGGCCATTTGAAAGCCGATCGCTGCTTCTGACATCCCGAGGCCACCTAGTCCGATGGGCGTGAAACAGAAGAGCGGAAATCTAATGCAATCATGTGAGTCTTTTAATCGTCTAGTAACCTTATGACATACATGACTATTAGACCGTCCGATAACAGCCCTACATTAAAACTCGCCAACATGACCGAAAGGATGGGGCGGGTTAGGATAGCATTATAAGATATGCTAGATACCGCGACATCGGTCTGGAAATCATTGAGCAGGCTAATGGCAGTATAATAGTCGCCTCTTACATCGGGTTCGGCATTGACAGTATGAACTCTTAACCGCCACCTGGGAGCAGTCTATGCAAAAAATAAAGGAGATGAGGAAGCCTTACATATAAACGGAGTTTAGACCTACTACTTACCTCTGGCAAGTAGACATAACCTAATATAACCGAAAATATTGCATAACCCCCAGTAACAAAACATGGCAGAGCGAACGGATGGTTAATCCAGAACTCGTTGTCAAACACAGTTGGGAAATGATGTTCTGGGTGCGCGAGCAAACCGCCTAAAGGAAGGCCAATTATTTGTCCAAATTTGTATGATAGCTAAATAAGTAACGTAACGCGAAAATAATAAGTGTTTTTACCGAATCTGCATAATATGTCATAAACTTACCAGGTGCCATTGAAAAGCGCGAGCTTGATTTGTCTTGTCAGTCAATTCCGCGACTATGACTTTCGTACAGGCGAATACACTTCCTAGGATTCCAGAAAGAGCCCGGCTGATCAACATAGACGAGAATGTTTTACTCAGCCCAAACCAGATCGTTGATACGGCCATCCCAGAGAGACCCAGTAATACGACAGTTTTTCTTCCTACTAAGTCAGATAAATGACTCGCTGGCATCACTTTAAATGCACTAAATTAGTCTTTGCAAGGCTACCGAGGTGTCCAGGGAAATGTACCTGCTAGAAAACTTGTTGCAGGATACATGGCCATAATGATACCGGAATAAAATCCGACTTCTTCTGGATGCTTGACAATTCCAACGTCTAGAACCATTTGGTTGACGAAAGGGAAAATGACATCTAGTGCAAGCGGCTGCCCAGCTGTGAGCAACTGCACAATAAACAAAGACCTCCACGGCAAAGCGGTCGATCTAGGTAAAGTGATTGAACTGGAAAGTAAAGGTGCTGTTTCGGTCTGAACAGCTTCTGACAGAACATCTAGCCCTTCGTCGTGTCCACTAGAGTCTTCAATATGGTCTTCAGACATACTATGTGAAGATAAAGTAAGAAGTTGAGTCAATAAAACCGGCAAAGAATTTATTTGATCATACCTCATAAACGAGTTATCAATATACCTGATCGAGTCAGCTAGTTTCCTAAAATGGATCACATATGAATTGTAGTTGGTCATATTCTAAACGACATGATTTGCCAATAAGGCACGACAGTACGACACCGATCTCGATCGTGTAAAGAGCATTTGTCTTGTGTCAAGTCGGTTGGAGCGGCGAACTCCTCTAATTATCAATCATCTGCCAAGAGACTATCCTGGTTGGTTGAGATATCGATTGACTTCTATCTTCTTGTACTGCGCGGGAAATTATTGGTCAGTACAGTTATACCAATCGAGTTAATCAGAGGAGAAATGTATAGTGGTCCTCCAGATTCCGGAGTCCGTGTTATGTACGATGAATTTCTTGGACGGCTCGAAGGTGAGACACTCCCCAAATAAAGACGGCTTGAATCGGGACACCACCGAAGCTTGATATTTGAAGGTTGTGATAATAGTATTGTTAAAGATTCGAGTACAAGAATTTGCACAAACCTGACAGCTGGCCTTCGAGGCTGACCAAATATATCTGAATCGAAGGTCGGGAAAATCACCAGCTCACACGAACGCCAGGAGCCAGTTGAGATGCATACGGATAAGAGTTGCTGGCACTTTGATCACATCCATGATTCGGAATCTTACAAGCCATGTTAATAATGAGGGAGGGAGGAAGTTTGGAGGACGTCCTGGCGGCGGCGGCATATTGGGTCCGCTTCGGGTTCTCGGCAATGGGCATGATCCTGTTGAGTCGTATCTAAGATCGTTTCGTCTACGTTTGCAGCAAACCGTATACCTTGACTTTTAATCATTCAGATCTGGATCTATTACGAAAGGCTAAGTGGCTAAGTACCTTAGCTGTGTTTAAATTCGTGGCGACCAATGGAAGCAAATAAGTACAGAAAGTATAGGATAATGTTAGACTTAGTTACGCACTTTATCCATAATTAGACAATGTTAATACTAGAAAAGTATTTAGGATGTCCTAAGTATTTATATACATGTCAATCGCCACTGTAGGCATTGTGGCCTTCCCGCCAGTTGGTAATTGGTTCTTTCAATTTCATGCTAATGTCGCAAAAATCGAAAGTGCCTGGCAAACCATATCAGGAAGTCAAAGAAACGCCCAGGCATTATCAGGCCTCGTCAGGCAATGATCAGGCAATGATCAGACTGGTCAGGCACTGGTCAGGCACTGGTCAGGCTACACCAGGCCTGATGGAAGCTTTAAATCCTGGCCAGGCCTGAGAACCCACTTTTGATTTTTGCGACATATGAATAGTGGCAAGGGGACCTGAGTAACGTTAGAAGTGAATCAATGAGATTAATTCTACGAGGAAACACATCACAAGACATATACAGAGAACCAGAAGGATAATCCAAATCATATATCCCCCTAAAAGTCCACTTTCGATGGAATAAGCAAAGAGAGGGGAAATGAACGCAGGGGCGACAGCTTGTGGAAGAGCAATGTTTAACATAGATGAGCCCTAAGTAATAGATAAGCTGCCGTATTCGAGATTTTTGAAAGGCCATGTACTCACATTGACTGTGGAAAGTGCGTCTGCACAAGGCATAACATCAGCCACCATGTTACTGAGTGTAACTGAGGTGTATATTAATGTCAGGCTTGATGATCATAATAAAGCCTGCATACGCCATGTAAAGCCTGCGAGAGACTAGGCAAAGTGGAATAAGAACAAAACTGCATTCAATATCCATACATTATCCGTTGTTCTTACAACGAGATTCGAGTATGGAAGAAGAATAAAAGGGACGCTCCATATCCACATAAATGTTCGGTGAACATGAGTAGTAGAATGAAAATGTGTTGAAATTTGATGATAGAATGGCAGTATGCCAAGTTGCAGAATTGATCTGAAGGCCATGTGAGAACCGATGGCGGCTTCTGACATACCGAGACCACCTGGTCCGATGGGTATGAAACGAAAGGGCGGAAATCTAATGCAATCCTGTGGGTATTCTGATCATATACTAGGAAATGTTGTCGCATACATCGCCAGTAGCTCGTCTGATAGCAATCCTACATTGAAACTCGCTAACATGACCGAGAGGATAGGAGCGGTTAGGACAGCCTTGTAAGATATACTGGATGTCGCGGTATCGGTCTGTGAAGCATTGGGTGAAAAGCCAAACACTAGCAGTATACTAATGGTTGGCACTTACATTGCTATCGGCATGAACAGTATGAACTCTTAAGCGCTACCTGAGAGTAGTCTAAAGGAAAAAGGACATGATGACCTTGTATACAAAGGCTTAAATATCATACTGCATAGCCTCCTTCAACAAAACATAGAAGAGCGAACAGATGGTTATTCCAGAACTCGTTGTGAAACGTAGCGAAGTTGATGTTCTGGGTGCGTGAGCAAGTCACCTAGCGGAAGACCAATTATTTGTCTGAATTTGATCGCTAGCTAAGTAACGTAAAAAGAAAAGATTATTCCATTGACAGTATGGACTTACCACGTGCCATTGGAAAGCGAGGGCTTGGTTTGTCTTGTCCGTCAATTCCGTGAGTAACTCACAAACCTGCAGTGAAGAGTTGGAATGCGTTTGGCTCCCATCAGCGAGAATTTGTGAAAGATACCTGACATACAGTCTCCGGTTGGATGTTTCGCGGCGATAATCATCGCTACAGCGTAGACATCCATGATATTAGTATTGACAAACATGTCTGTAAATGCTCGCGTTGTTACAGCCTGTGGTTGTGCATCGAGAGAATTCCTATCCATAAAAAGACATCAATGAAAGTATAAGTTATATGATAATGTATTACGCACATTATATCTGGTACCCAAACTTAAGCCAGGATCTCAGTCGTATAGTCAAAGGAGCCTTTCTTGAGCTGCCTCTCCATAGCTTTAAATACACTGGCATATGCTCTTCTGTCCATAAAGAATCGTGAAAATGGATACGGCGCACTACTGAATAAAGTAAATGCAGATACTTCATTACAAATTGGGTCGTCCAAGAGTCTCTTCTGTTAATGCAGTGGTGATCTTTGCATGGAAGGCTTCCATACTGACGGACTTATAGCAAATTCTTTGACACTTGGTCTTCTAGACCTTGAGGGTTTATCTTCTTCTCCGTATGGAAGTAATAGTCTAATAGCTTGCAACGACCAACACCTGTTTGTATATTCCATTGACATATAGATCTAACAGTGCATTATCAATCCAATTGAAGTCTCATCGCTCATTTTGCTGCAAAACAGAGCTGATCAGCCTTGGCCCAAGAAGTGCTATTTCGATCTTACGGCTGCATATCACGAATCTGCGTATAATATATGATAGTTTTTGCTACCACTACTCTCAATAGATCATGAGTAGGGTCAGGGCGAAGGTGATAGGTGAAGTCCCTCTAAATTACTTCAATAATATCCGGATACGCTGCTGCCAGTTCCTGATGAATGTCACTTTCCTGTTCTGTGCTTCTATCTGAGCTAATACCACCCAAAATATTTAGAATGCCCATAAGAGGCAACTACCAAAATGGAGCTGGTGGAACTATGGATGGTTCGATGCTGGTTTGGTAAGGACTGTTGCAGATAAGTCGAATGAAGAACTCAGCTGTTTCAGCGCGTCGGACACGTCCCTCGAAGAGCACGGTATGAACTAGAACGTTGAGTTGCCATAAAATCGATTGTTGTCGCTGTTGACATCGTCCGGATGGCGGCTGTCAGGTCCCTCAAGATGAGCTGCATTGCCTACCACTCATTACGATCCGAAGCGTCGTAGCCGTAGCAGAGTGGAATTGTGAAGATATTTTTTAAAGCGAAGGAATATAGCCGTTATAACCAGAGGGGCAAGGAAAGTGGCAATGAAAGTGAAACAGGAGGGTGTGGGAATCAAGGCGCACGTTGTTTCACAAAATTTTACCCAGCACATCACGATCTAGAATACAACAAAGTATGCATCATAAACTTGTTTGGTACCGCGTTACTTAAGCTTATGGATTATATCTATGAGCTTTAATAATATCCATTATGAACCAAGGGATATTATTGAACAGGATATGTGATATTTGCACAAGGGGAAGTCGGTAAGAAGCATGGAGTGAGATAACAGATATAGCAGGGTAGAAGATCAGGTTTCGCGGCAGACGCGGTTGTGTTCCTTCCAATCACTAGACATATTCAGTTGGATGGCAAACAAAAGTAATAAAATACCTTACCTTTTTGACAAGCCGCATTGCAATAGAAAACAGAATGACAACGCGAACATTTTTTGCTGCGACAGATGCTGAAGATCTGTTCGGACATGGTGGATTGCAGCATTGTTTATTTTGCTTCCATCCCTCCTTCGCCTTTGCTTCGTCGAATTGCAAGTAACCGGCAATTTCTTTCCAATATTTGTACATGTCGTGTTTTGCAAGTGTCCGTTCTTGATTCCAGTCTTCCCAACGAAGCAGACACGCGTAAATGCTTTAGAAAGAGCCTCTTTAAATTCGGATGTAAGCCTGCCTCGTTTTCATCTAGGATTATAGCATTGCAAGGTATGAGCTAGATGAGAACCAAGCATGTCCCAACTATCTAACTCAGGGTTGTGAGTCCCTAAGAGGGGAAAATGGAAGATATATGACGTACCGCTCCTAATTGGATATTTCGCGGGGATAATCATCGCCGCAGCATAGACATCCATCATGTTGGTATTGCCAATCAGATCCATAAATATTTGCATTGTCACAGACAATGGTTGCGTGCCGAGGGAATTTCTATTGGTAAAAAGACATCAATAAAATACGACTAATATATAACATAACAAGAATATATATTGCGCACATTATATTGCAGTACCTGGAAGCCAGGGTAGAAGCCATATGTTCAGGGGAACCTTTATTGAGTTGCCTCTGCATAGCTTTAAGTACACTGATGTAGGCTTTTCTGTTCATAAATGCTTGTGAAAACGGATACGATGCACTGCTGAATAAGCTAAACACGGATATTTCCTCAGAGAGCGGCTCGTCCAAGAGAGTCTCTTCCTGTAAGGCAGCGGCGATTTTTTCGTGAACGGCATCCACACTGACAGACCTTATGGCAAGTTCTTTGATACTGGGTCTTCCGGGGCTAGAGGGTGTATCTTCTTCAGGCATTAATCGTCCAACAGTTGATGTCGCCATTTTCTGCAAGAATATTCCGTTGACATATAAACCCAACCATGCATCGCAAGGCCAATCGTAGTCTCATCAAGCATTTTGCTGAGTAAAGGATGGTTAGCTTGGACAAGAAGTGCTATTCTCGACCCACAGTGGCATGTCAGGAATATTCATATAGTGTGAAATGGCTTTGATTACCACAAATCTCATATGGTCGTGAAACGGGCCCGGGCAAACGAGATAGCAGAGATCCCCCAAATTACTTTAACAATATCCGGATACGCGGCTGCCAATTCCTTGTGAATGTCCTTCTCCCGTTCTGCGTTTTCATCTGCGCTGATACTAGCTAATGTGTTTATGATACCTTCAAGAGGCATCTGCCAATATGGAATCGGTGGAAAAGAGGGGTCTATGTCTGGTTCGGCGATGGTTTGGTAAGGTCCATTACGAAGAAATCGAATGAAGAAGGCAGCTGCTCCTGCACGTCTGACGCTTGCTTCGTCCAACACGGTATGAACTAGAGCTGTGAGCAGTGATGAATCCAATATCGTTGCTTTTGACATTCTCCGGATTGCGGCTGTCGGGTCCCTCAAGATCACCAGCCTTGCCATACATTCATTACGGAAATCTTCCGAATGGTCATGACCTCAGTTAGAGTCATGGATATGAGATGACATGATGGAGAGAGATAGTGGAGAAACGCGAAAGGAATATAGAGTGAGATGACCGTTGTGGCCAACCAAAGAAAAAAAGAGAAACGATAGCTTCAAATAAGGGCGTGGGAATCCTAATATTAAGGCACCGATTATTTTGTCTAAACCCTTCCCATCACACGAGGTCCGTCCTTCATCACTGTGCTCCGTTGAGAATTACACATGCTGTCTTGTTGCCTCGCTTCCACTCCGTTGTTGAGCTTGCGTCATTGCACGCCTGACTTTACTTCCCATACACTCGTTGCAGTGCTTCTCGTTTGCACATCTCTCGTCTCAGGTCTGCGCAGCCCAAGCATCCTTATTTGCACAGACCGAGTTTCTCGTCTGCTTGCTCCTAACTTCTCTCGTCGGCGCAGACCGTGATTCTCGTCTCCTTGAGCCCTCCTTTTAAGTTTGTTGCCCAGTGCCAGACTCCCTCTCCTGCACATAGTCCAAGCTTTTCATTTGACCCTCTTACAAAGTACATATTTGACTCCCTTATACACAGACATTGCTGGTTAATCCGTCTCCTCTGCTATCTGCTGTGCTGTAGATGCCAGCTTTGATACTTTCCCTGCTGTGCAAGTCCATTGCTGGACTGACGTCGAACGCTCATCCGCGGATTTCCTTCGGCCAATCATGCATCATGTCCTGGGCTCCTACCGTAGTGTACACTGGTACCTTTTTATACGCATTGTTTATACCTGTCTCAATATATATTGTTTCTACCTAGACATACAATATCTTCCTTAACTCATCCGCAGTTACACTCACCAGGCGGCCTATCGGCCGTAGCGAACGAAGGTAGGGATACCACCCCACATAGGCTTGTCCTCCTTCCTCTGTGACGGGCAGCCCGACAATCGCATCATTTTCTAGGGTGTGGTCTGAATGCTTTGTCCAGCAGGGAGGCTGCGTTGCGCACTCGCATAGGCAGCAACCCGGCGTTCCAGACTGGGACCCATGCCGGTTTATCCTCCTCCTCCTCCTATCCCATTACTTTAACCCCATATAGACCGACACTCTATATAATTCCCCCACACACACCAAGGCGCGATATCCCCGATGCAAGCCAAATGAGCAGACGCGTGCCGTGTTCCTTTCTCTTTTCCTTTCTCGTCATCATCCAGACCTTGTCCGTCGTTCCGTAAGTGGGATTTTATAATATTAATAGAGTGCGTACAGTCCTCGGCATTATTTTGGGACCTAAATACACTGGCATGGGAGAATCTCAGTAATTTACTGGTATATACACAATAAATGGATAAAAATTCCGTGAATAGTCTGGGGGGTTTCATTGCCAAATAATACAATATATCCACGGACACGCTCTAAACTATTAGGATAATGATATAATTATACTCTACATAAACCATCCGCGTCCCATCGCTCCGAACCCACTCCCGTAGGGACAATGAATACGTCTCCTGGATCATATTTAGCCTTCACCGTACTAAGTCTTGGATAATTAGGTCCATAGAATGTATCTCTGAAATCCGGCTCCAAAACATCGGCTTCGTTCGAATAGGATGCGCTTCCCGGGCCCGCCAATGCAGCCAGGATAGGAACCTTCACTTTGGTCAAATCAGACCGGATGGTCGCGACTTGAGCTGGCGAGGCAGTGTCATCCCAGTTGGCAGTAACAATCACCTGAAATTCCTGTGAGAACGACATTTAATCTGACTGCGAAAAAGTAGCTTACATGAGCCTTTGCGGTACGCCATTTAGGATTAACTGCCGAAGTGATATTCGCATTCTCGGACACTTGTCCTAAGAAATATCACTCTTCAGTAAAAATCACACTCTGAGGCAAGTGAATTATTAGCGTACCTCCAGCAACGAGATTGCCAAGTAATCTGTATTCACATTAGCATATATAAGTAATACACAGAAATAAAGCAAGCTTACCCATCGGCCCCATCGTCAAATAGCTGCTGATAAACATCTCCGATCGAAGTTACTTTATTGTGGTAGACATCATTAGAGAGTAAGCGTGAACCCATAACTTCATTGAACCCGCCAATATCAGCCTGCATAAATAGAATATCATTTATGGACGCCGAAATCAACGATGTAACGGTGAAATTAAAGCCATTGTCGGCAATTTCCTGAAGTAAGGGAGTCAAAGACGCATTCGCTGCTTGAAGGTCGGCCTGTGGGAAGACAGTATCAACTGTCCAAGTAAAAGTCGGCGCGGTGGTTCTCCAGTAGAAAAATTGCGCTGCTCGGAAACTATCCCAATCGAATATATGCTTGGCATGGATGGAAGCCAATGTCTTAATATCTGCAGTCTTGTTTACTGTGATGATAAATTGTTGGTGTACCGCACTGAAGGTGGGAAATGTTTTAAACGTCGCGCTGACAATCACCCCCCAGCTGCCAGCACCTCCGCCGCGTAACGCCCAGAATACTAAATAAAGGACAAAATTAAAATAAAGCACGTTGAAAAAAAAATGAACGAAAAGCCGAAATCCAAAAAACAATAACAAGAAACAAAATGCCAATGGCCAAGAAAAATTGAAAACCCGGAAAAAAACGACAAATCAGTAACAAATCGTTTAGACACACATGTCAATGTTATCCCCACCAAGAGTGTTGTCGGCAGCTAAACCGAGGAGAGGCGATAAAGCACCATGCCCGGCTCCTTGAACATATCCACCCGCGGCAACCACGGTTCCTGCAGTTCCTCCCATGAAAATCTTTCCTTGTGCCTTAGCGGCTGCGTAAATCGCGTTCAACCGAACACCGCTTCCGACTGTTACAGCGCTACCCATATTCTGTTTTCCAACCATGAATGAATCACTGAACGTGATGTTCTGAAGATATCGAGTCCAGATGAGGAAGGAATTCCGGGCAGTAGATCGACCTAAAAAGTCATGTCCTGAGGCTTTAATGACGAGTTTGAGGTTGTGAGATTGAGCAAAGAGTACTCCAGCCTAGAAATAGTATTGAAGTTTAGTATTGTCGCCCGATTGCCATTCCTTTGACTTACTTGAATATGGACTACCGTTGTCGCATTTACTCCAAGGATTGGGACGTTTCCTTGACCGCATGTGGTACTGTTTAGGAAACAGAGAGAGGGAGGCTTCGACGTATAATCCTAGAACCAAATTATATCATCTGTAATAAACTTCCAATAGACGTCGTAGCGTACCTGCTCCCAATTGGTCTGAGCAAAATTTCAGCGACATTTTCGACGGAAATAGGAGAATAAGTGACGTACGGTAAACATAGACCCAGGATTCTGCTCTCGAAAGGTACTAGTTTGAAATTGAGTCAAGGAACAGCCTCCTTGTAGCTCATGGCAGAATTGACCAGATGGTACAACTGTAATCAGACGGCCACCGATAGATGTATTGAACTGGGAGAGTTGATTTGCATTGGGAAAGGAAGCATCGCCAGGTTGGCTTCGACA
>KN837079.1:229385-245154 GCA_000827215.1 Sphaerobolus stellatus SS14
TTGGTATTGTTTGGCTATTATGGCAGCATTAGTCGACTTACTGACTTCATTAGTACAGAGAAGGAAACTCACGTTATGCTGTTGCCACCAATACCATTCTGAAGAAAATTAAACGGGTCAGGAGGTCTCAACTTGATCTATTAAAAAATATTTACCGGCATATTGCTAGGAAATGAGCGATAGATTAAACTTTAGGAATAAAACAATTCGAGAATCTGACGTACCTGTCCAGAAGGGGCGAAAGCAGGAACCTGTTACAGCGCCTTAGAAAATAATTCAGATATCATCGACAATCCAAACTCACACTGTATACTCCCCAATGGACAAAAATGCTAGGAAATCAAGATAAACATAACGAAAGCGGACTCAATGCAAGTGTCTTACCCAAACTAATAAATCAAGAGAAGTGAGTGGATATTCTAGTAAGTAGCATTCAACCCAAAACGCACCTTAGAATCTTCAAACCATTTTGCCGCCTCATGTTTCTGCAGGGTCGCTAACGTTCCATCATAGACTGTAATTCCTGCTTCAACCTCCCATGCCTCGCTCATAGCAACAACTTCGCCATTTTCGTCCTTCACAACTGCTGTTGCTTGAGTCGTTGCCCCTCTGCTTGTTCCTGGCTTATTAACTACTCCCCCTTTGACTCTTGCTTGATCCCCTGCACGTAGACGGCTGAGTCGGCCGGCATAGATTGTCTGGAGACCAGGACTAGTGATTTCGACGGTATGAGGGGATGTAAGCCAAGACGAGCTACTGAAATTCTGGGGAAGATTGTTGATTCCAACTTCTATGACTTGGACAATTGTGTTGGGAGTAGGGCTCTCCAGGACTTTCATGAAGCTCAGAGCAGTCGTTTCGACGGAGGAATCTGGAAGAGCGCTATCGTTGTACCATTGGTTTCGGGAACGGACATATTGAAATGTCAAGGCTGGTCCTGGATTACTGCTCATTGGCTCGGCACTGTTGATCCCGGGAGTGAAGAGCGAAGAGGATGTAAAAAGTGACATGGCGAAAACATGGAATCGGCTGGAGTCGACTGTTCCACTGGGAAGAGTAATGGAGCTCAATACCTTTCCAGCATTGAGCGGTACTTGGAAGTAATGTATGTGAGAGGAATTTCCATCGACTCCTGTGGCTGTGAAGGTGAAATCACTAAATTCAAAATAAATTCATAGGTACATATATATGCGCAAAACCAATTAGAGAGAATACATACACATTTACTGGACCCTTTTACATGAATTAATTCAATAAAGTCATCAGGAAAAATGCAAGCTTACTCGATTGGTCTTCCAGAAAGGAACAAGGACCGGTTGTGAAACTTCTGACCCATCTGCATAACTAACGGTAATGTTGTTTGTATATATCGTACTTCCATCGGAGGCACCAAGTAAATGCAGTGATTGGAAGCGTCCAGCTGTGACCTTAATGACTTGACCTTGGGAGAGAATGTTGTCTGCTGAAGATGAAGACCAATTGGGTAGTGTGAACTGAAGACGCTCATGTGAGTTGAAGAGAACAAGTTGATAGAATATATCCCACATTTATTCCGCGATAAGGTAAGGTGCTGCTTCCTGCAGGTAGTTGTTTTAAAGCATAGCTTCCCCCTTGGCCATCGAAATCTGCGCCACCAGGGTTGACTGAGACACCTTTGTTGTTCAAATAGGGTTGGATGTTAATGCTGAGCGAAACTGGATTGCTTGTGAGAATGCTCGGTGAAGCTCCAAAGGCAAGTGTTGAAGCCCATAAGAGAGTATGAATAACTAACTTCATGTTGAGCTGAGGCTAGTCGCTGCTCGGGAGGCTCCAACAGACTATTGAGCCTTTAAATATCTGCTGTCGATATTTTTTTCCGAAATTAATATTAAAGAACCCTCCTACGTTCCGTCGGTCCGTTATAGACGACCCTCAAGGCCCGCATATAAAGGAACGACAGGTCCGGTCTTGCTTCAAGGGGCCACCTGGATGAAAGTCGGAAGAGTATGCACCAAGTAGACTATATTGACAATGTGTGGATATCCCAGCATATGACACATTCTTTCCATGAATACATCTGTCAGCAGGTTGTCCATAAACTCCTTCTGATTTCATGAAATTAAGAACTTTCGTAAGCTCAAATCTTCTAGCGGGTTGGATCCACGTCACCACATGAATCCTGAGCTTCACCATTAATTCTGGTCATTAGTATGGTTATGTGTAGAATTTTTATCTACAGCGGTTGCTCTTAGTTTGATGTTTTGAGTTCAATGCTCCATTCGCGTGACTTTCAACTAATTATATGCTTCTCTAGCTCCCCTCCGTATCCATGTTCAATTAGAAATCAAATAGTGTAGCACACAGAGAGGAGATTCCTTTAACAGAAAAATTGCAATATATGCTTCAAAAAATAACAAATTAGTGTGATCCGTGAACTAAATACTACCCTTTCGTTCAAGCACTGGGAATATAGAAGACCCGGTCTTAGCCAATAACCTCGATAATTCCCTGTCCGCCGTTAAAGTATTCCATGTTCAGCGTTAGTATTTCCAATGTACCTATAAATGGCCTTGAGATACCTTCGTTTAGTGACTAGTCGGCAAGAAGAAACGAAGTCACTGGACATGTGATGCACCCATGACATCGACACTCGTAGGGGCTTACAACCGTAACGCCCATCGGGCAGATATTGCTTTCCCTCGAATCACCCATCATGAAGGCTGCTAGATTCTACGGCGAAAAAGTGTGTAACGTGCTTCTAATGTAGTCGGATATAAGTTTCTAAATCAATTATAGGACATCCGCATCGATGAAATACCCGGTAATGAACTCCCTTCAGCATCGGTTCGATCTGGTGATCATTAACCATTTTGACGCATAGAGCCTCAACCTGGTCTTGATCAAGTCAAAATAAAGGTAACAGCACTCTGTTACGTTGAGTAATTGTATAAGCTAAAAATCATAGATTGCATGGTGCGGAATATGTGGAACCGACCTGTAAGCTTTGCGGCTCAACTACCAGTCCTAGGAAGAAGTGTTAATGTCGAATATTTTCATTTAACTAGCCACGAATATATCAAAGGAGCTGTGTTGTGTCCCAAGCATCCTCATCCAACAACCGGAGAAAAGATACCAGTGACTCTGGGACATGAGTATAATATTTCAGAATAATCAGAGGGATGTTTGATATTCTAAGGCTGATATTCGCTTAGATTTTCTGGAACGATAGTTGGCCTTGGAAAAGGGGTTGATGAAACTCAATATTCAATGGGGAATCATGTCGTTGTGTAAGTCGCGGGATTACAAGTTGATGATGACGCTATCTTTTACTCAGTCTTTTTTACAGCGAGCCTGTACTCCATTGTCCCAGGCCTGAATGCTCAGGTTGCTCGGTCGGATTGCCCAATCTTTGCGATCATTTGACACTTATCGGTTTAAGTGGTGCGTGGTACAAGAATTAATGTGATAATTATTCTTTTATGTGGGCGATGTTAGGTGGTGGAGGTGGACTGTCCGAGTATATAACTGTTGGGACAAAATATGTTCACGTTGTTCCAGATAATGTTCCTCGTAAGTCATTTTAAAAGTCGCTATGTACATCCTTCATTACTGAATTGAAATTTAGTCGATGTCGCAGCTTGTATCGAAGTATTAAATTCTCACATTATTACTCGAATTTTTCAGCTGATGTTTTTATAGCCCATTGCAGTAGCATGGTACGCTGTCAAGCGTTCCAATTTTCGCCCAGAAAATACCTGCCTCATTGTTGGTAGCGGACCGGTGAGTTACAATAGCCAGTATCGTAGAACCAAGCGTTGATTCAACACCTCGAATATTTAGATTGGGCTATTTGTCATAAAGGTCCTGAAGTCATTAGGATGTGGATTTATTGCAGTATCCGAACCAGCAAAGGGCAGAAGGGAGAGAGCGCTTCAGATTGGGGCCGACCTCGTCCTTGATCCGCTCACTGCGAAGGTGACAGATGAGATACGCAAACACACAGATGGAAAAGGAGTCGATATCTCCTATGAATGTACAGGAAGTGAACCGGGATTGGCGACTGCTGTAGTGGCCACCAAAGTTAGGGGTATGATCATGAACGTCGCACTCTGGGAAAGGAACCCTGTGATGGATATGGGCACTCTTCTCCTTGGAGAAAAGGTTCTGACAGCCAGCTGCTGTTATGCGGATGTTCACAAGGACGTAATTGAGGCTATCGCTACTGGGAAGATTCAAGGTATTGAAGAATTGATCACTCACAAAATCTCAATCGACGACGTGGTAGCACAAGGTTTCATCAGTAAACTCGGTTTGATGTCCCGGGCGATCCTGAGTGATCCGGGAACACTGTCTATTCATTTGGGGCGTTTCAGACGCCCTGGACAGCGCTGGATCGGCTCGGACACGCGGGAACACTGCACCCAGTTTACTGATGTTCGAGGCCCTAATCAATGATAAAGAAAATCAAAGTATGTCAATTATTAAGAAGTCAATTATTTGGAATTACTGATTATTTTCTTGAATAGTCAAGATTCTCGTGTGTCCGACTGGAACCGGGCCTGCAAAGCTGTAGACTGCGGAACCCAAACGTAGGACGTTACAAATTATGTACTTCTAGTCATGTACAACCTTTTGATTGGTAAATTTATGCGTCGACGCTCTTCATTTGAACTGAATCGGAGCACGGTCCACTGGCAGCAGACGACCCACTGTTGGTGATAAGCAGAGACCACTGGCTACTTTGTATGTCCACGAGAAACAGTAAACCCAAAGGATATATCATAAAAGCGATCACTGGACTTGGTCTATCAATAACATACTGAGGCACCATAGTAAATATTCCCCCATGAGACTGTTTCGACATCTCCCCCTTCCACCCAATGGTACCCTGTATAATCCCCTTCAACGTCACGTTCTAATTCAATCCAACCGGTATTCTGATAAATTCTGCGATCAGAAGCGACTTCGAGATAAGTCAAGGATTCCAATTTTGCCAGTCGCCGCAACGTATCCGTCCCTCCTGCCGATGAAACGTCCAGATCAGCAAAATATCCGCCGAGGTGTGTTAGGAGAGACATGGCTTGCCAGCTCTCGATGTGGAATTTTCTATGCCTGGACTGCTAAGCCAGCATGTCAGTCAAATATCTTCTGCGGATTTTTTTGTTAGTTACCGTATTATCGCTAACAGACAGCCGTTCGAGTTGCGGCAAAACCTCAGTAATTATGCTAACATTGAACGAAAGGCAGGAGCGAATAACAAGGGCTTTGAGAGATTTCATTTCTATCAGCGAGGGAAACGTTTCGGGGGATATTCTCGAGTCGAAATGGGTTAATTGGGCGGCCATATTGGAGGGTAGGAATGCGGTGAAATACGCCACTGGGAATCGCAGCGACTTCACATTAGGAGCGATTTCGGGTTTGAGAATCTGTCTGAGGAAGATAGAGTCTCCCGATAAGAAGATAGACTCCAGATTCTGGTGTTTTATAAAGAAATCTTCATATAGACGGCATATCGTGTTGAAATCTGTGATTTCTGGTGGCCGAAGCAGAACACCAGATTCGATTGTCAACCGCTTCAATCGAGGCCATTTTGCTTCTCGTAGGAAGTGGGGAACAGTAACAGGGGCACTATGCGGGAGAATGCATAGCTCCTCCAGGTTTGGGCAATAGGAAATTAGGTTTCCTATTATCAGGGTCGTAAATCGCGACGATAAACCAAATGTACTTCGGAATTGGATGGAAAAACTTTTGAGATGTTCCCACTATGGGAGGAAATGTATATGAGCTTTACAAGTCGGAAGGGAATATTCAATAAAATATCCTACCTGGAGACGCGGCGTATGGAAATTTTGTAAGGGTTTTTCCAGATCCATGCAATCCAAAGATAGATCTTCCAAAAAGGGGCAGAGAGCGAGGGACGGAATGAGCTTGGTTAGGAGCACCTGAGTGTCGAATGGTTGCCGTATGTCCCAAACAAACCGCTTCAGGTGACACATCGACCGCATGACCGTGGGCAAATTGCTAGCAGTTCTCAAATCAAGGGTCGAAAAAGGACCCTCGTGGAAGTTTTCTGACGCGAAAGTCTTGTCGGATGATAATTGGGGAATTTTCAAGGAGTTGAAGTCGAGTAGGTCCTCCTGAACGAGTTCGAGAGTGCGGATGTTAGAGGCTAAACGGGGCCTCTGTAGAAGGGTGGTCCATAGTGCGTTTCGCCGAGGACTGCAACGTAGGTGACGATAATGAAGATGGTCTGGGATAATAAGAGCACATAACCAACGACAACATAGCGCAAGAGAGAAAAGGTCACCCGGATCCTCAATGAAGCAAAGAACTTCTTCAACGAGTTCTGGAGGCGTCTGCTGCAAGCCTACCATCCTACAATGTAGAGGAGAGATGGAAAGAGTTGGACAGTGTGTAAGTATACTTACACGTGGTGGTATACGGAAGAGCGTGTAGTATTGAGCTTTAACCGAGACAGCTTCCTGTTCTCCAATCTCGGATAAAGGAGTAGTATTTCTATATGGCAAAAAAGGCCCCACTGGAATGGTTAAATTGGCGACAAACTAACCAATGAGAAACGCGTTCATAATCTAGAGGTCTGAAATAGGCGTTCAGCGGCAGTGTGAATCCATGTGGCGTTCCAAAATTCCCAGACGGGTTCGCTGTTCCTCAATTCAGTTCTGCAATGCATGTTCGCGAAGAAGGAGCAATACCTCATGAGGATGTCATCACGTATGAAATAGCCTGAGCATATCCGTTTATAGGAAATTTGTAGAGTGAACACCGTTATGGCCGCTTTTGACCAACCAGTTGAACAAGTCCCATTCGTCTAAGAGAGGAACTTCAACACTTAGTGAACACAATACCAAATATGAGCATAAATTTCGTTACTATTTTGGGGGAGAAATCGCCAAGCACTCGCAGGCTTCGCACCACCAGATTGTCACCTGAGCAACAATGAGAAAAAAGTTCGAAAATGGAATCTTCCGGAGGAACACCGAAAGGCCGAGTGGAAGTGAAGAGGACGAGACGTTGAAAGGCGGGCGCTTATGCCTATTGTACAGTTCCTGCATTGTTAGATGGTTTTTCTTTTGAAGAAAAAGGCCAAATTATATATTACAGTAAGTATACATCTATTGAATAAAACCCAGAGGGAATACTTCGACTCATATCGATTCATAGATCATTTCATATACTCTGGTCCTAAGAAGTACGCTCAAAAAATAAATACATTTATTGGAGTAGAAATCAACCTCATCAAAATCTCATATATGTTTATTCATTTCTATTCCCTTTATATATTGTCTTTGTCTACAGAGGAACTCGCATTGGTCGCAATAAGGATTCGCAAAAGAAATGACATCATGCCATCGATCATCAGCAAAGCGTGCCACGCGCGCTAAACTCCCCGTAGTGTGAGGGTAGGATAGGTATTGTAAGTACGGAGTCGCTAGGAGTCGGTATATAAACTACATAGCCCTACATACCACCGCCTATCACTCCCAGCGGGGGCGCTAAAACGGATTCTGTGTCAACTTTCCTAGCAGCCTAACCTAAGTTTAGGGTTAGATTCTAAAGGAGGTCTCAAACAAAGTTCTTTTACATAGGCAATAGTATTAATGGATCAGTCCTAAAATTTCCTAATAAACTTGTCCACTGACTTGAGAATGATACAAATATTATTATTCAATTTCTGAACGCTTGTCTGACAGCGTGATTCGTGACATGTCACGTTTCCTGGCTAGTCCCGCTCCTTCTCTTTGGCTGTTGTCCTTTTGCCCGCCATTCTTTATCTCCCAAATCTTTTAGCATTTCTTCCGAACATCTGAGCTACCATGCAACCTATGCCAAATCGTATGGGGTTAGGGATGCGGCCGCCGCCCTATGGCCAAGGTCCATCCATGGCCGCACTAGCTCAACAACAACATATGCCCCATTTCGTGAACCCACAACAGAAAACGACATTATTTATCGGCTCAATATCCGGAGGTATTACTGATGCCCACTTGAACGATCTGCTCGGGGTATGCCTGTCTTTTCCATACACTCGGGCTTGTGGCTGGCTGACACCGCAATCTCCTAGGCCTGTGGAACAATCAACTCCTTTAAACGTCTAATTACGCCTGCGAATAAGCCTCAGGGGTTTGGATTTGCCGAGTTTCAGGAGCCAGAAGGAGCACTAAGGGCTATACAGCTCTTGAACGGTGTGGAGTTGCCAGCGTTGGAAGATGGTTGTGCGAACAAGAAGCTCTTAGTACGTGACACGGCGATGAAACTCTTCGTTGTCACTAACAGCCTTATAGGTCAAGGCTGATGAAAAGACCAACGTTCTCTTAAATGCATATCGTACACAGCATCCAATTTCAGATGTGGGTCTTATCACTCGTAACTGAAGCATCATCTTATTTTATTTTATTTAGTTCGATGCCAAGAAGACAGAGGACGCAAAATTGAGGATTGAGAACGTTGTTAGCTCGTTAAAAGAGACTGCCGATGAGGGCAATGCCAACGGGGAAAAGGAGCGATACATTATCCCCCCGCATCTTCATGATTTGCAGGAAGCCGAGCTTCCAGAAGCCCAGCGGGGACTCGTGATATCAGAGATTGCCCTATTCCGTGAACGCGCTGCCAAACGTGAACGAGAAAAACTGAATATGGAACGCGAACGGGGAATGTCGTTCAACGCCTCAGCTGGTTTCAACGGGAAGGGACCGAGTGCAAAGGGGCCGCCGAATGCCCCTAGTGGTCCAAAGGAACGACAATGGGGTCGAAGTCAGGGTACAGGACCGCCGGGCCAGCAGGGTGGGTTTGGATCCGGTGCTCAAGGATACAACAAGGCTCCTGGGTTTGTGCCGGGACAGAGTATTGGAGATGCGGAGAAGACAGACGAACAAAGAGAGCAGGATAGGCGAGAGGCAAGAGCTCGAGATGAGATGGAATCGTTTAAGGACGTATGTTGTCTACGTTGCTCATTCACGATTATTGGCTGACATCTCCGGATATAGCGAGAACGACGTTACGAACCTCGTGAACGTGCGCGAATAGCAAATATGGAACGCGCTTTGCACCGCGAGAGATTACAAAAGGAAGCTGAAGCACGCGACAAGGTCGAAATCCACGCTCGCCTTGACATATGGGATGATGATGAGAGCGACGAATTATTCTATACCGATCGGTACGCCAAGCTTAACCGAAATACCAATTTTCCACTAACACAATTCTAGTGCACGGTGGAGAGCCATCCGTCGTCGTCATCTAGTACAAGAAGAAGCCGCAGACCGTGCATCTCGCGAGTTGGAAGCTACAGAAGCAGAACATCTCCGACGCGAATCTGAAGCCTTCCTTGCCCGACAAATGGAGGAGATGCGCTCCCTCGCCGAAGAACAACGCAAAGCCGGATTGCTTCTTGATGATGGTGCTCCAGTCAAGCTAAATGTCAGTCTTGCACCAGCGCCAACTGGGAAAGCACCGGCGACCGAAGCCGCCTCTGCTCTTCCCGTTGCTCCCGTGTTTGGCCAGGAAGAAGAAGATGAAGGCGTTACTAAACGCAAAGCATCATTGGTCAAACTCGACTTCAGCGCAACGGAGAGTGGCGAGAAGGCAAGAGAACGACTGCAGAAGATCAAAGAAACAGTACCGGGTGATAAGGAGACTTTATGGAAAGTCAAAGTGCGCTGGGATGCCGTCAATGAGGTGAGGCCAAGTGCCGTATTTGAATGTGTTCTGGAGGCTCATGTATTGGGTTAGCAAATGGTCGATCGCAAGTTCGAGCCGATTGTAAGACGCAAGATTACGGAATACTTGGGCGATGAAGATGAGGATTTGGTTATGTTTGTTGTTGAACATCTTAAAGACAAGAAAGGTCCACAGAAACTTTTCGAAGAATTGGAATCAGTGCGTGTCCAATTCCTGTCACTTTCTTTGCGTTTTCTTCTCGTCACCCATCTACTTATTCAATCAAACACACCTCTCAACTTTCTTCTGACTTTGCTGAACTTCTATCTTCGTGTAGGTACTTATGGAAGACGCCAAGGATTTCGTCAATACAATCTGGAGACAAATCACCTTCGAAAGTGTGGCGTACGGCGAAGGTCTGGACAGCGGGAAGATGTTGGTGGACTGAAACGAATTTGTATATTGTATCCCTCGGTGGGTAATGCTGTGTGTTGCGAATTTCGGTATGGGAGTTGATGCGGTGGCGTTAGTATGTATAAATATCGCAGTCGTGGTTCAGAGATGGTGGAGTCGGGGCACGTTTCTTTCTTTCGTGAGTGTTGCCTCTTGTATAAGTCCTCTCGTGAAATACAGATAATGGTCATACTACTTGTCCGCAACTTCGTATGGCTCATGTTGACGTGGATGATGGCGGCCTACTACTAGTCAACCGTTGAGTTCCCTTATCTATTTTGTGTATGTAGCCTCATTGATCCAGCTTCAATGTTCTGGCATCTTTCACCAATGTCTGTCAAAGAACAAGAACTAGGTGAGTTTTCTCCCCGGATCTTTTCTTGCAAGTCAAATTCGGCTATCTATTCAACTCAGCTATTGTGTATTATCTCTGGCAATACGGCCTCAGTCTAATACACACGCCAGTTGCAAAATCATTTCGTCCCATTATAATTAAAACCGTAAACCCTATATTCGAGTTACTACCACCATCGATCCATTCTTCATGACTGATATGTTGCGAGAGCTTGAGATGCAGCATTCTCTGTTGATGTTTGGAAGCTCAAAAAACCTATATTTGGAGCAAGGTTAAGACTCAAATCCCGAGCAACGGACTAGAGCTTATTTCAGCATCGGAAGAATATAAGAAAAGATACAACATACTACGCCGCTATTCTTGACACTGTTGATTGCTGAAATGGCTTGCGTGGAAAATGTTGGTTTTAGAATGTTAACCTGGTCACCAAGCTGTAGAAAATTAAATATCATCAACTATACTGGGAAATAATTCCATTTACAGCATTGATCACATTCTAAAATAGGATGATTAGAAAATTGAAGTAATCAATAAGGGAGGGGTAGAAAACTCACTCCAAACGAATTCAGGGGCTATGTATATAATAGAAGCTTCAGCATATCGGTTATTAGGAAGATGACAAGGTACTAACACCTTGCAAAGCAGAGAATGCTGTTGCCTCAAAACCTCCTGTCACTGGAGGCATTGAGGGGTTTTCCCAGAGGAAAACACTGGGAAAACCTTAAAAGTGCACCCCATTTCTTCAGTGTCTTCCCATGAATTGTGTTAAAACCTTAATAAATGTTGGTTTTCTTCTGGTTTTCCTTCAATGTTTGGGAAAACACTGAGGAAATGGGGTTGACTTCTAAGAGTTTCTTAATATTTTTCTCAGCAGAAAATCCCTTGGTACTTCCTGTGTGTGAGAGCAGAGAAAACGGGACTCTAAAAGGGAAACTTCGTCTCAAAGTCTTCAAAGTCAATCATTTGCATACCGATATAGCAGTATCTGCGTGGTGCCAACGACAGATAGGAAACTAGTGATCCCTGCAAAAATTTCCTAAGAACAAGCTCATATGGTTAGATATAGTGCATGAAATAAATCAGTGAACTGATTTACCGGGCCTACGCTGGCAACATTGTCTGCGGCGGCATTTTGGATGAGGCCCACGAGGCTGTTGGCGGCCGGTTGAATAGTAGAGAAGGACTGCCAAACTCCATTAATGTTCTGATGTTTGTACACTACAGCTGTTATAGACGTTCCGCAGCGTTCTGCGGCATTTCCAGGACAGGGGAGGGGACCGGTGGGACAGGTTACTTGACCAGTATCGGCAGCGCCAACATTTAATGCACTGTCACATACTATTTGAATAGATAATGGACATAAAACGTAAGGAAAGAGATAATATGAAATCAAAAATAAATAAAACGTACAACAAATATTCCCAAAGGCTACGGCCGAAAAGAGGGAACGCTGCGCGAGACAAGCATCTCCACACGCTTCAACAGACAGTACATCGACGCTGACCACGTTCCATAACGGAGAACCAATGCTCGAGCTTGGGGGAACATTCTTTACTCTGCAAAAAGCGGCGGGGGGTGAATTATTAGTGCAAGCCTAGCAAGCATATGTGTCCTTACAAGAAGCAGCCTTGAAGCAAATTGTTTCCGAATGATGCTGCCGTCGCTTGAACGGAATTAGGGTTGAATTGATATACATCGATACGATCGGAACCACCGCAGCGTTCAGCGGAATTGCCTTTGCATGGCAGGTTGCAGAAGTTACCGGTGGACACAGGTGGGAATGCAGTCAATCTAGGATCCTCGCCAACTAAAACCGCGGGGCTGGCGAGTGCACCGCACCCTGAGAGACTGTTTAAAAAATAAATTTGTTGAAAAGTGATCAAGGAAACTTACAACACTCCATTCCAAATTCGAGACCAGCGAAGTCAAAGCCAATGGCCCTACAAGTGGCACGACATTGGCTAAGATGCGCGCCGATACTGAGTCGCTGTTAAGAGGAAACAGGTCGATAGTCAGTTTAAAATCGATTACAAATCACCCATTGAGATTCTACCCATAGCAACCTAAGGAATTCCATCCTGGAAGGGGTGTAGCAATCGGTTGAGAGAATACAGGAGGTTTGCCACTATAATAGACACTAAGACGACTAGAGCCTCCACAGCCTTCTCCGCTATTACCGGCGCAGACTTGATTACATTCTGAAATGTCAGTCTACGTTGCAGCGCCCGCGAAAACATTATCACAGTCTACAAATAATGTTAAGTGATTCATTCATACATTTAATGGAGCATTTATTAATAGCATTCCTGCCCAAATTCGAGCCCGGCGAAGGCAAAAGACCGCCCGTTGCAGAAACTGACGCAGCTCTCGAGTCATCAGCCTGTATTGTGCTGTGCAGAGGAAACACCCAGAATCAGTACTTTCGTTCCTAGGTGGGATTTTGCACCTTTTATGCTTGGGTACACTAGACTGATATTAGAAGATAACATGTACCAAGTTTCAAGTCATTCCGTGCATTGGTCGTGGTTCTACGGCGGTTGCGCGAGGAGTGCTATGAACACACCCTAACAAGTGTGCGCCTTATATAACCGAAAGGGCTGTAAGTAATTAGTGAGAATCCCGGTCATTAATGGAAGCTAAATAGGCTAGTGGAAAAAAATAAAACTACGCAGTGTGCTTGCACACACGCCGACATTGCTGGTCGAAAGTCACTTCATAGGACATATGAGGCGGCTACGTAACGCATGAAGGCGATACAGAAGTGTTTCTTATTTCTTTTTTAAATTCCCTACTAGCTACCTAGAGACCATTAAGGTGGTTGAAGAGACCGTTCCCCCTTTCCCCCTGCTCTTGCAAGCAGCCTGTCAGGCTGCGCTTCCAGAGGGTATCTAGGTAGTCCTGAAAAGGAAATAAATACAGGTTACCTTAGACACTTTTTCCAACACACTTTTTGAATAGGTGAGAGTCGAAGCGGAACAGGCAGCCCTTGAAACCGAAAAGACAGTTCAAGCGAATATATACTCTTTCGAGAGATCCGGCGCTGAAACAGCTTTTGAATTAATCTCGAAATACGGAAGTCTTCCCATGCCACTGATACCCTGTGAGAAGCTTCACAGAAATTATGATATAATACTGAAGCGACTACTTACTCTTCTTTCTACTATCCCATGTGCTGATCGTCCCCGGTTCGTTTGACAAACTCGCACAAAAATAGGGCTCCCTGTTTTCCCAATATATGCGGGTTGTTTTCACCCTTCACGACTGGTTTCGTTTCGAAAATTAATTCCTAGAGAGCCGCGATAGACGAGTAGGCCCTAGCTCACTAAATACGCCGAAATGCAGACACTTCCTCGGTGTTTGCGATTATAAGGTGTTTGCGATTATAACATTTAACTTCTACCGGCCTTGTCAATGCTTATTATTAAATTCACAAGAAATGATATAATCAGCTCTTTATGTAACGCAGGAACGTCTATAGAAAGGTTGTTTTTATGTAAATATTCCTGATAATTTCACTCATACAAACTGTACATAAGTTGTAGTATTATTTATTTGTTATTGGTTATTGTTCAAATATTTCTTCAGGCTGTTTCTTGAGGTTTGACAACGAGCTTGACAGCCGAGACACCTTCTTCCAGCCGTTTTAGACCGCTAGGAATACTAGCCAACCCATCTGGGAGAACTTCCACGCGGTTCGGCTGGAGCAGAAGTTAATTAGATAAAGCTCGACACCATCAATAATGACTCACAATAATTTTCCCAAGCGCAAATAAATCATGCAGGTGATCAAACAATCCATCTGCAAACGGTCGCTGTTGGTAAGAGACTCCATAGACGTTGAAGAATTTCTTGCCATCAGTACCAATAGAGTTTTTCAAGGTATCGTGAGCGAAAAGAGCAAGCAATAACGTTCCTCCAGGGGCCAGGACCTTCCAGGTGACCTCTTGGATATCCTCCGTTGAGATTGCATCGTATATGAGATTCGGAGGTTCGGGAAGAATCTTTTTGATTTCAGCAGCAATGTCGGCTTTACGGTCGATGACATGGGTCGCGCCGAGTGATTTCAAGAAATCGGCATTATGAAGTGAAGCGGTTGCGATAATGGAAGAGAACCCTGATAACCTTGCGGATCGAATAACTGAAAAATAATAATAAGGAAATAAGCAATTATTTCGAGGATGAAAGCTGTACCAGGGATTTCTTACCGTACTGTCCTACAGAAGAAGCTCCTCCAAAAACGACTATGTCTCGACCCTTATATTTTCCTTCCCCCCCTTGCCATAGAGGAGTCAGACCTGCTCCAGATTGCTCTTCGGGCAAGTAAAGGCTGACTGCAGCGGTCGTCAATCCAGCCGCAATGGTGGTAGCCTGCTCAAACGAAATATTGTCTGTGTCGCAAAAATCAAAATAACCTGAAGTAGACTGATATGGCCAAATCTGGTCTTCAGGTCAAGGTCGCCTGAACGACCGATCAGGTTGAAGAGATGAGTCTACTCAGCCATTCCCTGATCTGCAGTTCAGTGATTTCTTACCTGATATTGACAGATCAGGCAGTCCGATTCCGATATTTAAAAAAAAAGAAAATCACATGAATACACAAATATCATAAAGCACATTATATTGACATATAACTATGAACATTCTAAGTACTATTAGATCTACCGACATTTTAATCGAAGTCCCTATTGGTTCAATGAATGAGATAGCTATTTAACAATACAGATTATTAACAAACTTACTATACCGTAACACAGTAAAAATACAGACTTCCATATCTATGGACAATGTAAGAAGACAATGTCAAAAGAGCTAAGTGTTAAGACGTACACTTGCAGCAATCCGTGGGAGTTGTCAGATGTCAGGATATAGAGGTGGTAATGGTAGAAGGGAAGAGCTGTGGGGGCGAAGACTGCACGAAAGCTTGGGCTTTTATATCTGGGCAAACGCCCAAACAGAGTGGAGCTCTGAGGGCGAATCAGAGCACGAGTGGGGCTACGCTCCACTTGTGCCTACGCATTGAGCCGTGATCTAAGTTTAGAACACAGACACTGTCTGACGTCTAAGTCTCCTTCTGTCTCCTTCCCGTCTTTCAAACTCTGGCAAATTGACTGTTCACAATTCAAACAACATCTTTCTCCCATGTCCAATAAGCCGAAAATCCAACTGGTAACAAGTGATGATTTTGTGATGGAACCGGGGTCGAAATTCGAGCATGGTGCACCAGCGATGATCAAGCCTAAACCTGAAGCTATAGTTAAGAAACCAATATTGCATCTCGTGTGACCATGATTTATTCTTTGGGCCACA
>KN837079.1:245814-350786 GCA_000827215.1 Sphaerobolus stellatus SS14
AGTTACACAGTCTATTTCTTCTTGATGAATGTATGCCTTTTTCGTGTCAAATTCCGTGTCAAATTCCATTGAAAACCCATTATGATATTGCCTTGATCGGGAAATGTCAAACAACCGACTGGAAGCTGAAAATCAGATGGGGCAGTTGCAGGGTGTTTGAGGAGAAGGTATAACTTTTTTCTCGTCGAATATCCTATTCGGGGCTGTCATATGATTCCAACCTTCGAGAATTCAGGGACGGTAGTTTATTTTAATGATCTTGTGAACAGAGATGCCTTTCTGCGGGTTTTCCCAGAGGAACGACTTTCACAAGGTGAATTATGTTTGTATCATTACTCTAATGTAGTTTCTACAGTTTTATATATATTTTGGTAACAGCCTGATAGAGCCTGATAGAGCCTGATCTGGCCCCAGTCCATCCTGATACTACCTGATCAGTGACCATCGGGTCTTCGGGACTGATTTGGTAAAACGGATTTTTGCGACATGGTATCTACCGCGACGGCTCTTCATTAAACAGATATTGTTTGAAAGAGAAAAGAAAAGAACTCACCTTTGCTACAATCTTGGCGGGGACGGTTGTATATTGCTAGAAGGTGGCTTGATGCGTGGTACAAACCCCTTGGAATAAACTGCAGTACGCATGTCGAAATCAGCAAATCAAGCGTTTAGGTGACACCTTTCGTGAATGAAACGCACCCTTTATCTCCTTTCTAGATATTTGTTACATCCTCGCCTACTTCTTCTACGATTCCGGAAGCTTCACGTCCAAGTATCGCAGGATAATTTTCAACAAAAATGCCATATTTATGCACCTGCCAATCCATAGGATTTAAGGATGTCGCTATAACCTACGCAATATTAGTTTGCTTTTCAATACAAGATGAGAATTGGCGCATACCTTGACTAAAATATCGTCTTTCCCGATTTTAGGGATATCCGTTAAGAGAACCGCGAACTCTCCGTGCTTAGCCTGCAAGAAAGAGCCTTTTGTTTGGTCATGTTGAAGTTTGAACGACAGGGTAAAAGAATATCGGTTGGGTTGTCTTTACCAGCCTTTGGCTAAGCATTTATAGCAACGTTGCTGCTGCTGTCGCAGGTATACGTATGATACTGCCGGCTGAGTAACGTGACGGTCAAATATTTGAAATATTTGTCAGAAGGGTATTCGTAAGAATGTCGTTCGGTGTGGATGTCAATGAATCTGATCAAGCAGCCGCTCTTCAAGTTGTAATAGAGACTTCGTGTATTTTACGTTGTTCTGCCTTGGCTCCTCTGCGGCGGTTGCTCCACAGAATTCCCCTACGCTCTCTTTTTTATAAGCAGCTAGAGCGCGAGCGGCGATATTGACGAGTAGACTCTAGAGTGCTATGTAACTCTCGGAGTCTTAGTTGAGAAGAGTAGAGTAAGAAATTTATTGCGGAATCCAGTGATGATCTAATTACTACTAAACATGCCGAAATGCAGATACTAGAGCAGGGCGTTTGTTAGTATATTAATAATTAACTGGTCGCTTACTCTATCGACCTTGCTTATTATTCAATTCGTAAGAAATGTCATAATCAACTTTTTAACGCGGATTACAATAGAGTTTAGCGAAGGAACTTCGTTTATAAAAAAGGGTTTATTATGTAAATCTTCCTGATTATTCATTCTATACATGAGATACCATTTGCTATAAGTTACTCCAAATATTTCTTCAGGCTGTTTCTTGAGGTTTGACAACGAGCTTGACACCTGAGACGCCTTCTTCTAGTCGTTTGAGACCTGTAGGAATACCAGCCAACCCATGTGGGAGAACTTCCACGCGGTTCGGCTGGAGGAAGTTTAATAATCAAACAAAGCTCGAACATAATTAACAATGACTCACAATAATTTTCCCAGACGCAATTAAGTCATGCAAGTGCTCATATAATCCGTCCGAAAACGGTCGTTGAGCCTGAGAGACTCCATATACGTTGAAGAATGTTTTGCCATCAGTGCCGATAGAGTTTTTCAAAGTATCATTCGGGAACTGAACGAGTAATAACGTTCCTCCAGGAGCAAGGAGCTTCCAAGCGACTTCTTGGGTATCCGTTGAGATTGCATCGTATATGATCTTCGGAGACTCAGGAAGAATCCTTTTGACCTCAGCAGCAACGTCGGTTTTGCGGTCGATGACATGGGTCGCGCCGAGGGATTTCAGGAAATCGGCATTGTGGAGTGAAGCGGTCGTGATAATGGGAGAAAACCCTGATAACTTTGCTGATTGAATAGCTAAACCGAGTAAGGAGAATAAGCAATCATTTGAGGACAATAGCTGTACGAGGAATTCCTACCGTATTGTCCCACGGAAGAAGCTCCTCCAAAAATGACTATCCCTTGACCCTTATATTTTCCTTCGCCTCCTTGCCATGGAGGAGTCAAACCTATTCCACGTTGCTCTTCGGGTAAGTAGAAGCCGACCGAAGCAGTCATTAGTCCCACTGGAATGGCTGCAGCCTCCTCAAAGGAAATATTGTCTGGTATCTACGGCTTCCCATTAGACAAACATTGTTTATATATCTAAGTTAAACTCACTTTTGCTGCAATCTTGGCGGGGACAGTTGTATATTGCTGGAAAGTGGCTTGATGCGTGGTATAAAACCCTTGGAATAAACTATAGTGTATGTCACCAAAGTCAGCGAATCAAACGTTTTGGTGATATCTCATTAATGAAACGTACACTTTATCCCCTTTCTGAAGATTTGTTACATCTTCACCTACTTCTTCTATGATTCCCGAAGCTTCATTTCCAAGTATCGCGGGATAGTTTTCAACGATGAAGCCGTGTTTATGCACCTTCCAATCTACAGGATTCAAGGCTGTCGCGATGACCTATGCAATATGAGTATTATACTGATTTTCGCTTTTCTAAACAAGAAAATTGGGGACATACCTTCACTAAAATATCATCTTTTGCAACTTTGGGGATATCCGTCTCGAGGACTGCGAATTCCCCGAGCTTAGCTTGCAAGAAAAGAGCCTTTTGGATGGTCATATTGGAGTTTGAGCTGGAGGATAGAAGAAAATGGATTTGCGATGTCTTTGCCAGCCTTGGGATTTATAACAATGCTGCCGGAGGTGTATGTGTAATACTACTACAGACGCGGCTGTCAAACATTTGAAATATTTGTAAGAAAGTGACTTACTTATGTGCGAGAATGGCGTTTGCGGTAGACATCGATGTATATTTAATGTTGCCGCAGGTTACGTATGGTGTTACTACCAAAGGCTGAATAACGCGATTAGTGAGGATTTGAAAGATTTGTAAGAAAGGATATCAATGAATCGAGTTACTACGGCGCTTCCGAGTCAGTCTGCAACATTGATCCAGCCTCAGCCTCTGTCGCATTTATACTAAATAATGCAAGTACCACGATTCGAATCTGAACGATATCCCGTCGAGTAATTATTGAAGCCTTATACGGGTTAAAGAACGTTACCATCCGAGTCTAGTCGACAACATAATTATATGAAGAGAGTCGGAGAAGAATGAGGTTAGGTTGGAGTCTAGAAGAACCCAAGTAATGTGATCGACGGCCCTAGCATTATTTGAATTACGATTTCTTTGTAATTGAGGTCATCCGCCATGTGGTTAAGGACTCGCAGCTCCAAGAAAGACAAGGATGGTTCCAATGTGATACTTGCTCATTGATAATTTTATGCTGCCTCTGTTGGGACAAAAGCTTCTATGAGAGGAACATTGAATCCCACATAACACAATAACTCACCTAATATAAATCACCAACAACAAATCCTCCCGCTATATCTCCAGATTGTATGGAGATTGCATGACCTATCGCCGGAGCAGAATGTGGGAATTCGGAAAGGAGGCGAATGACCATCAACCGGCATGGCCGGGCCGTATGGTTTACTCCCATTTTTCGCTCAGAGCACAAGGAAGTTAACGTCGCCGGTAGTTTTATCAATTATGTTCAGCTAGTGATGTAATATTGAAGTATGAAAATATTAAGCCAGGGTCGTGACAAGGCTGGCGAAGCAAATGCTATCAGTTTGTTCAAACCATAATCATAATAATATCAATAATCATATGCATGAAATCTACACATTTCATGGAATTGGTAGAGTCTTGAGTTTTCGACAACATAATTGTAGACCTGGAAAAGTGAGGGAGCCATTCGAACACCGTCACACACGTTATACGATACAATAAAGTCAACCCCGGGCCTGGTAGTAGAGTAAGCCTAGGAGTCGAAGGAAAATTCGCTTGAAAACTTGAAGGTTCCTAGACAAAGCTAATTACGGTGAGAGTATCCGGTAAAGACTCTGAGAGTGATAGCCTCTCCATCAGATCCTAGAATAATTATACGAGCGATGTTCTCATCCCTGTACATACGACTTGCCTCCCAACGAGGTATTCCGAAATCTCTTCTTCATCTCCGAAATTGAGAATTTGCGTTCAAGGTTCATAAAAATAGATTGATTTACCTTTGTTCCCATGAAAGAATTAATGACCGCAGCGCCGGAATGAATAACTTCAAGAAGTAAGGGTAATACTACTATTCGTGCTGTCTGGCTCAAGTCGACAGATGTACTCTTCAAGATCCGAGTAAGGATCATGACTGAGAATGATATTAGCAAGGCACTCCAAGTAATTTTGTCAGATTATTGGCGATCAGAGTCAAAGAGCCACTAGTAGTTTGTATAGAAAAAAAGCGGAGAGACCGTAATTATTCTGAGACGCTTCTTCTCAAGCATGTACACCAGTCGCAAACCCATCTTTCGTCCCATTATAATTAAACTGTAAAACTTATATCACAGTGTATTAGTACCACCATTGAACTATTCTTCATGACTGATATTTCGAGAGGGCTGAAGATGCAGCGTTCTCGGTTTGTGTTTGGAAGCTCAGCCAGCTTAGACTTGGAGCCACATTATTAGCGAAATCCTGAGCAATGCCCTATAACTTGCTTTCAGCATCCGACAAACACAAGAAAATACGCAACATACTACGCCACTACTCATGAGGCTGTTGATCGCTGAAATGGCTTGCGAGGCAAACGCTGGTTTCAGAACACTACCCTGGTTCCCAAGCTGAAAAGAAAAATCAGTATCATCGACTACGCCAGAAGATAAATCCATTTACAGCGTTGATCACGTTCTAAATTCAGCGTTTAAAAATTGAAGTAATCTCTAGATAATTGATTGAAAGCTCACCGAAACCGAACCAAAAGGCTATGTAGAAATTAGAAGCTTCAGTATGACAATTATTAGGAAAATGAAGAGGAACTGACGCCTTCCAAAGCAAGGAATGCTTGTCCCTCGAAATTCCCTGTGAGAGCGGAGAAAACGGGACTCTAAAATAAAAGGGAGACTTCAGTTCGTCTCAAATTCTTCGAGGGTTAAGTTCGTAGAACTGTGTACCCTTATAGCATTATCTGCACCACTGTCTGCGCCATTAACCACGCCCAGGAAACTACTGACACCCGCGAAAATTTGCTTAGCGAAAATTCCTATGGTTAGAAATGGTTTATGAAGTAAATAAGTAAGATGGCTTACTGGGCCTATGGTGGCAACATTGTCTGCGGTGGCACTTTGGATGAGGCCCGTAAGGGAGTTAGCGGCCGGTTGAACAGGAGCAAAGGACTGCAAAACGCCATTAATGTTCTGGTGTTGGTACACTACGGCTGTCGTAGATGTTCCGCAACTTTCTCCGGCATTTCCAGGACAGGGGAGGGGACCGGTGGGACAGGTTACTTGGCCAGTACCGGCAGAACCAACATTTAATGCACTGTCGCATACTATTTGAATAGATAATGGACATAAAACGTAAGGAAAGAGATAATATGAAATTAAGAATAAATAAAACGTACAACAAATATTCCCAAAGGCTACGGCCGAAAAGAGGGAACGCTGCGCGAGACAAGCATCTCCACACGCTTCAACAGACAGTACATCGACGCTGACTACGTTCCTTAACGGAGAACCAATGCTCGAGCTTGGGGGAACATTCTTTACTCTGCAAAAAGCGGGGAAAAATGAATTGTTAGCGCAAGCCTAGCAAGCATATTGTCCTTACAAGAAGCAGCCTTGAAGCAAATTGTTTCCGAATGATGCTGCCGTCGCTTGAACGGAATTAGCGGTGAATTGATATACATCGATACGATTGGAACCACCGCAGCGTTCAGCGGAATTGCCTTTGCATGGCAGATTGCAAAAGTTGCCAGTGGTCACAGGTGGGAATTCAGCCAATCCAGGATCTTCGCCAATTAAAACTGCCGAGCTGGGGAGTGAACCGCACCCTGAAAGACTGTTAGAGAATGATATTGAAAAATAATAAAAGCAAACTTACAACACTCCGCTCCAAATTCGAGACCAGCAAAGCTAAACCCATTTGCCCTACAATGGCCCAAACAACTCTCTATGGTTACTGTCTGGAGTGCCACGGAATTAGGCAAGATGCGTGCCGATACTGAATCACTGTGAGGAGTTAGCATTTCGATGTCAGTCCAAACTACATGAATATTCATTGAGATCCTACCTAAAGCATCCTGCGGATTGCCACGCTGGAAGGGGTGAAGCGACGGCTTGAGGGAACACGGGAGGCTTCCCGCTGTAGTAGACACTAAGAAGACCCGAACCTCCACAGGCTTCTCCACCGTTACCGGTGCAGGCTTGATTGCATTCTGAAATGTCAATCTGCGTTGCAGCGCCCAAGAAACTATTATCACAGTCTACATTTAAATATCAGAATCGTGTAAGCATATAGATTGATGAGGCTACTAACAGCATTCCTGTCCAAATTCGAGTCCGGCGAATGCAAAGGACTTGCTGTTGCAGAAGCTGACACAGCTCTCGACCGTCATTCCCGTAGCATTAACGAAGGTCGCTGCGCTGAGGGTTCGTGGATTCACAGTATCCCTGAAAATACAACGATTTATCAACAATAACGATAATCAATCAATTGCCCTACACAAAACATCCCAGAGAACTGAAACTGCCTGGGAGACCAGTTGTTACAGGAGCTTGTCTGGCCTTGATATTATTCGAGGGTGACGCTGCCTATAAAATGGAAGAATATAAGTAGGAAGTCATAAGAGGAGATGAAGGCAGACTGACTACTAGTCCGATTGCCAAAGAAAGGATGGAATGAAAGGTAATTGCCCCTAGCATTGTGAGGAAGAGGCTTGCTCTGCCTACGCTTTCGCTCCTGTCTTAAATACGGTAGTGGGCTCGCTTCGAATATTCCAAACGCAACCTCTTGTGCTAGAACCGAACAAAGCTAGGTACCCCACGTCAGATCTGAATGTGGTAAATGGTCCAAAAATCTTATGATCCAGACAGGCGATGTATCTCGGAGTAAAAGGCAGCATGAAGTGTTCAAATTTGGTAGTGTAAAGGTTGATATTTTCAAATCTATACACTTGGATGCCCTCATCTGCCAAAATATAGGGACCACATGAGATGGCAAGGTACCCGTGGTAGTATCTTCTTGATATGACATGGTAAGCCTCAGGGAAGGATGCTCTGTTGGCTCACAGAAATAGATAGGGTTCCCCTGGATTTACGAATAGAACTTTTTGTCCTTTATATGGGAATTTCTCCGTTCTTTAAAGATTCCGGCTCGACAGTCAACCGCAAATCAAAGGTCTGGCTAAAGTCCGGCAGATGCAGTCTTTCCTAAAAAATCAAGGGTTCCAGTGAGTGGTATTTTCGTTAGGCAGGAATATACTAAGCCGGTCAGTTAGATTGCCGGAATAGGTCTGTCCAATGGCGTCCCGAGGAACGAAAGACTTTGAACACAGAAAATCGCTTGAGAAAACGACTCAGTTGGTTCTGTCGAAATCCAAAATACACCGTGCAGCCAAACCGTGATATTCGTATTGTTGGATGGGTTCTAAAGTAGAAGTTTCGTATAAGTAAACGATAGACATTTGATAGTTGTATCCTTGACATACCTGGTTGAGTGCGATGTAAAATTCAGGCAAAACAAACACATGTGAAGCAAGATGCATTCATACCAGAAGAAAGCACACGACGAATTAACACTTCAGCCTCAGAATAATCCAAAATCAAAGATATATTCAGGACATAATCAGTACGTACATATTATTTAAGAATATTATGAAGATATATAGTCATAACACAGGCAAACACTTTACACTCTGCGATAAAAAGCGGGGGAATAAGGGGAGGATAATGTCGACAGGGATCCAAGTACAGAACGGTAAAAGTTGCGCAAAGAGGATTGACTACCTGTCAAGTACGTCCAGCACCCATAGCGCGATGTTATGAATGAAGTTGAAGATGTAGGGTACAATCACTAGCGCAACGTCAAGCGAGCACAGCGTGGCAACCAACAACGAAGGAAATCACATACCAATACGATAACGGATTGACCTCAAAGTTGAGTCGTTGGATGAAACTGAGTGGTGGTGGGATTCACGGCCGAACTGGGGAGCGCCTCCACGTATGGAGAGTCGGGAGAGGTCGCTAGCACTGCAGAGCACCGCATTTCACGAATATCGTGGCAGCTTGCGTCCAGAATTGTGTAGTGCGTTCTGATAGCATATGATATACGGATTGGCGGTCGAAAATTCGTCAAGAATAGTGCGGAGTCGATGAGCTACTTTGGTATTCCAGGTCTTCACCCAAAGGTTGTCTCGTCAATGATCGATCTAAGCGATTCCTAAATTCCTCGATCTCCGTTCCCATTCCGTAGTGGAAGGCGTCCCTTGTTCTTCGTCGGTCGAGGTGGTTCGCGGGACAAAGCAGAGGGAGAACAAGGTGTAATTGAAACTCCGCCGTGGACAGCTCGTACACAACAGCTCGGTCCGCTTCTTCAAGTATACGTCTTTCTTCAATTACCTATGAATCGACCAGGTATCTGCACTCTCCATTTTTTTCGCTTGACTCCGTTTTAATGTTCCTTTAAATCATTGTGCAGGTCAACAACCCCAGCGACCACCCAATTTGGGCCCTACGCCAAACATAGGCGGATTTCGCGGTCCTTACCAGCAGACATATGGCATGCCACCACGAGGCGTCATGCCTACTTATCCTGCGATGCAGAATCATCGTGCGCAAGGCATTGTACCCCAGCCGACACCAGGTTTCATCCAGCAGAGAACCGTCGGTGGAAACGCCAACGCTTTCAATTTTGCGGGAAATATGCAACAGCAGCAGCAGGCGGCAGTGGCGGTCCAACAACAGTCGTCTCAGCAGCAGCAGCAGCAGCACCATCCTCAGCTGCCGTCCGTACAGCAGCAACAGCCCCCGCATCCGTCGGCGCCTCCACAAACCCAGAGTGCAGCACCACCTGTTCCACCACATATTGCCCAGCAACAGCAGCAAACGCAGGCAGGGTCGGTATCGAATTCTGGCGCGGGAGAAGTCAGCTTAGACCCCAATGATTTCCCAGCACTGGGATCAGGCAATACTCCCAATGTCGCTTCAGCGACGCCGAATTTGCAATCGAGTTATGCAACGCAGGCCGCACCGAGCACGGGGAATCAGGGAGCCATAGCACAGACGAGAGATTTTGGACCGGATGATTTCCCAGCGTTAGGCGGGTCGCAGACACAGCAGGGCACACCGCAGAGTCAGGACAGTACGAGCGCGAGTTCGCAACAGCAAACGTCGCATCCGCCTGGTCTGAACGGGTTCCAAGGTGACCAGACACATCGGCCGAGTATATTAGCAGGATTAAATCAACAGCAGCGGGGGTTACATACGGCTTTTGATGCGGATAAACGGGTGTGTGAACTAAGCTTTACGTTTTGTACGCGGATTGACGTTTATGTAGCAAAATAACTTTACTGGAAAGGTGAATCAAAACTGGCCTCCATTAGGTGTTCCTCCTGACGGATTCCCCCAAAATGCCAATGGTACTCAGCATATCGTTCAACAGCCTCAGCAGCAGCCTACAGGTGCCGCAGCAGCGCAACAGCTATCAGGTGGACCACCTGGCGTACCACCTCCATCATCATATACGCAACAGCAGCAGCCACGGCAGCAGTCTTATCCGGAGCATCCGAATGCAAATCCAAGTACGAATCCAGGAGCCGCGGCACAACAGCAATCTGGGGGCGTACCCACGTCGGCGCAAGGGCAGAATCAACAGCAACCACATCCCCAGACACCAGGTCAACAACTGATTCTATCACCTGCGGATCGGTGGGGGCTGTTAGGACTGCTTGCGTTGATCAAGGGTGCAGATCCAGACACGGCATTACTGGCATTCGGAGCGGATGTAGCGACTATTGGTTTACCTGTCGGACAAATAGGGTGCGTGGACTTGTGGATGCTACGCACAATGGATTGCTAAAATATTTTTTATTTTGCCCTTTGTTTTGCAGGTCAATATATCAAAACTTAATCACGCCCTGGTCGGATGCCAGCGCGGCGGCTACGGTCGAGCCAGAGTTCCAGCTTCCAGCGTGTTACAATGTGCAGCCACCACCACCAGGACCGCAGAAAGCGGCATCATTCAGCGATGAAACCCTATTTTTCATGTTCTACGCGTCGCCAAGGGATGCACTGCAGGAAGTTGCGGCACAAGAATTGTCAGTACCCTTATTGTTCCTGTTTGTTCTCAGCTAATACTTGTTCATCTCCAGATGGAATCGGAACTGGCGTTGGCACAAAGAGCTGCACCACTGGCTCACAAAAGAAACCGGCACACTTCCATCAACGAAGGTCCCCGGCGGTGAAGCAGGTACCTACACATTCTGGGATCCGGAAACGTGGTCGAAAGAGCGCAAGGACCTCACAGTGCTCTATACGGATCTCGAGGAGAAGGCTATCCCCGTGTTTGTCCCTGGTGCTCCAGGCTTACAGCCGAATATCAATGGCATTACTGCAAGCCAAGTCGCTGGCGGCGTCGGAAGTGTTGGCGCAACGGCAGGTATGGTCGGTGCGATGAGAGGGCAGCAATCATATGGTGCTATGGGTGCCGGTGTTGTTGCGGGCATGGCATAATGTTCGGAGTTAATTAAACTAACTTCTTTTTTTCGGCGGTTCTTCATTCTCTGTGTTTTTATTTTGATGAGTTAGCTATTTTCCATTCAATTGAGACATATACGTCGTTGTGAACTTCATTAACTGCCCCTACTTATATTCACTTCTCTTTCGCTTTTCGCTTTTTTTATTCATTCGTCCACTGTGTATCATTACATTACTCAGACGTGAGGTGTTCATTCAGTTCGCAAAGTGGGAGAGGTGAAGCAATAAGATGGGTATATAGGTTATCATTGCAAGATTGGAGGTGCCTCAGCCAAGAATGTCTTTCCGCACTCTGAGATGACTTGGTGGACGGGTGTTGTCGCTGTAACGGAGCAATTGCCTTGCAAGCATTGTACGATATGGTTAGCAGCGTCCATGCCCTCGAAGTAAGCTCCCTATGCACACGAAAGTCAGTAAACTGCACTCCATCACATAAGAAAACACTTGCCTGTAAGAACCCATAATATTTGAAGCTTGTCGCTTCACCTGCAAACCATAATCTCGCCGCCAGCGGTGCCCTCAAATCATCAAATACTGCCGGTGCATAACTCGTTCCCCAGTTCGAATACGTCCCTCTGAACAACGGGTCTTCGTGCCATCTTTTAAAGACCATCTCTTCCGGCTCCGGAATGTCTGCATGAGGGAACATCGACTTTAGAACAGTGAGCATTTCCGCTTTGGTAGTTTCGTTAGACTGGCGTTCGATGCGGATGGATTCACGATCCGTCACCGTGGCGAAGATGACGTGCGAGCCGGGGATGAAGTCTGGGAGATCGAGGGACTGCCAGACGGTGTAGAAACCGCGTTTGGAGGGATCAGCGTAAATCATGTATTGAGCATTGGACCAGAAAGTGGTTTTGAAGCGGAGGAAAATCTTTGTGTAGATGGCCTTGGGGGGAGGGTTAAGATCGTGAATGATGAGACTGCATAGGGACGTACCATGTTCATTCCATCGATGGCTTCTTGCTTCCAGTCTGGAAGTGTCGGATGGAACGTGACATCATCGTTCTGCAGAACACCAACTCTGGAAACGAGATAAGGAACTACGACCTTACATACCAGAAAAATGTAAATAGGCTCACGAGAAGGTGCAAATTGCGTATTCTGCTTGTACAGTCAACCCTTGTTTCGTCTTTATGGTTACTCCGGAAGCGGAATAGGATATATCTGTGACAAATTGGCTGAGATGGACTCGTGCATCTGTCTTATTGAGGAATGTGGCCGCCTCATTGAGAGCAATGATCTTGAAGCCACGCTGGTCAACTACAAGATTGTTTTGGGCTGAAAAGCCTATAAACAAGGATGGATATCAATATCCTACGAGGAGGGATGCTGATGCCTACCATTGAAGGTAAAGTTATTGTTCGAGGCAGCAGCTAGGAATGAAGTTTCTTCAGGAGGCTGTGCATATTCGCTGGAGAAAGATAGTTAGCGGGGCAGGTTGCTATACATACTATGAGGCTCACAAGTCCATCGTATAGTATTCCGCTGCATCGTCCAGGAAGGTGCGAGGTTTATATCCAGAGACGCTTAAGCCGGCTCTTGCAGTAAGGTCTCCTTGCCGTTTTAAAACTCTTCCACCTTCATTGATATTTCAGACAATGCGCTATCACGTATCTTATTCTCCACTCACCAGCAGTGGCAAGGAAACTGGCAAACGCGTCGTCAAATGCATTTAGTTCATCATCCATGTCAACAGGCCCATTGTTATCAAATGTCGTGAGATTGTCGAAGTCCGAAAACACGTTCTTCAGGTTATTCTTCAAGGCCAAAGTGAAGATGGGGTTCTGCGTCGCGCCTTGACCCAACCCTTGAACCCAGTTCGGACCGAGTTCAACATGCGCGCCATTGCCTAGCTGAATATCTTGCATGCGGCCTCCTATCCCATGTGCTGAGCATCAATAACAAAGAAAACCCCTTTAGCTGTCAACTTACCAAGCGCATCTCTTCCTTCAACGATGACGAAGTCATCCATACCATGCTGGTGTAAAGTCCGCGCAGCAATAATCCCTGCCATTCCGCCTCCAAGAACTGCAACACGCGTCCGTACAACATTGTCATTCGTCGTGGCCAGAGTTATACTGCATATCGATGTAAGGAATGTCAGTACTGATATCCCGGCACGCATCCTGGACGAGGGTGGTAAAGTCGATCGCCTTGAGAGGCAAGCAGCTTATAACGGCATTTGAAGGATATTAATGATGCGATGTAGTTGCTATTCATGGTGACCGGAGAGATATGCGCATGGAGGCCCAAATTCAACCGGTCGGGTAGGTTTATCGCCATCAAGTTATCCTTATCTAGTGTTGCCTATGGCTGGCTATGATTGGCTAGCCAGCTAATGGAGCGACTCCGGCTCCGACCCATGGCTGAAAATAGCCGAGCCAGCAGACACCCGCTCGGCTTGGCTTGTGGCCGGCTAGCTGTCTGTAAATGCCTTTTGGCTCTTACAGTGTATCAAATGGAACCAGGAATATACCAAAAGTCTATTGTTCAAATATTACTATTTACATGTGTGATTTCGATGCTAGAAGCGAGGTGAACATTAAAGGACGGTCAATTGAGGGTGGGAAGGACAACATGACAATGTCACGCATACGTGAGTAGTGTGAGACGTCACCATGCATCACCTGTTCATGCTCTCAGACGATATTTCAACGGTATCTCGCAGGCGTTATGACCACCAAAACTCTTCTAATATGTTTGAAATATATATAACTGTCAATATATTAAATTTGGATGGCTCTGACTGGCGTCTCAAAACCTCTAGATATATGGCTGAAGCCGCTCGAAGGCGGCTCTGGAGCTGAGCTGAGCCAATTGGACTGGGCTTCTCCAAAACCTGCTACGGTTGGCTAAAAATGGCTATGGCTGCCGGCTTAGTTGGAGCCGAACCAAGCCATGGGCAACACTATCCTTATCCTCCTGCAAAGTTCCTGAATTTTAAAGCTCACTTTTCGGTCTCTTGTTCTCATTCATTAACTTCATTGCAATCATTAAACCCTGTTTTTTTGCAGAATTTGTGGCCAAGTGATCGCGCTCTCCCCGTGTCTACTTGGCAAATCTAATCGGAGGCGGCTTTCTGATAGCTCGGGATGGAGTTCCCACCAATATCAGTCAAATTTCTGCTCCATGTCTATCTATACCTATATCCAAATTTGCAGGAGTCGAACCTGATGATGGGTCTTTATTGAATCATTTCATAAAGTTAAGAGAAAGAGATTAAAAATTTGACAGTTCAATTACCATGAACCGGTATACAATTAAAGTACAATTGTATATATATAAACAATCTTGCTCCTCTCTTCTAATTGATGTTATTTAGTTATAGTATGGTTTTACTGGTTCAACTCTATTACATGCTGGTTCGACTCTATTACATTATTTCGGGAGAAGCACGCATAATTTTCTTTTGAAGACAACCCTGCCAGAAGTGCCCCTCTGCCCCTCCGCTCATAGTTTAATCCTCACCAAGGGTTCGGTCGGATTAACAAACACCCTGAACTTGAGTTTTCGCAAGACAACCTCACTAACTTCAAAAGTTCCCAGATCCAACTTGACATGATCGAGAGAATTGATCAGTTCGGTTTGAGGGTCAATCGCAACGAAGTCCTTGAGCGGGTTCGGCAATGCAGTCGCGTCGAAGACGTTGTTCCAACAGCCGAGAGTATACGAGTACGGAGACCAGAAACTGTCGGTGGGTACCAGGGAATGACTTGGCATTCATAGAATCCCGGCGGTTATTAACCCTACAGAAGAAACAGGGGAAGAAAGTTGGAATGAGTATGGAGCGGTACTTTTGAAGCTTTCGTGGGGACATACTAAAGAGTTTAATGAGTTTCTCATAATCAGATGACGCAGTTGGTTTCAGCGTGAGACGGGTGACGGCTTCGAGATTGAAAGAGGGAAATATGATGTCGCCGAAGTCAGGTTTGAGGGGGCCTGTGGAGGCCAAGGTCCCATAATAGAGTTAACTTTGAGTAAAAGAAAAGGCAATTCAAGATGAGAAATCAGGTACCCTGAGTGTTTCCAGCCTCTACGATTTTGGAGAGTCTTGTTTGTTCGTCCTGGAAAGGTTTGAGGATCAACATAGTAAGATCAATATTAAGAACAGAACCTAAAGAAAAAAACACGCACCTTAACGGGGATATGATGAAGAAAGAAGTCTAGTGAGTCTGTCAAGAACATTCCATCGCTAGGATAGTGCTTTGTGGGTTTTAGCTGTCGCGGAATGACCTACTGCTTCACGGTTTTAATGAACCTGGCATACTTGTTGTCGAGCGGCGTCTGAAATCGGAAATACTTAAGACCCAGATATAGAGGTGAGAGTATACGAACCAGCGGAAGGAAATAGCTATAAGCCGTAGGTTAATCACTCAGAGAGTTAGAGGGCGAGAGGCGGCGGTGGCGGGATAGAGACATACCATGACTGAGTTCCGACTCTTTTATCGTTGAAAGTGATCTACATCCATTAAAGGCGAAAGGAAGAGCTCGCAGAGACGGTCGAATGTAAGTGATCAACGTGTTCGTAGAACGAGGTAGAAGAGTTTTTCAAGGAAGCGTGACTGTAGACTCTCGGAACCTCTTCGCTTCGCACCGACTCAGAGCATGGTGACGTGGGACAGGCTCGCGAGTCTATAAAGTCGCGCAGCGCAACTTCCTACTGGAAAATAGTACTACTAGGGCAATGACTCGGAAATCTGCACCATTCCAGGAAAATCCTTTTATTCATACGTATGAAAACAAGAGAACAGAAACATGACTACTGTACAGTTGACTTGCAAGATGTACTACATGTATTACAAATAGTGAAACGAAAGAGAGAAAAAGAAAAAGAAAAATCCCTTCTCATCGAATTAGAACCGTTATCATAAAGGGAATTGATACCTTCAGATAACGAGTAGATGGAAAGAATTATAAATAACGTGAAGAATTGACAACGGCAAAAGAATGCCCAAATAACGACTCCATGTTCCACGCAGGATACTCCGCGGAGTCATTCTTGGGCGCATATAGCGACCTGCTAAGCTCTGGCCCAAAGCGCGGAGCGAGGTCAATTGCCTTGTCAAAGGCAGGAAACAGAGCACCACCATAGTGTCAGGGGACCCCCAACCTCTTTGGCTTGCTCAAACGATTACGAGGGTATTCCTAATATTCTTGTCAGCGAAAGCACGAGCTGTGTATATCATAAACTTCGACTTGCCTGCTTTATCGTAACCTGGTTAGACCCTTTCTTGCGGAGATAAGAATCCAAGTCTTGGGTGCAGTCACCTTCCAGACATCGCACGATTTCCTTAGCAGCTTGCATGCCCTCGTAGTAGGCGCCCTATATAAATGTATCAGTGATAGAATATAGATATAATTATGGGATCATTTACCTGCAAGAAACCATAGTATTGTGAGCTTGTACCCTCTCCGGCAAACCAGAGTGTACTCTTGACAGGAGCGCGAAGTCGATCGAATAATTCCGGAAGGTAAGAGGTACCCCAGTTCGAATAACTGCCACGGAATAGGGGATCGCTTCTCCATCTCTTGAAAAGGATTTCTTCAGGTTCGGGAATATCTGGACCATACATGGATCTTAAAACGTCCATCATTTCGTCCTTGGTTTCCTCATCGCTCTGACGGTCAATACGAATTGATTCCTGACCGGTTACAGTCGAGAAGAGAATATGGGAACCAGGGAAGAATTCAGGTAGATCAAGGGATTGCCAAATTGGGTAATAACCTCGCATAGCTGGATCGGCATACAATTGGAATTGGGTGTCTGCCCAAAAGGTGGTGTTAAAACGAAGAAAAATCTTTGTATAGGTTCCCTTTGAAATAAAAGTTTATTAGATTGATTATTTCCAGAAGAAAAAGTGAAATTACCATGTTCATTCCGTAAATGGCTTCTCGTTTCCACGAAGGGAGCTTGGGGTAGAATTGTACATCTTCATGCTGCAGAACACCAATCCTAGACGTAAGATCAAACTTTAGTTTCAGGGATATAAGCGAGCGCAAGAATGTTTCCTTGCGTACGAAAAGGTACAAATGGCGTAATCCGCCTCGATGACATCGCCTACAGCCGTTTCAATCATCACACCTTCAGATATGTAACTGATATTTGTAACAGTGTGGTTTAATAGGAGTCGGGAATCGGTATCATTTAAAAAGGTATATGCTTCGGATTGAATTATCGATTTGAACCCACTTTGATGGGTTACAAGGTTATCTTGCTCGTAGATACCTACAGATGTGGCATTATTGTTGATGGCTGATGCAAGGAAGGAGGATTCTTCAGGCGGCTGGCCAAATTTGCTGTGTAGGCGTTAGGATGTCCATATTTGATGTTCGCGAAAGAAACTCACAAGTCGAATGCGAAATATTCGGCGACATCATCTATATAGGTTTGGGGTATATACCCAGAGAGGCTTAGGCCCACCCTAGCTGTAAGATCCATTTCCTAGAATGTTTATCAGATAAGAAGCATGTGGAATGGAAGATAAGCAAGACCTTATTAGATATACGCGAACCTGCTTGTCGATTAGATCATAGCCGATAGATATAAAAAGAAACGTTAATTACCAGCAGCAGCGAGGTAAGTTGCCCAAGCATCTTCCAGATTATTGCGTTCAATGTCCATATTGACAGGCCCATTATGATCATAAGTGGCTATATTGCTATAGTTCGTAGGGGCACTAGCGATACTATGCTTAACAGCCATTGCATATATTGGATTCAGGTCATATCCAGCATCCAGTCCATGGATCCAGTTTGGACCAAACTCCACATTCAGCCCATTCGCCAGAGCTGCATTTTGCATACGCCCACCTAAGATCAAACATCATCAGCTATCATATCCAAGAAGAAAAAGAGCACATGCTCACCAAGCTCAGGCCGAGCCTCGACGATAACGAAGTCCTCGACGCCATGTTCGTGTAGGGTTCTTGCAGCAATAATCCCCGCCATACCCCCGCCTAAGATTGCCACACGCGTTTTCACCGGCCGCGAAGCAACCAAGTCCCAAAAGCATGACGCCATCCAAAAAGCGAAAATTGACCTTGAGCCCAACATCCTGCTCGACGTTCAGAAGAAAAGTAGACCACTGTGAGGCCTCTGCTGTAGGTAAATGTCGCCCTTATCGTTATTCGTTATCGGACCATGACTGGATTATATACCCGATATCAGACAATCCAGCCAGGGAATTAGGAGTGAGGCTCCGGCTTGGCCATTAGTCAATTGCACTGATAATTCGAGAATAGATTGACGCCTGTGAACGTTCGATCCCATGCTGTTAATCGACGTCCACCAGAGGCAGATAGGCAAAGGAACTAATGCTCACCAGGAAATATTCCATACGAGTTCAACAGAACAGTGACTACCAATAGCAAACGTGGGAGGCACATGAAGGCATGTTTGCACTATTTTTACGTTGTTTGCCCAGGTTTCGGCGTAACTGGGCACAGTTCCAACAGTTGCGTCCGTAACCCAAAGTCTAGATGTTGGCATAGGGCTACGGAAAGCATAGTTCAACAAGTGTTTGGAGCGTGTTTGGGCTGCACAGCATGCTTACCACAAGGATACCAGTGTGGAGAACTTGTATTGTTGACTCGTTCAAGCCCAGTAATGAAAGATTTATTTAGATATAGTTAAGCTTTGCCATGCTTTTAAACATCGTTAACGACGTTCAACGTAACCCTGGTGGAGAAGAGCAAGTTAGGAAGTTGTTGAACCGACGACGTCAGCGCCGGCGCTTAATTTACCCTCCTTTATTCTTGTCCTTCTCTTCCACTTCACTCTGCCCAACGATCTATTAGTATTGTACTTATATCTAGCTCAATCAGTTCGTCTATTCCAAGCCATGTTCCTCACTTCTGCTCGCCTTAGCTGTCAACCGTAAACGTGCCTAGGTGTTCGAAACCTTTGTACAGGAGCTTCCAGCGACTCACTTCGATGGTTGGCCTGCAAGAAGGTTGTCACTTAGACTAATGGACTGGGCTTCACGTGGACTTTTAGGAAGCCAATAACCGTCTTAATTGCTCAATATACCTGTGGATACCTGTCGTTAACGAACCGCCGGTCCGCCATCATCCCCTCTAGAAGCGCAGCCCTCCGACTTCCAACCCCTCTAGTCATCATGTGTCTCCAATATGTCCTTCATCGTGCTTCTCCTCGTTAACAAAAGATATATTGTTCCCGAATTGTGGAGTAACTGCACTTGGAGCGTATTCGACAGGCTGTACTCTGGTGCGGCGTAAATTCGAAGCTTACGCCGAGTGTCAGTTGGTCGCGAGCCGGAATATTTTCACCGAAGAAATACAGTGTTGTAACTTAGTGGGTTGGATCAGTTCATTTAAAGTGGTGCAGCGAACCATATGATATACTCTAGTATACACCCAACATTGTCTGACTGAAAATGTCGTGGTCTACGCTACTTCTTTCTACTCTCTGCGTTCGACTTTCTTGGGCTCAATTAACTGGCCCTGTGGGTCCGACATCTCCAAGTGCTTCCAAGCGGAATACAATCTGTAATGTTTTGGATTACGGCGGATCTATCGGTTCCAGTGTTAGCCTTCATTTCTTTTTGATGAATTACTTGGCCTTAACGCGGCTTTATACACAGGATATTGGCCCAGCCATTGGAGATACTTATACCAACTGCGTTTTGCAAAACCCTAACTCTACTCTTTATGTTCCTCCCGGGGATTATGAGATGCAGACATGGCAGACCCTTACCGGTGGGTCTAGTTGGGCTTTCCAAATGGACGGAATAATTACTCGTACTTGTGGGTTTCGTATCATACTAAGTGGATCCCTCTTGATTCAATAATGAAATAATAGCAACTACTGGCGGCCATATGATCATCAGTGGGTGTCTATTTTACCATCGACGAAACACAACAGTTTACTGAGTCCTACAGTTCAAAATGCAACTGATTTTGAGATGTATTCCAGCAACAGTGCAGGTGCTATTCAAGGAAATGGCTATCAATGCCGCAACGCAGGGTATTATTAAGTTCTACGATTATCTGAAATATTGGCTGCTTAACAAGGCCGTTTCAGTCCCCGTCTGATTCGCATCGTGACATCCACTAATTTCTCGCTGCATGACCTTATCTTTGTCGATTGTACGTCTTCATTATTTCATTTACACTCTATTCTCAATGTTTTCCACAGCTCCTGAGTTCCACGTTATTGTTCAGGGAGGATCCAATGGTGAGCTCTATAATCTGGCTATTCGGGGCACCAACCTGGGAGGCTCGGATGGCATTGACATTTCCGGGATCAACCACTGGGTGCACGACGTGGAGGTTACAAACCGGGATGAGTGCGTGACTATCAAGGTTTGTTTTCCGGTTATCGGAATTTTATTTCAGTTTCTAATCGTTATCTTACCTTTAGAATCCAGCATCCAACATTTTAGTCGAACGTATCTGGTGCAACCAGTCAGGTGGTAGTGCCATCGGCAGTTTGGCAACAGGTACAGCTATTCAAAACATTCTTTATCGCAATATTTATACGTAAGTTCTGTTATCATTGTCCGTTTCCTGAGAATTTACAATGGGAAATCGGAATAGGAACGGAGGAAACCAAATGTTCATGATAAAGAGTTGGGGTGGAGATGGTTACGTTAGTAATATACAATTCCAGAATTTTCTCTCAAGAGGTACTGCGTACGGCCTAGGTACTTCTATCCGCTACTTATTTTCGCCCACTCTTAACCTCAAGTCCATCTAGATATTAACCAATACTGGGCCTCTCAAACTCAAGCTCCAGGACCTGGCGTCCAACTTAGCAACATTACTTTCACGGTATGTTTCCAATTAAGACTTTGAACCTAGCTCATAGTATGTTGCTTTTTTCAGGATTGGGATGGCTTTGTCGTTGACGGTGTCCAACGTCCACCCATCCAAATTCTCTGTGCCGATGGTGCACCTTGCCAACAAATTGTCCTCGATAATGTAAACCTCTGGAGTGCCACAGATCAGGCGATCAACAAGTGCCAAAGTGCTTATGGCACTGGATCGCCGTGTCTAGTATCCGATGGGGATTCTAGCTATACCACTGTGACGGCAACTATTTCTCAGCCTCCTGGTTACACTACGCCTCCTTCTCTGGACGGAGATCTCGCAACCGGATTTGCAACAAATTCTCCAATTCCCATTCCGTAAGTAGTTTTTTGTATGCGACTCGCGAAAGTGATTTTTTTATACCTCAACAGCACCATCCCTTCCACCTATTTTCCGGGTCTCCCCCAGATTTCTCCGCTTGCCAAGGACATACTAGTAGGAAATTAGTATAGATTTTTTACTTCATCGTCTATTTAGGAATTCGGAATACTTGTACTACCGAGCGTGGCATCTCAATACAAGCACTTGCACGATCAACTTCTCTCGAAGTCATTTGAATTTGAATGTCCATTATTAATTTACTCCCAAAATGTACTATCTAGCGATTTATGTAACCTCTTTCATGGAGAGTGCGTATTTTAATTCATACCCATCTACAACCTAGTACAGTTCGTTGAACACCAAGTGATAATTAATTGAATGCTAACTTGCGTTACAAAAAAAAAACTAAAAATTAAAAATATATAACTTACTCAGTTGCTAGTAAAACATGTCAAAAACATGTACTACCTTTAAATTAAATATCAGGGATGCTTATAACTCAGAATAATCCCGTTTCAGCATCGATGATCGGCGTACCTCGGCCACGTTGTTAGCAACTTGCGATGCGTGACACTGTGACCCTGAACTTTTTGTTTCCTTGAACATTTTACCACTGTGAAACCTTCTTATTCAAGCTATTCAAAACCCAGAAGCATTAACAATATACTGAAGCGTTAAGTGAACAGAAGGTTCATGGAAGATTTTCTCCTGCACTGCTGTGCTTATCCCATCCGACGTGCGGCTAGTGTCTAATGACCGTCTTTTGAAACTCATCGTGAATGGGATGATTTAGCATTCTCAATATTCATACGGTATGATATTAAAGATAATTTACGCATTACTATCTCATTTTTTCTGTTAAAGATTCATCCTGGTCGTCGTTTTCTGAGCGCCCAGCCGTCAGCGGAATAAGTATCTCTCGAACTGGTTCCGAGGCAACCGCAAATCGAATTTATTTCTATCATATCTTTCAGTCTATTATATCATATTAGCCAGGCTGTTACAATTAATCGTTTAACATCTACGCAGTAATGGAGTCTACGGTCCGGGATTCGTACGTTAATTCAAACATGTATGCTCACTTCATTTATTTACAGTTAACGGTCTTCACTGGGATACTCTTCTAGACTCTGCTTCAATACTACAGCGAGTTTCACTCTATACTTAGAAGACTGTCGTCGTTTCCCTATGTTCATCTCATTTTGGGCCGCGAGGTATGCACCTCCCGAGGAACTTTGGCCGAGGCTCACATCGTCCGGTCAGTGATTTAGCTGCAATTTTCAATTCAATTTCAATTTAGTCTTGTGAGTAAATGCATAATTCGTTCTATTGTGGAAATTTACTGGCTTCTCAAGATTCGGTTCTTTTTTTGCCCTGCTTCGGCCCAAGACCCCGATAACCCGGAATTGATTATGAGAACAAAAGGCCTTCCAAACGTTTTATTGTGATCTAACCAATCTTATTTGGAAGCTATTGTCATTCAACGCAATCCCTTCTGCCTTTACATTCAAAAATTAGGCTATCCTACCGTCGCTTGGAACCAATGGAATGACTGCGGAAATGCGTTTACATCAAGAGATGGAGTGATTTCTCTTGAAAGCTATACACCTCCAACCGACGTCAACCTTCCGATATAGGGGAAACTTGAAAGATCTTCCGATATGTCAGGATCGTTATGATCGGACCTCCACGGCAGCTCCCACAGTCGAATGTTTGGGAGGTCGAGACACAATGTGTATACCTTGATGCTGAATGATTGTTTGTGTTTATGTGGCAGTCATGCAACCGACACTCTATCCCCTTTGCCCATAGGACGTCTTCTTGCTTCAGTGAACTCTTTTCCTTTACGTCTCTTCTTACCTCCCTACTTTCGAGGATGGAGAGTAGGAAGCCATCCAAAAGTCCTCCTTCGATCCCCGGACCTCCGGTACCGGCAAATTCCTCACAAACGCGTAATCTGATGTACGCTTGCGATCGCTGTCGAATGAAGAAGATCAAGTGCAGTGGCAAGCGGGGATATAAAGAGCATAGCGACTCATCCTCGAATGCTAACTTCAGACCGAGATTGGACGTGCAAGCTTGTGCTAACTGTGCAGCTCATAAACTTGAGTGCACATATGGACAAACAAAATCAGAAAGAGCTATTCCGAAGAAGTGAGTCAATCATCTGTTTCCGGAGCTAGTATGATCTTCTCATTATGCTCTCAGACGGATTCAAGAGCTTGAAGCAAATAATTATAGTCTCATTTGGATTCTGAACCAGGTAGGGTTTCGAAAATTTCATTGTATTCAGTTTCATTAAATTTCCATAGGTGCTTGCGCCTACTCAACCTATGCCACAAACCGGATACAACATCTCCAGCATTACAGAAAATAATCTCTTATCTGCAGTAAGTCGTCATAATTTCTGTCATTGCTCCTCCTTCAACATTGCTTACTATTTTTAGCCTAACATACCCCTTGAAACCAATCACGAACCCGTTCGGCTAACCTTTCCACCACAAGATCTATGCCACAAACTCTTCGAAATATATTTTGGCTACATAAACATCCACTGGCCATTACTCCATAAACCGACATTTCTCGCAGACTATGAGCGTGGGCGCTATTTACAGGATCGGGACTTTGCCTGTGTATTACTAGCGGTCTGTGCTTTGGCAGGCAGGCAGTGCAACGATCCCAGGGTCTTGGCAAAAGCACCACGCACTACAACTACTAATACCGCCAACAGCGGAACTTCAGGGATTGTTGGGTCTCGATTTTGGATCGACGACTTGGATGACCCGAACTTTTTTCATAAAAATCCTCTTTTCATTGACGCTCCTATAGACAGCGCAGGCTGGAAGTACTACAAGCGCATCGAAGGCTATCTCACGGCCACCACCGCCGATGTGACACTCTGTGAACTTCAAACAGCTCATGTAAAGTCTCGCTAGATGTTTGTTCCATAATTATATGCTAAAATGTTACCATTCAGCTTATACACAGGTTCCTGCTTGGGGAGCCTGAGCTACGTACTGCTGTTTTGGGAGCGGCACTCCGCCGTGCCCAGGCGCGAGGCCTTTACATACAATCCAGCAAGAAAAACACCCAGATTACGTTGGAGGATGAATTATTGAAGAGAGCATACTGGTATCTTTCTTTCACAGGAAGTTGATTGATAACTAATAAAATAATTTCAGGTGCCTCGCAATTTCAGGCTGCACATGGGGCCTTACCTTTGACAATTGCTTTCTCACTAGTACCGAACAGTTTGTCTTTATATTCATACCTCTGCGGAAGTTTATACTAAAATGTTGTAGCCTCGAATTAAGTATGCCTTTGGAGGTCGATGACAACTACTGGATTCTATCTCCGGAGTCCAATCAGTTTTTTCCGATCAAGCCTCCAAGCGAGAACCCTTCCGAAATCGCTGCTTTCAACGCCTTCATAAAATTGTCGCTGATTGCTGTCCGCTTATATCATTTAAATAGCAGCAACAGCGCTGAAGAAACAACGGAGGCGGACCGACCGATTAATAAAGTGTTGAATACTTGGAGGTCCCGAGTACCGGATTACTGTCCGTTTCATATATCCTCGTCATTCAGGACGGCTATTAATATTCTCAGCTTAGTGAATTGGGATGCAGACCCGCCGACAACGACCTTCCAGCTTCAATCAAATCGACTACATCTAACCTATTCTGGTATATTGTTGGCTATGTACCCTGCACTTTGTCCAGACTTGGTGAGCAGAGATCCCAGTCTCGCTCCAGGTATTTTTATTTTTCCTACTCAATGCCCGAATATACTGAGACCGTACCCGCACAGTTCAGTACGAATACCTATTGTCGGTGTATATTGCTCTCAAAAGAGCGCGCGCATTAAACAATATGCAATATCGAACCTTCTCTTTTAATCATACTGGAGAATATATGAATGAAGTCCCGCCTTTGGTGGGGATGGCCACTGTTGTCGTGTCCGTCTTGCTGAACGATTTTGCCGATGCGTTTCGCCCTCCTTCGGAAACCGAAGAATCTACTGGAAGTCTGTCTCCGAAAGTCATCGATATAATCAAGGATATATATGATATATGTGCCAATATTATTGAAGAACTGAAACATCGGTGAGTCGCCAACTCATTGTTGAACGTCGAAACTGTTACTTAATTTTAAATCTTCCTAGATGGCCGATTGCACTCCATGCTGAGTACGATTTTTCGTTGACTATCTGCCGAGAAAGCATCAACTTGTATGCCAGGTCTTTGCTTGAATCGTTAGAGAGAGGTATTCTGGATGCCGAGGGCTATGTCACTACCGAAGATGGACATGTAGTTGAGGGAGTGGAGTATGCAACCTCGGTGAGAGCTCAGCTTCTCTTTGTTTCGACCTTGTCCTGATAAAATAAAATAGGTCGGTGATGCAGGGAACATCACCTACCCGGGAACTCGTGATTTCACCTCCGGCTCTACTCACCCGACCAGCTACGCGCGGACTAGTGGGGGAACTCCTTCGGCCGATTCGTCATCATCCTATGGACATCCCAGCAACAGTGGATATTATTCTGGAGCCGGAGGGTCTGTCGGACGCAACTATTCTCAATCGCCTGGCTATTCTCCCCGTGACTAGCTACTCTGACATGTGAACAATTTCTTGAACATCGAGCCTGTAAATTTTCTTCTTGCCCTTTATCATTTATGATACTTATCATCCAATCCATCGACAGATTCTGATCTATTCTTGGACAAAGACAGCGACTCTACTTCTTGACTCGTCGCCTCTGGCAGGCTGATTTGATGAAAACCCATATAAACACCTAGTCATTGTGCCTTTCTAGTCTTCTATTGAAAATTGTTTAATATTTTGCATGCATGGAAGGGGGGGGATCTTTCTTCTAGGCTGTTCCGTGCGATTGTTATTGAACTGCGAAAAGATGAAGAAGGAGAAGAAAGATGATTATATGAGCATTCTCGCTCTTAGCAGGGTTCTCAAGGAAACGCGTGGCCTTTCGCTCCGCCGATGTTCTCCGGTAGAGGATATCATTACGAGGACGTTTTTTAGCCAAGTCTAAATATATACAACATTGTTCCCACGATAACAAAAGCCAGTGATAGCCGAGACGATCTGCATCCTCCCAACCTGCATCGTCAGGTACCTCTTACTCTTCATGCTCCTATACGGATACGTATATCGAGACACTTTATCTGAAGAAACGACCCCCTGGTTCTCTTTGGCAACGGAAGGGTCGTCTGTAGATACCTGCCCGAAAATCAGGTGGGGTGTTACAATCGTGCTGAACGCAGAACGGCGAGTCATCGCTTATCAAGCTAATATTCCTTTCGTCAAGTTACCCATATCATTGAATTTACCTTTTTGAGCTTGTAAGGGGATCGGGAATCGGTTGTTACCAGTGAAAGAGCGTTGATAGGCCTTCGTCCCACGGGAAGGTCGGTCGCCAAGGGATCCCTAATGAACCCTAATGAACCCTATGGGAGTTGTCAAGCGTCGCAGGGATACTAGCCTATGGGCAGACGTGTGCCTAGATGCCTCTTTAATTTTCATCGCCGAGTATTTTCCAGACGAATATGGCGACCGTATATAAACTAGAGCTGCTCGTCCCACAGAAAGCACCTAAGGTTCACACTCTTTCTTCCATCCCTTTTCTTGTTCTTTGAGGTTCGTTCGCTTTATTCACGCAGTCGATTATTTGCTGATGCTTTCTCCAGAGCTGCGCTCTATTCCTTCTTTTATTTCCTCAAGTCTCTTTTCCAAGCGTCTGCTTTAGCCAGCTTCAGTTATTTTTTTCATATCTTCATTCAAAATGTTGGCCTGGACCGTTGTTTATCTTGCACTCGTTGCTAGCACTGTCTCTGCTCGCCCTATTGGTGTATACAACCAATACCGTCGTGCAACCCTCGACCTTGGCAGCTGTTCATCTGCCGAAATCATTTTTGCCAATGGTCTCGATGGAAGGACGCAGCCTTCTTTCGCTCCTGCAGCCAACAGTGGGTACGTGCCGTTCTGTTCCCTTCAATTACCGTCACTTATTTTGTCGGTTTTATTAGCTTTTCGCATGGAAGTGCTTTGAACATTGGCGTCATTAGCTCGTTCATCTGTCAGCAACTCAACGACAAATGCAAGGCTCCTCAGGCAACTTTGGATACTTGTACTCAAGCCCAGACTGCCGCTTCCAAGGTCACTGGTGGTGCTGCCGCCGATGCATTTAATGCTGCATTTGGCATCCAGGTATGATTTACGATAGCCAACGCAGCTACATTCGTCTAACGAGATTCATTAGACCAACTTTGCCACAACTGTTGCTAATGGAGCAGTAGCTGCTGATGCTGCGACCACCAATGCTACTACCGCCGCGGCCACTCAGGCTGCAGCTGCGGACGTCGGTGCTTGCCCCGCCGCTGCTACCGCCGCCGCCGCTACCGCCGCCGCCGCTACCATCGCCGCCGCTACCACCGCCGCCGCTACTGCTGTCGATAACAATGCAGCCGCCGCCACCACTGCATCCGCCGCCGCCGCCACCTCTGCTGCTGCATCTGCAGCTGTGTCTTCAGCCTTGAACTTTGGCACCTGCACGAACCCATCGATAGAATTTGGTCCTGCTTTCGATGGCAGGAAGGCCACCGAGTTCTCTTTCGAGCCCGCGGACAAGACTTCTATCAACCACGGTTCTGCCTTGAACGTGAGTCTATTAGTTGTGTTGTTTGAGGAACAATCATTAATATTTTCCAATGCAGATCAACATCATTACTCAGGCCACCTGCGACCAGCTCCAGAACAACTGTAAGGCTCCTCAGGCCACCTTGGATGCTTGCGCTAAGGGACAAACCGCTGCCGCCGCCGCTACTGGTGGCGCCGCTGCTGATGCCTTCAATGCTGCGTTGGGCATCACCACCAACTTCGCTACCACTCCCGCTGCTCCTGGCGGCGGAGTTGCTACCCCTGCACAGGCTCTCGCTGCGAATACTCCCAGCTTTGGCACTTGCAGCAACCCCACGATCTCTTTCGGTATCTTTGATGGCAGGACAGAGAACTCTTTCGAGCCTGCCAACTTGGCTGAGTAAGTGGATCATTATTCAACGTATTCAGAGCAACTCATTTACGGTTATGTTCAGCTTCAACCACAGCAGCGCATTGAACCCCCAGATCATTACCCAATTCAGTGAGTAGTTTTATTAGACTCCAGTTGCCTACGAATGGAAGCCTAACGGTTACTTCCCGCAGTTTGCGACACTTTCGTCAACAAGTGCAATGCTAACCAAGCAGCCATTCAATCTTGCGCCGCAGCCCAAGCAGCCATCACTGGTCTCTCTGGCCAGGCTGTTGCCGATGCCTTCAACGCAGCCGTTGTCAAGGCCGTTTCTTCATAAACCAGACGATGAGATAATGGATAGATTTAAACAGCAGAGAAGCCTGCGGCGCTCTGGAGACTTGTTTTCCCTTCTTTGATACCTTGTTTCTTTCATTCTTCTACTCTAGAGTAGAACATTCATAGCTTGCATACGTTTAGCTGCCTGCATATTGGTCACCATATTCTGCATGCGCACGGTCTTAGAAATCTTCTGTATTCATAGCATTCTCCGTTTATGACGCATTCTCCTACAAGGAAACAATCGAGCCGCCCAATGCATTCGAAGTGTGATCGTCTCCATAACTGAGGAATCGTTATGTCCGATAACAATAGCCCTTCTCAATTCTGTCCCGATCGTTGTCCCCGCGGCTAGCGCGCACGGCAGCGACTTAGTGGGGACAGCCAAGGAAACCCGGACAGTTGGTGATCCACTCTGTCGGGCATGAAAATGGCGGGAAATGCGGGACATCCGCGAGGTGTCCCTCCTTTCTCGTAAGTCGCTCCAAGCCGCTTGGCACTTGTGAAGCTGACAACGCGTCCATTTTTGGACGATCTTTCCTCTTCCTGTGGCGCCGCCGTCGTGACTTAGCGTGACCATGGCCCGCCGTCCGGACTCTGCGCAAGGCAGCAAAATGCTCCTCGCTGTCTCCGCTGGCGGCCTTGGGCCTCCTTCTCCTTCAATAGACTGAAGGAGATCAAGATGAACTAGGTGCGATGCTCGTCCTTGCCATGGCCTAGTGCGGGTTGGCAGGCAAGTGTCTGCATCACAGAACTATATCCAGGCGCATGCCAGTAATTGGCAGGTGGCGCGGGCGGGGACGGCGCGCTCATCACATAGAAGTCGCAGGCGTCACACGTCAAACATCGGGACAGTTATAGCTTACGTATGCAGCTGTATAGTACTGCGGGACAAGTATACTCAATTCTAGCACGTTCCGAAGCATCCGACAGGTTGGGCTCCGGCCTTAGTAACCATGCCGAAGTTCATTTCGGAGCAAAATTGTGGGACAGAATTGAGAAGGGCTATTAATGACATGCTGTCTTGAGCGCATTTCTTTAGGCTGATCCTATCGACCAATAAGAAGCCAGAGTATCTGGTATGCAGATCTATGTAGACCAAACGTAGACTGATAGTAACAATAGCAATCCTAGTTGACTTGGCGTAGGTTACAGTAACCAAATGATGCTCGACGCCGCCAGAAGCCACAGATCAAGGAGTACTACGGAACCATCCAAACATAGTATAATGAGCGGTGAGAGTCAATAATTGTCACTAAGAAGTTAATACACGATTGTTATGGTACGGCTCTATGGATGTTCTCGATACAGATGCTGCAGCGCGAAATAAGGACGAAACATCAATTAGTCGTCGACACTTAATGATTGCAATGCGTCTTCAATGCGAAAAGATTGCGGTAGCGGTGTTGAGGCGTCAGTTGAAAAGAAGTCGTTAATCGTTAAAGGTCGTAGCGCGTAGCCCTAGAGGATGTCGCTTAGATACATACGTCATAGGATACGAGGATAAAAGACGAACCTCAATCTGACCCTTCTCTAATGCATCAGGATTTCCTGAACTATTACGAATATATTCCCGTACAGGCGCCATAGCAGCATTCCGGCACAGTTCCTTCAGATCTGAGCCTGAGTACATGGCCGTGTTCTCTGCTAGCTCATCCATTGGGAAATCGGAAGATAATTTTGTGTCTCCAAGGGTCTACGTGAGAGGTTATTAGGCTTCTCATAAGGTAGGAATGGTGCCACGCACAAGTTCCAAAATTTTGCGTCGCTGTGTCACGTCTGGGAGTGATACAGCAAATCGCTTTGGCATTCTTCGAAGGATGGCAGAGTCGATATCGTTAGGCCGATTCGTCGCACCGAGAACGAGAATACGATCTGTCCCTGATAGCAAACCGTCCCATAACCTTCAAATATCTGTTAGAAGTCTCCGCGGAGCAAACAACACTAGCACGTACGTCATGAATTCTGCCTTCATCATAGCCGTAACTTCATGGTCTCCTTTACTCCTCTCCCGCAAGAACGAGTCAATCTCGTCAATGAAAATGATGCTAGGTTGCATCTTCCGCGCAAGGCCGAATAGGCCAGCGACGAGCTTATTGGACTCCCCGTACCATTTGTTCGAAAGTACTGACATGGCAATATTGATGAATGTTGCACCCGATTCTTTAGCAAGAGCTTTCGCAAGCATCGTCTTTCCACAGCCTGGTGGTCCATAAAGTAGAACACCTTTTGGAGCGGCAAGAAGGGAAGATGAAGAAGTGAAAAGGGTTGGGTAGACCAATGGGTATATAACGGACTCTCTTAAAGATGATATGATCGATTCGAGTCCTCCAATATCTATACCAATAAGGTAAGATCATACATAATAAACCCATGCGGCAAACACATACCGGAGAACTTGACAGTGATATCGTCTGGGTGAATGACTTCAGCAGCAATAATTTCTATCGAGATATCTGAGTTATACGGCATGTGGAAATAACAGATTCGACATACGTTCATACTCATTAAGCTGAATCTTGTCCCTTCCGAGACGTTTCATGACAGTCCCACTCTTCGCCTTAGCTTTCTTCTTCTCCTCGTCCGACCCGAAGCCTTGAAGTGTCCACTACAATAGATCAATTAGTTATACGTTATTTTTGCTCTATCAAAAACCACGAACTGAGATCGTATAGTACAATGCTGCCTGTGCGTATTACTATTAGCATCGAAGATTTGACTTTGAATGAATGCAACACACCTGCGTAACGAGCAAGACAGCGACTAATATATTTGAAAATTAGATATATGTACAAAGGCATAAAGATAGGCTCTCTTACGGTCTAATACAATCTTCTTCGTTCGGGACGAAGACATTGCGAAAATTGAGGCGTGAAGGCAGCCACAGGTGACAGTTGATTTCCGTTGCTGATATAATGTTCCCACGATTTCAACCTTCTGAACTGCACCTGAGGTAAATATACTTAGTTTCCTTCTTCATCTGGATTTTTTTTTGTCAAATCGCCTTTTTGCAATGGAATGCCACCCTTATCGTATCTGAAATCTAACACAATCTCCCAGATGACAGTCTTGGTCTTGAACTGAACCCAGACCTCGCGACCTCGCGCAGACCTTTACTAGTACGAATGTCTCCCTTTATTAGGTTTTGTCAATTACATCATTGATAAGACGCGAGCCAGGTCTTCCCCGAAGGACGTATTTGACCTTGTATTGCCTTATTGTTACCCTTTGTTCCCCATCGATAAGAACGGAGTGGCAACACGGCCATCTCATATATAACCACATTCTTCCCTACGACAGCCTTGTACTCTGAAAAATGTCACGCCAGTATTCGGAACAGGAACTGCGCCGGATCTGGCTTCTTCGTGATCTTACGGAGTTCCAGCGTCGCCTTCCACACGCTCTGGCGAAGTTCTATGGGGATCCGGCTCCATCGGGGGAGTATCTTCTAGAATGGACAGGTCACCTTAAAACAGTTTTCGCTGATGAACTTCAATATGGCTCGCATGGTGAATTCGTCAAAGACTTTCTGAAATTCGGTGGCATACCTGCATTGCTGAAGTTGGCCGAATCCCCGAGTCCAAATGCGAGGATCTCACGAGTCTTGGCGCTGGAAGCTTTCGTAGATCTTTCAAAATTAGGAACATTTGAAGAGAATAAGCAAGTTGCTAAACTAGTGTATTCTGAAGGTGGTGTAAGAACTTTACTTAGGGTAAGCCGTTTCACCATACCTTAGATCAAGTATTGTGCTGACTAATTGTCACTCAGTGTTTGAAATCAGAATATTTCACAGAAAGAGCAGCAGCGGCATCTGCGTTGCGTGGTCTATGTGCTTATGCGGAATTTGGAGAATTTTGCGCTCCCGAGGAGATTTCCGATATTATGAAAGAGGTCTTGGAATATTCCCTAAAAGGCCACCAGCCTATACTTGATGAAACCTTTGATCCTCAGAAATCATTCCAAATGTGTGAGTAAGCATATCGGTGCAATTAAATTTGACTTACGGTTGCTTTCGAAAGATCACTTAAATCAAGAAACACCTGAAGAGACGAGAGACTTCGCGCCATACTGGGCTGGCAAGCATGCTGAACAAGCAGCTTGGGTAGCACACGCTTTACTCTGTCGTTCTCGTCCGGTTACCCGTTACGATTGTCTGATAATCATAGATCGACATCCAGAAATTATTACTCTGCTTCTGGAGCTGGCAGCAAAGGCGCGAACTCCTTGGTTTCCCTCTTCTGGTGCTGACGGAATGGCTATGGAAACGCTATACAATTTGCTCATGCTTCCGTATGGATTTGTTCCCGGTATCTCAGAAGATTTGACTTCAAGCGAAACCGATCATTTCAAGGAAGAAATTGGGTACGCGATCAAATGTTGGAAGATTTTCACGCGTCGGCCGAGGTGGAGAGAGAAGTTACTCGAAGTCTCGCAAAAGCTCGAGGATGAGTCTTTTGATCAGATACGCCGGTAGGATATTGAACAATCACGCTATAAATTATCTCTCCTTATAGAGTTATTCCAGGAAATTCGAGACTTCGAAACAGTATCTAGCTCCGGACGAAGAACCAGAAGAATACAATACAATAAATCTGATGATAGCACGACGGAGTGAGTAATGCACACTTTCAGATTTAAAACTACTTCATGATGTATAGGTTTCATCCGAGTATGTGTTTTGAAGATCTTCCTGACGATGACGTACCTACCAGCTTCAATTGTGCCGCTTCCCGTCTATCTGTCAATACTTCCATTGGCCTATAAAGCCAGTCTACCGCTTTCTAAACCGGACGAAGCTCAGATACTCCGCATGAATCATCAGCTCAGAGATGAGGAGGAAATGCAAAGGGCAATATTGGATAATCCGATCTGGTTAAAATATCAAGAACGCGTAGGGGAAGTTATCCGAGTACCCGAGTCGACAGTTGCCATTGTGTCGAAGATTAAAATTCCTGGGCGCATTCTAATCGCCGGAGAAAACATCCTCGGACCAACTATTCTTTTCAGAGTCTTCGGTCGTCTCATTTCCGAGAACCTCGTGAAATCCTTCGCGGAAATCGTTAATTGGCCAAAACTTCCTGATGGGTCACCAAAAGAGGTGCAGCTTCGACAAATCAAACAGATTGCGTCTCTCGAGGTGTTAGGCAAATTTGTTAGGTCAAATGCTACGAAGAAAATGGCCGCTCAACTTGCCTCAGGATTTGATCATTTGAAATCCGAGTTAGAAGAATCCGAGACTGCCTCTTCGCCAGGTTCAGCAGCGTCAACCTTCATGTCTGCTGCGGAACTTGGACTTGCTATCAAATATTTGGATGAAGTTGTTCCCGCAGAGGAAGGAGGAATCTGGGCCACGCAAACGAAAAATATCGAGAAAGATATTGCGTTGTCCTTTGAGGGTGTAGGTGATGCCTGGCTCCAGTGGAAAGACTTCAAGCTATCAATTTGGTCCTATCAGAGGGCGCTGAAAACGGTAGAACCGCTGGAAGGCGAAACTTCGGAGCAGGAAGGCGGATGGGATTTGAAGCAGTTCAAGGATAATATCGCTTTGAAAATCACCAAGACGCGCAAAAAGTCTAAGAAATGATGAAGAGATTGGGCACAAAGAGCAAAGTCTTCATGATATCACGTATTTGGGATTGTACAATATATAATAGTGTCTAACAGAATGTAAATGTTGACAAGAATTTAGGTTCTGATGAAAAGCCATCATCAATCCTTAAGCTTCGACTTGGCTTCGGCTTCAATGATGGAACTACCACATTCAATTGCATTGATCAGGCGAGATCTGTCAATCAAATAAGAAAAACTTAAGAGTCTATTATTAAAATTCATATGCAAAGGCGAAGAGAGGACTACCGAACTCTCAGGGAGTATCGTGGTGGCAGTCACGGAGCCAACTTGGGGTGTGTCAAACTGACCAACTGCCTCATAAGAGTCGTATACCTCTATTCCCGGCGCTCGATCATACCTTGGGCTACCTTGGTAGGCAGCCAGATTCTATCTTTATCCTTAATGATTTCATGCCAAGAATGGTTAAAGGCCTTCCTTGGTGCGCATATTTATAACATATAATACCTTACAGAAAAAGCCCAATCGAGAGGAGTAACACGCGGTTTATATATATGTTTTCCGCTGAATCTCCCTTCGCTTCTGTCACCATCCGATTCTGATCATCTTTTTTTATCGCATCGTGGTTATAAAATCAGCCAATCACTTTATCGTGTCTCGCCCGGTCCCTGGGAGCGTCACACTCGTCACGTGTGACAACCTCGAAAGTTAGGCTGATGCAGTTTATGCGAAAGGCTGTCAAAGTCTTAGAATTATCTTTATGAAAAGAAGACTAAAAGTGCAGACTATTATTCCAAACATACAAATTGGCAAATAATACGAATGTTCCTCTGCAGTAGTTCTTTGGTAATTTAACATCATTCCTTGATCATTCCCACAATCTTCCCCATCTGCGATGTTTTTTGGCCATTATGGCAATACTCCCTGAAAATCATTGCATATGCTATAAGAGCTAGATTCATCTAGCTTTTTTTGGTCGGATCGAATATTTTGATTGAAACCCACTACAGCAACATGTATTGGTACTATGATGTATTACCAGGCTCAGATGTGATGTTATGTGATACTGTCCCACGCTCTATTGTTTAAGCTAATTTCGACTGCAGGTGTGAGCAAGGCAGCGGTTCGTTAATATACCATCACTGTAGTCGTCATTTTCAATGAATCAGCCTTAATTATTCCTGATTCAGGGCGGCTTCTGAAACTCATTGGTAAGTCACACTCCCATATTACCGAAGCATAACTTAGTTTAATCTATACTTCGAAATAATAATGAATAAAAAGCTAGTAGTAAACCTCCGTCGCTGAGTCGATTAAGGAAGTGTGTTTATACCTCGGTGATTCCGCTTAGTCCCGGCGGTTTGCCAACCGGGAATCTGAATCTTGTCCAAACTAATTTTAGAGGCCATGAATAATCATAAAGACTCGAAGACAAATATTAACTGACGAATATAGATCTCTCCGTAAGTAGGATGTGAGACGTAAAGATTACTGGTGACCGATTGCCCGGAATTGTTTGATCTCTCGGCGCGCCGGCGCTCGGCAGTCCCCAGCATCTGGGACATGCGTTATAGGCTCCGCTGTTGATAGGGTTTCCAACTCCGACGTGGACGGTCTCGTTGATGTTCCCCACGTCAACGTCGTCTTCGGTCCTCGCAAGCAATCGGGGCCCATCCACAACTATGGAGGACGATCCCATTCAAAGCTTTCAACTATTTCTCGAATTCATCAGACCTGCGGAGCTCTCCAAGCTTTTACGAGCAAGAGTCACATATCTTCTAGAAACATGGCCGCCATCAGCAGCACCTCCCATCAACGGAGCCACAACGTCCTCTTCCTCAATTTCTAAATCCTCATCTCTTTCTATGGATTCCGTATGGGCATTTATTAGTTTTTTCAAAAGCGATCATTCCCCCAAACCGGATACACGAGATGTTTCGGCGGTGAACATGCTGCATCAGCGATTGATCGGTGTGCGGTCGGTACTCTCAATGTTATCGCCACAGGAGCTCCAGGATATCGTAAAAGCGCGTTTAGAAGAGAGTGGGAAGGATAGGGCTAACCAACGGGAGATTGTTAAGGGGTTGATGGATGTGATGAGGGATTTATCGAAGGACGAGGCCACTGAGAATTCTGGGTCATCTAATGGCGCAAAGGGCGATGGTAAGCATCAAATTTAATAGTAATATCTTTGAATATGTTTTCACATGTGTCACAGATGTATTGCCGCAAACAGCATCTCTCCCTCCTTCTGTAACAGAGAAGCCGGCCTCGAGATCTGGTGATGCTTCTCAGCCTAGCGAAGAACATCCAAGAAAGAGACAACGGATAGAAGAAGGATTAGGGACAAATGCAGTTCTTCCGGAAGTCCGTTTTCTCTCCCCTGTTTTTCTTCCCCCCATCGCTTATTCACTTTCCCCGCAGACTCCTATAATTTCTGAATCGGCACAGCTTCCAATAGTTGATTCTCCAGTACACCCTACGACAAGTCGTTCGTCCACCACGTTAGGCCGCTTGCGCCAATCCGCTAGTAATGTATCTCTTACTGCGAAAACCCGCTCAACGAGATCAAATCCGCAGCCTTTAGGGAGTAGTACGTCGAGTAGTAATAATTTATGACGTTTTTTAACTTGCTAATTTTCTAACTGCTTGCATCATTTTCAGAGTCAGAACAACCCTCGCCTCGGCGTTCGAGGAGGCGCCTTGAGCCAACGGATTCTGCTTCTACGTCCGTTACTAAGGAGTTAACGCGCAAGGAGGGCCGAAAGGGACCGAAAGGTTATATCATCGTGAGCGAATCTAGTGATGAAGAGGGGGGAGAGAAGATGCCTTCGATCAAGGTTGCCGATCCCATATCAGTGGCGACTAACGAAGCTCTTCGCTTACGAAGTGGGAAATCGGTAGAAAATACGGACCCATCGCCAAAAAAGGAGGAGGGATCCTCATCTCTGACGGTCCATAACAGAAGGGTCCATAAACGATCCCGGGGAACTTACTATTTCCCTTCTCAGAAGGTTTATAAGGCCGCTAAGGCGAAGAAGGATAAGATCGCGGATGCGCAGAAGAGCAGTACTATTGCATCTGAGCAGCAAGAGCTGGAGGGATCCAATCCTGCTCTAGAGTCTAGCACTAATGTAACTGCCGAAGGAATTTCTCAGCAAGAGAATATTCCTAATCCCTCATTGCTACAGGATGACACATCAGAACCACCCAGTGCACTGCCAGACTCCGCACTCAAGTCTGTCGAGTCTAAGGATAATTCTGATCTTCCTGAATCTCCTAATGATGCTAATACAGAAAGTATAGCGAAGTTGGATCAAAAGGGAGCCCCAGCAGCGGAGAAATTTGATTCGACACAATTGCCTCAGGCTCCTACTTCGATCCCTGATCCACCTATTTCTAAGCAGCCATCTGTTTTAGAACATCCTTCTCCACCCCATGCGCCGCTTGTCCATCGATCTCCTACTCTACAGGCTCCTCGCCCTAAACAAGCAGCTCCTTTGCTATCTTCTGTGCGTGCCTCTTCGTCCCGTGTCCCGTCAACCCGCCGTTCTATTTCGCCCCCTGGCCCCATCCTGCGTGCCGTTGATTGGACAAGCGGCTCGGTCGAGCGAGAATATGGAGATGATAATGAAATCGAAGAAGAGGAGGTAGATGAACTTGCCGACGATATTTTGGATGATGGGTTACCCGAGGCGACACGGGTAGTTGTGCCTCAGCATAAAGTCACGAAACCTAAAGGCGTGCGACGGGGTCCTCGAAAGACTAAAACTGCCAAGGGCGATACGTCCAAAACCGGGACTTCTCGACAATCTGTCAATCGCTCGCAGGTTTCTCAAGTTGATGAAGCTGGAGAAAGTTTGGAAACCAAGGTGGATAGGAAGAAGATTTCTGACGCAACGAAGGCTCCGGAAGTCATTCGGCCGGCAGAGTCGTCAAACATAGAAACCGGAAAAGTGTCTGAAAATACCAATACAGTCACTCGGGATATTAATTCCTCTTCGGGTTCAGGACTTCAAGCGACGCTTCCAGCCTCGACTCCTACACAACAGTACACCTCGCCAACTCTTAGAAATCTGCTCGGTCCTCCGGCTCCAAGTACAGCGTCCTCACGTCCTTCTACGGATCAACTACCCGCTTTGAGTGTGAAAACACCTAGCAATGGAAATTATTTGCCTCCTCCAGGGCCTCCACAATATTCTGCTGGGGGACATTCTCCAAATCTAGGAGCTTCGGGGACAATTCCATTAGCATCCTCGACGTCTCCCATTGTTCCGCCTTCCTCACATCCAGTTGCCCCTCCTCCAGGCATTTCTCCTGTGCCTCCTCCTAGTATGCCAACTAACATAGCTGGTCCAAATTCTGCAGCTCCGCATCCGTATGGGCCGCCTCATATACAACCTCCTACTTCTATCCAACAACCACATATGCCGCTGAATTCTATGCCCGGTATGCAACACTCATCACATCCCCCACCCTATGGACCTCCTCCTCAATCTCATAATATTTATCGCCCGCCTATATCGCAACAGCCGGTTCCACCGCCTCAATATCCGCATCAGTCGCATCACCATCAACCTCCTCCACCACACGGTTCCACATCTCATTATTCGGGATGGTACGGTGGGATGGGGATGGTTTACCTTCCAGTCCCAAGCGGTACTCCTGCTCCCGGGCAATATTCTCAGCCTCCTCCTCCTCCTCCTCCTCCTCCATCTCAAACTGGAACGCAAGCTCCAATTCCGCCTCCGCAGGGGCCTCAACGTCAACCTATTTATGCTCAACATCAGCCTTCTTCCTATTCGCAGCCTCCCCCTCCCTCCCAATATCCAGGTCATCCTCAGCAACCGCATCCGCCTCAGCCTGCTCCTCCTCAACGATCTCCGCAGCCTCCACATCAGCCATCTCAGCCTTCTTATCAGTCTCCTCCCAATCGCCAACCTCCCAATCTGCCTGCGCAACCTCCTACACAATCTGTTCTACATTCAGTCCCTCCCCCTCAGCCACCGTCTCATCCTACTCAGACCTATGGACCTCCAGTATATCGTCCACAATCTCTGCCATATTCTAGGCAGTATCATCCTACTGCTCCATATCCTGAGCCATATCGACAGCCGCAGCCGCAGCCTGAACAGCCTGTTCCACCACCACGTCCGCCACCACCACGATATATCTCGCTTCAACCTCCCTCACAATCCCATGCTCCGAAACCACCCTCTCAACACAGTCCGGGACGTGTCCAGGAATCACAGCCCCCTCCGCCTCATCCGCAACAATCACAGGTATTTCTAAATCATCAATTTAGGCCAAACTCAGCGTCTCATCTTCTACCTCAGAATTCGCCTCCTTATCAAAATGGAAACCAGAATTCTCAGGCTGGATCATACCCATCATATCCGCAGAATTCTCCTCCGAATTCCCCATCTTATACTCGCCCTCCGCATTCTCATAATTCTTCTCCTTCTAAGGATCCTCTTCCTTCACCTAGGGAAATTCATATCCCTCCAAGGGATAATCTTCCTACTTCTCGAGAGCCTGCGCCCACTCCTCATGGCCGTCCTCCCCCTTCACGGGAAACCTCACATAGCTCCCCTCAACGAATCCCTCAGCAGAACCAGAAGGTGAAATTTTCTCCTCCACCTCAAATATTTTCTCCTTCGCCCAAAGTCTCTTCACCGAAGATGCTCAATCCATCCCCTGGTCCGTCAGTTGAACCTCGACGAGATTCCCCGCGTCGTTCAGCGACCCCAGAAGGATCAATTACTGGTTCATTAGGAACAGATACTCCTCCGGTACGACCACCAGAGGGACCCCGAAAGAATGGGTTGAAGAGGAAAACCGAGGAGGAAGATGAGTTGATTGACGAGAAGAGTGATGAAGAGATAGATCCGAGTATACAATACACAGATGATGCTGGCGTGAAGGAGACTGCATCAGTGAGAAGAAGATGTAATAATTGTCGGTCTGTTGAGGCGCCTAGCTGGAGAAAGTCGAAACTAAATGCAGGGAAGATTGTGAGCGAACTTTTATTATTTTTAGTTTCTAATCGCATCTGACGAAGCCTTCATTTTTTCAGTTATGCAATAAATGTGGCATATATGAATCTACACATATGTTGGCTCGACCTCTGAAGACGCGGGCACGACGGGCGAATAACGAACTGGTACTAGGGAAAAAACGCAGGAGGCTTGATATTGATGATTCTTTGAACGACGCTGAGGCCTCTCAAATCGGGTGATTTGACGACTCGGAGAATTCTTGCTACCTATTTGTTCATACACTGCCCGAAAACATTTTCCTCTATTATTTCTTATTATGTAACTATCTCATTCTTTCAGGTAAAATAGTCCGACGCTATGATATTGATGTACAACGGTTGCTCCAAAGATTAGTTTTTGGCGCATGGTCTATCGTGACTTGCTTGCCGCATTACGGTGATTGAGAAATTAAGTGTTCGAAAATCAGCACTGCGGCCGCTGTATCAAGCTTCAAAGCTCAGCCTGAAAAACTGTAAACACGCATGAATCAAGTGTTGTACCTTCCTTATAAAAGGCCAAGTGCATAGTCGGCTTAACAGGATATAAATTAAGTCCACTGAGCGCGTGTAACGCGGTCGAGAACCAAGATAACTATTTATGATGAGATGGAATATGCGTTCTCGCCCATCTCGCCGTTTCTACTCGTAAATTGAGCAATGGGTCCAACTGTTCTAGTTTCCAAGACACGCCTTCGTCTGGACAATCCGCAAGCCATTCTTCGGTTGGAGGGTATAAAGCCAGAGAAGCGAGACTTAAGTAAGTATGATAAGGATCTAGGATGAGACACTATTAACGATCTGGAAAGTCATTTCAACCAATTATAGACAAACCAGGTATTTCCCCGGGCGCCTTTGCTATCCCACCATGCTTGTACTGGCAGGCTGAAAGGAACCCTGTATTCGCGTCTTTATCCACAAGACCTTCCTCATTTAAAATCTGTATAGAAAATCCAGTACGTGATCATAAACAATAGGTAGATTTATTACTTACTTTTAATGAAGCTCCACACCAGAAACAATAGCAAGCATCCGGACTCTTCTCCGTCCGCCCTTGGAACCCACCTTTCTGCTTCTGTACCAGCCATCTTGTTGTTTCCTTTTTATCGTGAGGAGAGAGAAATTCATCCAACTCAGGCATTTCTTCCATTCCGTCTTTAGGATGAAGGTGCTTAGCTGCGAGAGCAAGCGAGGCCAAAGCACAATACGTGGGACCTCCTGTTTCCAAAGTATCAGTATAAAAAAATAAGGAGACTAAGAATCTGGTAACCTTGGGCTTCTCTATTGGGAACTTCCCCGTAACCGCCTTCATATGTCTGATGTCGGTTAGTAACAGTAACCAAGTCGGAAGTCTGGAACGGAACATACCCTACATTGTTGAATAAAACGGATAGCATTATCCACGTCAATGTGTGACCAATCATCTAACATCGAGCAAATCGCAAAAGCGCAAAATGTTAATCTCAAATCACTCTCGGATGATATCGTTCCAATAGGTAGAGAGGAGAAGCTGACAAAGAGAATGAGAAAATTACAACCTTTTGTAAACAACGCTACATACCTTCCATCCAGGTGCTGAGTTGATTTCAAGAATTTAAGGATTCCTGCGTGATCTAGCCGTGAGAAGTCGTCCCTTAAAATTGATAACGATAACAAGGCTGTGTAGGTCATGATGAGATGAGGTTGGTCGTAATCCCTCGAAGAATCTTTGATCGGCTGGATATGTCTGAGCTTTGCCTCAAGTAAAAGAAACTTCTATACCTCAGGTAGCATTTGTAGCTTCGATGTTCCTGTTCTAAACCCTGAACCTGCCTCACGCTCTGCTCAAAGATCATTATTTTCGCACCAAAGATTTTCATTGTCGGATTACATACCGATAAATTGTTGCCATAACCAATCTTTCCAATCAATTAGATCCTGCCAGAATATCTTTTTGTTACCTTCTAGAGAATTTAGAAGGTCCAATCCCGACAGGCAGTAATACGCAACTCCCACTCTACGACGCGTCTGCTCTCAGCCAAGGGCTAATCAAAGAGTACAGACAATTACCGAGAAGTATCTAGGTCAGCCTTTGTACCAGGAAGTCCAGTTATGCATCGAATAAGATGAGAGGCATGGGGAGATCGCGAGAGTGCTGCATTCTGCATTATGACGCTCAGCAATAAAGAGGGGACCGTGACAACGTGACGTCACGGTTCTGCGTGACGCTGCCGCTCTCAGCGCGGAATGCAAAATGAATCTCTGACAATTCCTCTTGTTCTCAACTTTCTCGACCAGCAATCAGACCTACAATATGCCTGTAGCAGAGCGTCGGCCACCAAACTTGTTAGCTGGGGCCTAGGTGGATGGACAGACGGTCACGCTGGAGAGACTAGGCCAGGGGTTGCGATGGGATGTGAGGATGGTTCAGTGTATATCTTTTCAATCGAAGACAAGAAGAAAGAGCAGAACTATTCCGAAGTTGTCTCGAGAACACCTACGAACCCGTCCTTAGACCCATCCCGTCATACATCAAGAGCTCCCTCTCCTCGACCTGCTTCGCCTTCCTCTTCACGGCGCTCTTCGCTGGCACTTCCGCGCAGCACACCTTCAGCTTCCAGCCACCTATCTCACTTCAGAGCTCATCCAGCGAGATCTAAGGTTACTTCGGCCGTATCCAAAGCATCAGCAGAAGCTCCAAAGAACTACGTTGACTTCGACGAGGAGAAGGAGAAGTTGGAGGGTCTCGTTAAGAACGGCCCTTCGCCCAAGGTCAAATCGATCACTGATGGATTGAGGAGCGCATATTCTGTCGGATCAATGGGATTAGGGGAACCTAGTCGCAATGTTGATAAACCACTTTCCTCCAAACTGGTCAATTCAACTCCAAATTCCTCATCGACTCCTGCTTCACCTAGAAAGTCCTTTTCATCACCCCCTTCTCCATCATCCTCCAGTAATTCTTCTCGGAACGTTCTCGGCGTTGCTCAAACGGAGGATCCTTATCCTCCCCTTGCTTTCAAGTTTCACGTATTCTCTCCATCAACAATAAATGGAGATGCCGTGACCTCTTTGCAATGCACATCAGCAGGCGTTATTCTCGTATTACAGGAAAAAGGGTACGAGGATTTAAGTCATCGATATTCCTCAAATATTAATTTCGCATAACTTTCAGAGTGTTGTCTGCCATCTCATCCAGAGCAGGGCTATGCATCGACAAGCTTGGTTTAAATTCGCCTCCCAGACTTCATCCTCCACCTTCATCTATCCATTTGACTTCGACTATTCACAATAAATCCGTTTGGAGATGGCAGGACATACATATAATGGAGGCTGATGAGGTAAACACATTTAGGAACTTTAAATTTACATTATTAACTTTCTTCTAGTGCATCACTCTTCTAGTAACAGCTTCGAATCAGGTTCCTGGGTTAGAAGATGATAGTGGACCACGGTCTAGGGTCACCGTGATGCAAATGCAACATCAAGGAGTCCATTCGGTCCCGTTAGAAATGGATGCCGTAGCCCGTGATGCACCCCTTTTTGAGAAAGTTGCTGAATGGATTATGGAAGGTGATCCCCATGATATCAGTCTTGTAAAAGAAGATAATTGTGAGTTTTCTGTGTCTTGACAGCGTACTTCGCATTCATCATATAATACCAGCGACAGTCGTGCAGAAGATAATTTACCATAACTCATCATATCCCGCTGGAGTCACAGCTCAGGAAATTCGAATAGTACCTGAGGCTTTTGCGATTGCAGCACCAGATTCTCTTCAGCCCTCCGTTGACGCAATATCATCTGCATCCGTTCATTCTGGAACGTCAACCCCGAATCCCCCTTCTTCGAATCCTTTGCTGAATATTCCAAACCCTTTCAAATCCAAGAACGCGGCATTGTCCAAGATCAATTTAGACAATACAGAGCCAACTGCTTCGGGAAGAGTGGTTCTTGGCCCCACCGTTCTTTCGGGTCCTATTCCTGAACTGGAAGATCGGAAGGGTTTGCAAATGTGGAGTTGTCAAGATGGTGTGCTTGAGGGATGCACATGGAATGCAACGGAACTTTTCGTAAGTAATATTTATCGTACTGTTTTACTCTGTCTGAATATTGGTCACTTGAAGGTATTCCGAACACGTACAGAATATCATGGATCCGATATCATTGCTTCCATTAACCACATTAATTTAATATCTGTGGAAAAGGTTACAGCACATGATATCCTTTTGATTGATTCTGTAAGCCCCGGTACTCAAGCTGAATTATGCATGGTTAACCAAATCTTCGCTAGGTACAGGCAAGATTGATACGTATACCTTCTTCTCAGGGATCTTAGTAAGTACTCCGATAGTCATAGATTGAGATTATTATCCTTATGCCTATTCTAGTCTTGATGGTCAAAGATTGGATATACAATCATGTCAAATACCATCCTCGGCAAGAACCGTTCCTGTGGCATTTGTCTCTCCTTCTTTGCTGCTACGTTCTATCTCAGAAGTGACTTCTGAAGATTTATTCTCGCAGCATTTTTCCTATTCGCCTTTATCTCAGAAACTTGCAGCCGGTAAATCAGCAAGTGATATGAAGCCAGCATGGGCATACCATAGAGAAGCAAAGGGCATTTCAATCCATGTTTCCTCGATATTACCCATTGAACTTGAGTCAATCGTCATCGGTTTCGGCGAGTATTACCGAAAATGACTTTTATTGACTGCTGTATTTACCTTTCAACTAGATGATGGTTCCTTATGCCGGTGTTCTCTCGCCACTTTGCTAACATCAGGCTGGGCAGCTGTAGAAAAGAAAGGATCCAGTTTCACTGCTGCCGTTACAAGTTTACATTTGGTAAAAAATGAAAGAACTAGCGAGAATGTGCTTATAGGTGGTTCGAATGATGGGGCAATAAGTGTTTGGGATATCTCGTGAGTTGGCTGATAGTATTAAGCGTCTCGATATTTCTCATATCTCTTCAGATCGTTGCATTTACTGGCGCGATGGACTGTGTTCATAGAACCCCTCATCTCGGTCATCCCTTTAGAGGAGGAGTCGGTGGGACGTCTACGTGGATGCGTTTTCTGTGTGTCAAGTGATGGAACGATTGCCGTTATAACAATAGACGGACTGGAATTGTAAGGAATTCTCTTCCTTTATTGTACCGGATATTTGAATGAGTTTTTGGCAGTTTATCCCTGATACCTGGAGCTGCGGCCAGATTAACCCGGATTTGCCTAGGCGCTGATAATTTACTGCTGATATACTCAGATGGTATGGCGCGTCTTTGGGATATAAAGACACAGGAATTCTGGAGATCCATGACTGTCAAAGCTGCACAAGAATTATTGAACCAAGGCGGATGGTTTGAAGCGTGAGATAAACATACGCTTTGCCGCAGACCATTGACTAAAAACAACCTATAGAGGGATTGGCGAGAACAAAGTGGATTCCGAGGGAAAGATGTTGTCATCTTTTCAAAACTCTGCACCCTATGACGCAGGTATGTTACTGTCATGACGTGGTATTGATCATTTTGTATAACACTTTGTAGCATCAACTCTACTCCTCGATTTCGGTGCTTTAGCTAATTTGATAAATCCTATTCCATCCGCCCACTCATTCCGAGATCCTCGCGTTACTGATCCCATCAGCCCTGCAAACGAGGCGCTACTACAACCAGAGAGGACCTTAACTATCAAAAAGCGACCTCGTCGGCTGAGGTTCCTTACGGCTCTCCTTGGGGCACTCCATACATTCGGACTAGATTCAACGGTGGATCAGCTTTGTAAAGACATGCTCAAGATAAGGCCTGCGAAGTCATCTATAGGGTTTTCAGGGTTTGTGTGAATCTTTTATTGTGTACAGTGTTACTGAAAAACTTGCCTTACTAGCCCCAATGGTTCCGTATCTGTTAACAGATTGACGAGTCCTTCCGACGCATGGGAAATATCTCCTGACCATACAGCTTCGAGACTATTAGCATTGGTCACATTATTACGTGGATTGTTAGCATTTGATGGTAGATAAAATTTCCACATTTATTAAAATATATATTATACTGATTATTGTAGAAGAGTACGAACAACACATCAACCAAATCGTCACCTTCTACGTCGCGGCACTCCCAGATACGGTTGGGCACTCTTGGCAGCCTCCCAGTCTCTCATTTCTGGCACGATACTGGCTGCACTCGTCATGTTAGTGATCTTTCATAAAAATTATGTATATAAATTAATCAACGCGACAGCTGATGTTCGTCTAGCCGCGAGGGCCCTGTTCGGTTCGGCGGCAGGTCGACTTTCTGATGAGGATACAATTCGCATTGTCGAGTATTGGCAACATAAACGTTAGTGAACAAAAACGCAGTGTGTATGGCTAATCTAAATTTTGGGCTTCTTTAGTGCCTTGCTTACAGCCAGACGCGGAGAAACAGTCTGCCCGTTCAGCTCTCGCTCTGCTTGTTGCCGGTAATATTGCTGCAGAACGATTCTCAGTATTGTCAGCAAGGCGTGTGGTTGTCCACTTTTACTTTTTATCTACGTGCATTAATCGTATAATTTAGCACTATAACAGACATTGCTAAATCGATAGCCTTATATCTTCACGATGAAACTTGCGTACACAGAGGACTCGCCATTGATTTATGTTCAAGAGGCTTTCAGATATGGCAAAATCATGTTGATGCAATGGAGGTCCTACGTGCTCTCTTTAACCTGGGGACAAGTGCTGACAAGGAGAGAAATGTGGGTCCGCAGGCTCGTATGGCAGTCTTACAGATAGCCTCTGGTAACACCCCCTTGTTCATGACAACACTATCTCTGGACATTCTTCATCCGAAGTCACTGCAACAAAGGAAATCTATATTGCAACTAGTGGCATATTTAATTCGAAAGGTTCGTCTATTTTTCATTGGAATGACCTAGCAAGATCCGACGGAAGTTCCTGTAGAAACCTCTGGTCCTATACCCAAACTTGCCTCGCCTTGTGGAGGCCGTTGTCAAGTCCCTTGATCCTTCTTCAACAGGAGATCGTGATGCAGTCATTGACGCGGCGACTGAGATTTTGGGACAGATGGTGAAGATGTGGGTATAATGACATTGCTTCCTGGGACTAATAAACTCACAAATGTCTTTCAGTTTTCCATCCGTGGATTTCCATATGGGAACACAGCGATTATGTGTTGGCACTAGCGAAGGTGCCGTCATCATGTATGATCTGAAGACGGCGACCCGGCTTTATGTCTTGGAGGGACATAAAAGACGGTTGGATGCATGCAGCTTTTCTCCGGACGGTCGAAGACTGGTCACAGTATCATTGGAAGAAAGCATCGTTAGAGTATGGAAGGTTGGATCGAGTATCACCAGTCTTTTTATGCCCGGTGCACCACCTCGTCAAGGACATTCGGGTTCGGACCCGTATAAGACTATCCCCTTTATTGTAGGAGATGAAGGTCAGTAAACTATTCCATGATTATTGTTTTCAAAGATTCATTAAATTTTACAGCCAACATGACAACAGCCACTGTTCTCGAATGCGTAGGATTCGAATGGCCTGCAGAACGTACCGCAAGGCTGAAGATCCGTGAAACCGTGTTCACGTTTAATACATCATGATCTCTCTAGTCTTTTTTACCTGTCTGTAATGGAAACGTATAGCTCAACGAAAATTACATATCTGTTCGTGACTCTGAGTAAGCAGAAGTCGGCCTGAACTTGCCTTTCCGTGACACTTTCAAACGAACTGGTTCCAGTCTTTCGGCGATATCGCGTTCCTCGCATCAGAAATTTCAGCGAAAGTGCCTGTCCTGAGGCGCATACGGGAGGACACTGCGGCGGACAGATTTGACCTTTTTCCCAAGCGATCTACTTCAAGATCTTTCATATTTTAATAATCGTATTTTAAGCATCCCATGCGGATCCTGGGACTTCTGGGGACCCTCAGCTCTGGCACCGTGCTCTCCATTTGGCTGCCACTCTTGTTCAGAATATTGTGGACAGCCTGTCAGACGTCACACTATAACCGAGCTTAATTGTAAACACGCGCATACTTATTGCTGAAGCGGTGTTATCACCCTCATGCTGTACATGGTGGCACCCCTTTTCAAGTACTGACGCCGAGTCCATCGAGAAAATCTACGAGACGTCTCATCAATGAATATAGCCTTTTGGGGATATAGTACTGGGGGCGATTAATTATTTTTTTAGAGTTCCATATCCTTAAATTACTGATTTATCGTGGAAGTTAAGAGAAGCAGCAACACGTTCCTGAAGACGCCCTTGGGGATCAGCAGACACCACGGGATGCTGTGTGTCAACAAGCCCATCCATATATCTATGGGGAGCACTCACTAGCACTCACTGTTCATCAGAGGTGAGTTGATTGGTCGAACATTAGGGTTGGATTAATAGAATGATATAACTAGACGCGGACTCACTTATTTTGGAGGTGAGTTTCTGGCCCGAGGCCAGTCTAATTAAACCTTAACTCACTGCCAGGGTCGTTGATTCAAGTACGAAATTGGACATACCTTAGGTTAGTTCTTTTATCCTTATTCTCTATTTAGGATGTTACCTCACGCAGGCAAATCAACAAACAACTTATATTCTGACCCTGTTGCATCGACTGTCCAGAAGGGAATCAAGAGACAAGAGGAGACATTATAAAATTAGCACAATATTAATTTTCCTAAATCTTCCGAATCTGCACGACAGCAGAAGAATACCTAATCTCTGAGCACATCATTGCTCCCCGATATTTCATCTCCCTTTGTTAACCTCCAGTATCGCCTCGAGAAGACTTCAAGGAGGGTAAGTAAAAGCATGTACTCAACATGTGCGGAGTGAGCATAGCCTTTGATTCGAAACGTATATAAAGCATTTTGGGCCTATTTAAACTGTCTCATTTCGACAAACGCCAAACCACATCAACGTCAAGATGCCCTCTATTCTTCTCCGTTCTGACGTCGGCTTGGCAAGCGTTAACGGTCGCGCGATCGCTATTGGAGTTGGAGTGGTTTCGGGCATAGGCGAGAACGAATTTTGCTTGTAACAATTTCTCAGAAAACTTACTATAGAGAATCAAATTGTAGCATTATTCCTCGTTTTGATCGGATTTCGCTGGGTCATACTTCGCTGGTTGTCTGTCAATATGCCAGGACCGGACGGATCTGATCGAGCATTGACGCGGATTGGTGATCTCACTACCAGCTTCCACTTCTCTACTTGCCTGTATTTAATCGGGGAATTTTCGCGCTGGATTCTGACGAGGTTCGGTCCTCGTGAAGGGGTTTCTCGACCGGGTCTTTCGAATTCAACCAGTGGGCATATGGCGCAGCAGAATTTAAATATGAGTTCCTTCGGCGGGCGCGTCTCGTCGCTTACGAGTGTTTCGTTGGCTCATATTCCTTCGGAGCGTCGAGTGAGATAGATAAAGCAAGAGCTCGTGGGATCCGAACGGACTTATTGGAGTCTAAGGTAAGAATCCAGCTGATCACTGCATTAAGTCGGCTGATATGTATCTATTCGCCCCAAGAGGCACAGTAGTTAATAGTTACGGATCCGAAGCAGCAGAATTATGGACCTTGATTTACATTATGACTTTGTATCATCTTAACTGCTTCATCACTGAGCATACCGTACTACATGTCACCTGGCGCGCCGAGTTGGTTACAGTAAGCTCTTGCATAGGATGACGGTGATACGGTCCTGCTTATAAGATATGAATCCAGTGAGATAAACATAAGTAAACTATACATGTGCACAAATCATACAAGATGATAAAAGAGATCTACTAGGCCTATAGTAATATCAGTTTTATTCCAGTAAGGAATTATAATAGGATTTTACGACTGCCTAGCATATACTTGCTCGCCTTTAAAAAATAACCTGACTGAAATATTGGGAAAATTCAATTCATTAGATATATTGCGCATCTAGACAAGGATGTCAATAGACCTTCATCCCATCAGCAGTTCCAGACGGGACCAAGTGCACTAAACGTCGCATGAACCCCTGAGAGTACCTAGGAGCTTATGGTGTTTTTTTAGCACAATTTACTCTGAAATTTTGAAAATTTCATCGTACTAGTCTGTCTTTTCGAATCCTTTGGATTGAAAGGTTCTGACGGTTCGTCGAAGCGCGCTTATGTTCACACTCCGTCTGAACGACAGACTCTGCTATTAGTATCCGCCTACCACTCTGATGGTTAATTGATCCTCAGTAAGCCCTCAGAGTCCGTGCCCCTTGTAAATCACTCGCCGTAGTACATAGATGAGCGCGTTGATTTTGCCTTATCCTTGGAACTCCCGTTACCTGCATCACAAGCTGCTTGTGCATACCACCCAGTCGCTCAGGCTGTGCGATTCGGTCAAGGTGCTATTTAAGCTCTTTTGACCCTTAATCTTCCCCTTCCCCCTTCCTGCTATTCCTTGTCCAACCTTTTTCTTCTGAATACCACGCGACTGTTAAAACTTTATCACAAGCCTTTCCCATGGCTCCTCTTCCCAACGTCATAGGCCTCATACTTGTGGACAGCTCGAATGCAGCCACCGCGGTCATTAAGGTGAACAAAAAACGTGAAAATGAAGATGGGCACTACACGCGACGTGGGCTTGGGTCACAGTTTATTACAGTAATGGGAATAGCGGGCGGTGTCGTCTTACTCGGTGAGGAGCTTTCTCAGCACTGAGGAACATTTGCTGATACATATGCTTGCCACCAGTATTGGTCTGTGTCATGTTATCCAAGTTATCGGTATTCTGTAGACGACGGGCAGATGACGACCTCCCCATCTCTACTCCTCCCATCTTCCGTCCTGGTAGCCAACAGGTGCCTTCTAGGACCCCACTCGACAGCCTGACGGGTTGGCATATCAGACCTTTACTGCACCATATAGCTCAATGGTTTAGAAATGAAATTGCAGTCCGTCATAGTCGTAGGGGAAGCCGCCAACAGTCCATGACGTACATGCATTTCATCGACGTCCCGATGTCTCCTCGAAGGCTTTCCACCTCAACAGCAGCATCGCATCTTCCCCCAATGGAAGAGTGTCCTTTACCCGCCGAACCACGTAGAGCCCACACTCTACCGAGCACTCTCCCCTCAATGACTGAGGAAAGAACGAACATTAATTTTTCATGATTACCGTGCGTTCTTTCCTATTTCCTCGTGACCTCGATCTTATGTTGCATCAGGGTTTTCTTCATCACATTATCTAGACTCTTCCACATTTATCTCGGACTTATTTTCCTGTACTTTGTTCGGCTGCTTTGCTATCATGGCTCGACTCCCTTTGTTGTCTTGTGCTGATGTATGATTGTTATTACCCTTTGAGGCTGTGTCAATAAATCTCAGGGTACTGTAACATGGGCGCTCATACTATTAATCGTTCATTAGAAAATTTGATACATCTTTGGCGCTATTTTCCAGAAGCATGCACTGATTCACGCTGGTAGGGCGTGGATGACCGGTATCAATGACTGGTGGACCGGCGTTGACCATTAACGATCTTTGAAAATACTTACAGGTAATGGATGTGTCAAGGCTTATTAGTGTAGAATTGACGTTGAAAAAATTCTGGCTATTATTTGAACGATAACATGAGGTTGCAGCATTGTCCGACAAGCATATAGCTGGCTCTCGCTTGAGGGAAGATGGGTCCGAGCGTCGCGTGAGGATTACTCGAACAGGCTCGTCCCGTGGTGATTTTCAATGGGATTTGCAATGGGCAAATGGGGAAAGGATGTGTGATTTGGTTTGATTGGCTTGCCTTCTTGTGGTATAATCAACGTATATCGACCCTTGACCCCGCATTGGCGCTGCTTGGGGTTGCTCCGTCAGGACTGCGGACAGTCCTATGTACCTAAGTCCATGAGTTCGCCGAATTAGGGGCGATTTTTGTGTTTGTAAGCCCGTTTGGAGTGCGCCGCAGGCCCGATTTTGGATGATCTAGGACCACGTGAGTGCGCCGAAATGGTCCAGAACAACCCGCCAAGGCTCAGGCAGTATTAAGGCCGCTCTATGAGACCAAACAGACTCCATAATTCTACATATAAGTAGTTAATTAATGTAACTATACGGCGGGCGTGGCGAGACGCCGTCTCCAGCATTTTGTAAGTCTGAATTGCGCTGAACGACTAAAAATTCACGAAAATCGCTGGACTTAGGTATATAGGAGTGTCCGCAGTCCTGCTCCGTCATGTCCACAAGGAGCGGACGGGACTTAGGAACTTCGGGCAAACCGTCATCGCATATCGGCATCAAAGTCAATTCCAGATACCTTTAGCGATGAGCTGGTCTGTCCTGGCATGATTTGTGCGCTGCAAACACTACAACGATAGAGAAAGTCCGCTTATCTCACGGACAGGCACCTTCACGAGTTCCCTTTGTGGGGTCGTTGTAGAAAAAAATTATAAAGGAAGTATCACCATTATATACCACGCACAGACCGAGTTGTAGCCTTAATAAAGTTGCCTATTTGCAATGGGGAAACACAGTTTGATATACTAGGATATACTAGCTTGACAAAGTGTGATAAGAAGCGTATTTTGACGAGATGCAATGATACCCCGCATGGACGCCCAGAGTGCGATTCCGAAGAGATGCGGAGATATCTGCGCAAGCTGCCGAGATTCTTTGGCAGCTAGATGTTACAGGACGAAATCATTTCTCGTCGCAGAATCCTGAGATTTCCGTGATTTCCTTAATCAGGGACAGAATGATCACCTGCTTCCAATCTGAGCGGTCTCTCAGTCCAATATCTTTCTTGCCATGTGAGGTATGAGAAAAGTCTGTGAACAGATCTGTTCCGACGATCAAACATTCGCACGTAATTAGGGATGATCAAGTTTGAAGACGTTCTGTGCGGATTCGGACCGGAAGTACACAGCAGACGATTATCCCGTCATACCAGCACCTGTCACTTTAGGTAGGTATTGTGCCAGTAGATTGATGCTGTCCAAGGAATCGTTCGTAGCGACACTATCCGGTGGCCCGGCGGTAGTTCCAAATCTCCGTGGCTATAAGTCACCTGGTCGAAATAGAAAGTTCGTGTATGCGAACTTCATTTGCTCCTAATTCTCGGTGATTAAATAATCAATCTCGAGATTATTGGAACTTATATTTTGTCTGAATCCGGGGCTTCACGGATTGCCAGTGGGAGCAGCAGCCTCGAGGACAAAACGTGGATCAGTATAAGCACTTATCTAATGCATTAATCAAGATCCATAGCCATATCTGAGCTCATGGGTTCGTTTTAATTGGATATGCGTCCATAGCGCTATAGGCCGCGCCCAGAGTCAGCGCGCCGGGATCGAAGCACTACCGCACAAGGCGATAACTAAAGCCTAGGCAGGGTCAGAGTAGTTTGGAAAAGATTTACTTGATATTACTTAACTTTCTTCCTGTCATTTGGTAGATCTCTTTCTTTTGTAGGGCCGCGTCACTCCTGGTCACGGTCGCAAGCCAACTATTTGAACGCTCGAACAACGCGGCGTTTCCCTCATTTCATTTCTCTCCCCTCCATTATATAACAACGCATATGCCAATATTACCTGGATCTTCATGTTCTTCCGGAATGGAGTTGGGCGAAGCAAGATGTAATGCTTTGGGTTTAGTTGTTTGGGTGATCATTGCAGGTATACCAGCTCAACTACACCGTTACTGTCCCCGTATTGACCTTTTGAATTTTAAATTCATTTTCATTAGCGGCTTTCTTTGCCCTCATCGCTGGAGTTATACGTCGTTTGTCCGGCAAACCCTTGATTCCCCCGTTCGTGAGCGACGCCTACCGTGGGATATACTATCACCTAAGAGCCAGAGCCCAAGGCGGTTATGTATCCAACGTTGACGAAAGATCTCCCCGCGAGCCACTCATGCAAAGCTTGTCATCGGTGGACCTTCCGATGGAACCATTGCCGGCGTACTGTCCCGGGCGTCTTCCCCTGTATGAAATTACTCAAAACCGCGATAATTTCTATCGCCCCGAAGTTTCAAATCCCCCTATATGTATGTCGGCTCGTGAACACTATCCCGCCTCTTCCAACTCTAATTTTGCGATTCAGTTACAGTTTGATGCTATTAACACGCTGGCGCGCTAATTTCCTGTTCTGATAGTCTTGGCCCTATGACCCGTATATTTTTTTTAGTCATACACCTTATTTCCATCTACTAATCCAGTTCCCAATCCATCAGATGTATTTTAGGTGTAATTGTGCATTTTGGTACCCGTGTATCCGTAGTTTCTTTCCTGTCTTCGAATCTCTGGATAATAATATTTTCTGTCCCATACCCATTTTTCCAGGCTTGACACTGGCAAAAGAATAGCAAGGCAGTAGAGCTCCATCGTGGGCGCACAGTTTATCAACGCCAATACAGACTGAGATAAGCACATCCACAGGTTGCTATTATAAAGCGAACTGCAATTCATTCCGCCGAAGAAATCCCGCAAAGACAGACGTCGGGGAGATGCACTTAACCGTGGAATCGGATATCACGGGATGCTACTTTTTGACGCCTTGTCGTCAATGTTGACGTTGATCGGTCGTTCACGGCTGGTGTAGTATGTGTGTATTCGCTATGACATTTGCATTACTTTCCTGCAAAAAGGGACAGAAGGGTGCCAGTGGCCTCTGGCGGCGTGGGTGGGCTTCCCCGTTTCTGCGAAAGCTTTTTCAAGCACAAGTATATTCGAGGGGGAGAACTCTACAGATGGAGTCGGGGCATGAGTCGCAGTGTAACGTAGCTTCCGAGAGAGGGGCAGATGCCGCGAGGCTGGCAGGGCTCTCCTTGTAATTTTCTCTTGAAAGCTCTCCATCTTCGGTATTTTTAATATATGAAGTTGGTTGATCATCTCCTGCTTCTGGGTATGAGCGGCGGAGCTTTCTTGTGGCCATTTGCCGGCGGTGAGAAGATCTGCGAGGAATGTTTGTTATGCAAATTACTGGCTACACCGTTTCCGAGTCTGACTCCGGGCCCAGTGACGCTCTATCTCAGGCTCTCTATCATCGTCGTTACGCACGGCTCAAGCGACATCTAAGGAACGCTACATCAGAGACGGCCAGATAATAGGACATACGAGAAGAGGCGCTGTTCCGATTCAAATTGCGAGACCAACTATTAATTGCTCGGCCCACTTTAGGAGATCCATCATAGCCGAGGCGAACAAGTCTAGTCCTTTTCTTCGCGACATCTACGCGGTTTGACAGGGCTTGCAAGCTCCGAGCTGCGAAACAGAAATACTCGAAACTGGAGCAATTCTGCCAGCGCAGTCGAAGAGGAAGACGAGGCATGCCCTCAGGTATCCGGGTAGTGCCTTGCTGCGGCAGCAGCTACATCGCTTCGAGAAGTCCTTGAGCGTACTTTCTGTTGGAAATACGCGAACTCCTTCGCACAAGGAATTTCATAATGACATACTAACAGTAGTTGGGAGCCGTTAAACACTGCTTAATATGCCCGCCCGTCTAGTAGACCACTGGCACGGGTGACGGCTAGTAAATCGGATCAGAACTCGTCTACTATAACAGCATTCTGCCTATTCATTCTAAATCCTCGACTGGCACAATTTTGCCAGCCAATTTGCCACAAACCGCGCCTTCAGGCCTGGAGACAAACAAACAAATATGTAGATTTCTTGAAAAGGCACAATGGGGCTTCTTCAAACCCTCGGGTCTAAGAACTGCATCACAGTGGGTAATTCGCCGTTCAGCATTATGGTGAAAAATGTAACCGGGCACTAAGGATTTCATTTAATCATTACGCGGAGTGCATTGTGGTGGATGATGGTTGGGTATGCACAGTGCCAAAATGTCTTCTTTGTCAAAATGTAGAATATAAATCGGAGAGATCTGCACTCAGGCTGATAGAAGCATCAAACCAGAGCAACCAAGTGTTCCACGGCAGGTTCCACACCGGAAATCCATGTAGGCAGTTACGATACGTATATTAGAAAACTCCATCAAAATCACCGGACCGGAGTGGACGAAGTAAGAACCCATACTCATCGAGGCGCGAGACAAGCGACACATCGTATAAACGAGGAAGGCGGTGGCGATGTAAGCTTCCATATGGTGCGGGCAGCCGAGTGCAAGTATTTAAAGGTGCCATCAAATTTCCAGGACCGGAGTGGGGATACAGAAGGACATGCTCATCGAGGCGCGAGACACTGCGAGACAGCAGCACATCGTGTAACTGAGGAAGGCGGTGGAGATGTACTCCCCTCTATAGCCCTCTATGGTGCGGAGGGTAAACATTCCTGAGACCACATTGAATGATGGGACCAATCCAACAGTCAAGGCAACCGGAACTTCCCATACCATTGCCCGTATGGCGCCTGAGGAGGTTCAATGAATTGAACTATCGACGAGTCTAGACTTTAGTCCATTCCATTCCAGGATACGGTTCTTCATGTGCATTTATTAGATTTTGGCCGTAGACTCCTTTGTGAGTTCCTGCACAACCGGCCGGCGACGACGACGGAGGCTGCCAGTGAGAACGTTTATAACCTTTTTTTTTTTGGCATTTTCTCTCAACTAAGGCTTTTATCTTCGGATAGCCATCTTCTCATCAGCAATGAGCCTGGGCTCGTCTTCGACAACTCCCTTGACAACTTCTCCCACGTATGCCACAGCTCCGAGTCTGCTCTGCGCAAATCATGACGAAAACAACGAATCTTGCCATTGCACTCTCCACTATAGTTTTCTTCAGCGTTCGTGAGCGGTAAATCCCAGATGCTGTGATAATCCTGCACGATGACTCCTGATATTAATCGCTGGGATATCCCATAGTCATGCTCTTGATGAGCATAGGATGTTGCCAGAGATATTTTAAGCGGGGCAGGAAAAAAGCGGTAGGACCAAAAGGGACGAATGTTCGTTGGGGGAAGATCTGGGTTACATCCAGAGCGAATCCTGCAGCTGTACATGATGTACATGCCCATGAATACCAAGCGTCAATCAAATGTACGATCAGCATATGCCATCCACTGCTCGATCCGCCTCCCATGGTGATTAACCCTTCAAAGTTCTCGCCGGGTGAGGATCCCGAGGATCAACAAGAAGCCTGACCAAGCCGAGATCGGTTCGGATGATTGCAGAAACTGAGACGACTGACGAACTTAAGGTAGCCCCTTGGTAAGTTAGGGTTCGTTCATACCTGAAATACTTATGTACTTAATCTGTATCCGCATCAGCTTGGGCCATATAGCTCCATATCATCTGTATTCTAGAAATATTTTCACTCACTAATAAAACCTAACTGTGTTCGTTATAGTATACCATTAAACTCTATTTTCCCGGAGGCATGCTCATGCCGGATTCAGGGCGCAGGCCTTGGTGTGAAAAATATGAAATCATAGTGTCTGCAGTATGTAGACGGCGATGAAAGGTTTTAAGCTGACTTCAAAGTAGCTTCAAGTATAAGAAATACATCGAGGAGGAACGTAAGGGCTTAGAGCCGCGAAAAATGATCGTGCGAAAGCTGTGGAAGCAAATCCACCAACAATCTGCCAAATTGTCTGTACGTCAAAACCAGCAAGAAAGGGCTCGCTACTCTTTGCCGTCATCAGCGATCCCAACTCTCGCATTCGAAGATACTGCGTAACCTGCAAAAGATATCCTCAAAGGCACTTTGGCTTAACATTTCCTACAATAGTATGTGCGCAGCGCCGTAGCTGCACAGCCTCGAGGTCTCCGAACTCCTTTGGAGATGTCCTTGTGCTTGTCAGATGCCGAAAAGCACTGTTATGAAGGTTTTGGATATCCTGACGAATCCTGATGGATGCTCCAACCAGAACCCACATGACTCTCCCCCTCGGCAGGGTATTGAAGGCTGCGACGCTGAGCTCGGATCGCATCTCCCAAGCTTAGGATGAGTTTTGTTGGCGGTAATCAGTAGATATGACTCGATGATACGGACTTTACTGGATCAAATGTCTTCAAAAGCTATCTTCAGCTTCCTGGTCTTGGTACTTCTGCGGCCCGCACTGCGCAGTCTCCTGCATCTCCATTGATGGCTACGGCTTCCCCAACAACAACAACGGTTTCTCGTCCCGAGATCTTCCTCATCTTCCCATTTCGTATATTGGATCCATATGCCGAATCTTCAGCGAATATTCTATGGATGTTGCTATCGGCTTCTGCGCACCGATCCTATCGTCGTAACAGTTGAGTCCTTAAGTGCGGCTTGGAGCGTCTGTCCCTTGGTCCTCCAATATCTGAATACTCCTGCTTCCTTTTCAATTTCGGCAACTTACTGGTTCTGGAGTGTTATGGCCGAATGGCCGGGCCACCCACCAAGCCTACTTATCCCAAAAAACTTATCGATATACCCCGGTGCCTCCCGTCTATCCTATTAGGGCATACGCGCTTCGAATAAGTACTATATAAGCCACCGATGTGGCTGCTGGTCGATATTCCTCACATTACCATCCTGCGGCCCACGACAGAATAACACGCAGCACGAATCTCACTCGCCTCACCCCATCTCCCGAGCATTGACCAAGGATGTCTCAAGCGGATACAACTCAGAACAACACCGGGATGAGTACCTCTCGATCTGGAGGGCTTGCTTTTGGAGCCACATGTGAGTCAGCACTTTGTTGGAAGTATTCACCGATGTCCTGATGAACGACTTTGATTCTAGCCATATTTGTTGTCCTCCTAGCTGCTTTCTGGTATGTCTCTCGGAAGAAGCAGCTTCGATGCTTCCGAGCCCGCGACATAGAAGATCAGCAGCAAGAGATGCGCCACGTCCATACCATTGTGACGACGGATCTCTCTCGCAAAAGGGAGATGGGGAGAGACGAGGTGGACGGCGTGTCCATCGCCACCTCTCATGAATACCCACAATTCATGTCGGGTGGCGGTGACCTGCATTATGCTGGTTCCCTTCACGATATGCCCCACAATATTCTTCGCGACGCCGTTCCTCCCGATTCTTACTACATGCCGCCTGGTTTGACCATCCCACAACAAGCCTACCTACCCCAAGTACGCCACTGAGCTCAGTCGTCGTAAGTAGCGTCATTTGCCTCACTGCGCTTTCATTAATTGACGCGATTAAAGATAGGCAGGACCCTCGTCCGAGCTTTACGACGCGCGAACGCAGCTGCACACGTTATGCTTATACCCAAATGTCCGTTTCATTTTTGATTTACGCATCAGGTCTATGTCTGTCCTTTTCATCTCATTCTCGTTCTCGTTCTTTGAAGAACACGATATAGTAGTCCTATAGTCCTATGTCTCTATTGCTGAAGTATACGCCTCTACCATGTAATTGTAATTACGTCGTCGTTTCTTGTGGCTTCGCTGTATGCGTTGCGGATGTTCTCTATAAATCTCAAATAAACCTCGATAATCTTCTCAATATTGCCGTCAGATACGGATTTCATGAAAGATAGTGCCTCGAACTTACCTGGGTCCTGAACGGTATTGAACCGGTTGCGCCACTTGGACGCTCGGGGATGAGGAGAGAGATGAATCCGAACTCCGCCAACTTTCCTTGCCAGCACCGCTTTATCGGCTTCGCACGACTTCGTCGCCGTCCTCAACAACCCTCATATTCTTCGTATCTCTGCGATCGCTGAGATAGACAAAAACAAAGGTCCATCATGGAGAAGTTAAATGAACTTGGACAACAGATTTCGCAGATCACACTTTATGACATCAAGTCGTATTATAATCAGGTTAGATTTATTGGAAGGCTTGTTTTAAACCGTTGAGCTGAATGATACTTGTCTGTATTTGCTATATGGCTCAATTATAGGCCAAGAATATGGTCCTGAACGTCAGCGAGATGGAGGCGAAAGTGAGGGAAGCGACAAATGACGATCCTTGGTACGTCCGTTGGAGGCCTTTGGATCGAACATGATAAGCTCATTTATGAACTTCTATAGGGGTGCGAGCTCTACTTTGATGCAAGATATTGCCCAAGGGTAGGTTCCTGCGACTGTATCTTGTCGTGTGGCCGTATTGACCGCCTTTGTTTGCAGAACATTCAATTTGTAGGTCTTTAAGAATCATTATCGTCCAGCGGTGAATCATGGCCCTAATTTAGCCAACAATTCAATGAAATTATGCCCTGTATTTATGCAAGATTTATGGAGAAGGAGGCGAGGCAATGGAGGGAGATTTATAAGGTCAGTGTGGCTGCCAGTTCCTGTGGATATCCTTTTGAGCTGATTGAGCTGATCGATTGTCACTTCAGGCTTTGCAATTGCTCGAGTATCTTATCAAGCATGGCAGCGAGCGCGTCGTGGACGATGCACGCTCGCACTTGTCCACCGTCAAGATGCTGCGTAACTTCCACTATATCGACGAAAAAGGCAAGGACCAAGGCATTAATGGTGGGCGTTCAGATTCATACCGTACGAAGACGAGAATTGTTGATTGTTTATTTCTATAGTACGAAACCGCGCCAGTGAGATTGCCAGCCTTCTGATGGACTTGGACCGAGTCCGTGGTGAACGACGCAAGGCTAAGGCCAACCGTACCAAGTATACCGGTGTTGGTAGTGATGGCTTTGGTGGTGGTGGTAGTGGGCGTTATGGTGGCATGGGCAGCGACAGTTTCTACAGTGGATCTAGCGGTGGTGGGGGTGGATACAGCGGCGGTGGAGGTGGAAGCTCAGGTACGCCTTTTCTAACCATACTGCTTTGTAGAATCTCCTAACCCTTTCTCTTAGATTATTATAGTGGAGGCGGTGGCTCTTCCTCAGCCGGTGGTGCACGAAAATATGAGGATTATGACGCCGGAGATGATGAAATCTCTTCTCCCCGTCGTGATTCTTTGCGTTCGCCTACTACCCCAGCGCAAAGGACACCTACTACGACTACGACCACTTCGACGCAGGCTGCTGCAAAAGCGAAAGTGACTGCGCCTGCCGTTATTCCCAACTTGCTCGATTGGGACGGGGATGAGGATACCACGACGACCGCCGCCGTCGCTGCTCCAACGACTTCTAACGCGAATAAGGCATTGCCTAACGTCTTCGACACTTCTGCTGATGGTGCGTTCTGTCACCGTCTTAATTTGTTTTGCGGTGTTGATCATCTTATCCAAACAGACGAATTCGACGCGTTCCAAAGCGCACCGGTCTCTCCTCCGGCTTATCAAGCATCAACGGCTACTTCAGCTGCAAAACTTAACGTATTCGACGTCTTAAATCATACCCAACCCACAACTGCCGCCCCTCCCGTGCTCTCCCGTGCTCCCACCCAGCAAACCCAACCTGGCTGGCAACAAACCCCTCTCGCTACACAGCCTCAACCTGCCCGTCCCAACTACTTCGGCGGTGCCACTCCCCTTGCCGCCACTCCTGGTGTTGGCGGAATGGGCGGCGCTACAAACCCCATCTCGCCCGTAAGGTCCAACTTCACTGGTGGAGCTGCTCGGTCATCTCCTGCGCCGGCATCCACCCAAGGTCACGCATCCACAAAATCCTCATCAAACTTTGACGATCTTTTGTCATTTGGTCTTGGGATGTCCGCGAAACCAGCTGCTGCACCTAGTGGCGCCGGCAAGTCGATAAAGGACCTTGAGAGGGAAAAGGCACAGGCTGGGATATGGCGTGCCAGCCAGGGTCCAAGTCAGAGTTCGCAAGCTGGCTTTGGTGCGTTTGGGTCGTTCACGTCTGGCGCCAGTGCTCCTGCCGGTGGAAGTGGTGCGGCAAGTTCGGGAGGTGATGATTTGTTGCTTTGATTGAACTAGGGGTTTATATGTTGTGGTTTTGTAGTTTGGATAACCAGTAGGATTTGCTTTCCAATTCTTCTCTCTCTTCTATGCCGGTTCGGTTAGACGTTTGCTTTACCTACTGGATGTAAGAACGTGAATAAACGTTGTTATTTGCATCTACTTCGTATTTGTTCGATGCAGTTGTGGTTAAGCATTCGTTATTTAATTTAATATTTTGGTCTATATAACTTAACAAGGATATCTTTATTGTTGACCCTTATAATAATTGAACATGAAGTAGGAATTATTTCTACAGTAAGTACTTGTCCCGCCAACGCGGCACTTAAGGTCCGAATGCCAATTGCACGTAATGTACCCTGATAACCGCCGGAAATAGCTGAAATCATCCCTTAACAAGTTGGATGATATATGCGTTGCATAAACCGCAATATGGAAATATGAGGCGATGTCATTGGAAACTACCGGACCCACCGTGCAGGTCACCCCAAAGAACATTTTCGTACGAACCACGGCAGAAGAAGTATGCGGTCCGAAGAAAACAGACTGCATTTGGGCCAAACTTGGGCAGAGCTGTCAGACTGAGCTGACGTCTTGAAGCCGTAATAGGATGTGTGTGGTGGTTACATCCGTCATAACATCGAAGGCAAACAACCTTATGCATAATCCTCCAAAGTACATCGCTATAATCGGCTTGATTACTACAATCGTATCGGCAGTTGAAGTATCCCGGTACAATAACTTGCTTGAATCGAACCATCGAAACACCGGAGTATGTGAGCAGCGTAGAATTCAAATACCCTAAGTCCACGTTACGCGGACATGGAATAAGCCTCTGAATCGACTGATACCGCGATAGGTGCCTGTTGGAGGGAGGAGATCCGAATTAGAATATCGTAGATTAGGTTTAGACAACCCCATGTTTAGCCCAGGACATTGGGGTGAATCATGCTAAATACGGCGCTTGGCATCAAGCTGAAGATCCCTGCTGTGTCCCCCCTGTGGCTACAACGTGCTTCGGTACACTGGAGATAGAAGAACGAGTGAGAGCCCCGATGAGTCTAAGCATATGGAGATGTGTTGGGCGGTCCGCCCATATTTCTTAGATGTTAGATGGGTAAAGGATCGTTACAGTGACGACTTGAAGGATTTCAAAGTCGTACGATTGTACATAATCGACCTGGCCGCGTGTATACAGCATCCTTGTAGGTGAATAATCGGAGGATGAGATATCCTTTCAGTTCCTATCAAGACATGTCAGTACATCGCTATGAGTATGACGCGAAAAGGACGCGCCTCGAAGTGGGAACGACACGTTGGTAGTTCCTTGGTGGGGGGACCGGTTTTATCTCCCGAATATGGATTAATTGAGGTTGATACAACATCCTAACAGCATCCATGTTTTCTCCTGGCGAAGAATTACAGTTGGAATAGAGCGCAGAATTGAACAGCATGGCGATCACACCTTCCCGTTATTCTAATCGGGAGAAGTACACCAAATAAGGACTTGAGTATGACATGGGAAGGTGTAGCAAATTAATCTACCCAGAGATGTAGATGTAGATGTAAGTAATAAGTAACTTTGGAAAGCCGAACCGTTGTTGAGACTCAAAACAGACTCGGAGACCCTTTAGACGCCAGGTTTCTCTATCGGAACGACGGTCCGAACGTGACGGTCACAGTTTCAAGCTCTTTTCCCTTAGTCCTGCATTAGTACGTGTCTATGTCATCGGTGAGCATTGTTAAACAAGGTCTAGAACTCCGAATTCACACTGCGTAGGATCCTAATTGGAGGATGGCGACATAATCACGGTAGAGGTCCATCCACGTCTCTTTTTCACATCGACTACTAAGTGAGTATTTTATGTTATTATGAAGAAAATAGTACTAATCTCTAAAATCGTAGACAGAATCATGCAAAATCTTATAATTGGACAAACAAAATTAGAAAAGGAAATCATAAGGTCGTAATGTTCGTTCTCCTAGTCTCCTTCCCGTGTTGAGTTTCTAACCCAATCACCGTGCCGCAAGGCGTAACTTGAATACAGTAGGTTTCTTAGTGCGATGAAGCCCTGCAAACTTGGTTTCCTTTCCCAAGAGGTCCCGACGTTTAGAAGCCTCGTTCTCAATCTTATATCTTGGTTTCCCTTTGGCTAAACGGGCACACAGTTCCTTATATGTGCTTTCCCGAGTGTCTGCTTTAAATTCTTCCCAATCTTTCTCAGGGAAGGTATCGTCTATCATCTCCTTTATTCCACCGAGGATATCTCCCACCCTGAGATATTCGCCGTGGGGTGTGGCGATGGTTTTCTTCCAGGTTACTGGTCCCCGTTCGAGAAGTATGGTGATACTTCGTTCATCGATGGCGGGTTCGCTTAAAAATCCGTTTACACTATAGTGTGAAGAAGAGGCCGGTAACTTGACGTCCAATACTTTCGAACAGACGTCCCAGTCTATTCTGTTGTTTTCTCCTGTGCCGAGGAGCTTATTGAGGCGAGCCGAGGGTGGCAGTACTTGACCTTTATTATTAAAGAGGGTTTGGACAAATTCACTATTATTTCAGGACTCACTTACTGGATTGAGGTTGCTGATACCGCGGGGGAGCGTCATTGTAGTGGTAGTTGTTAGTAACGTTGACACGCTTGGCCCGGCGAGATTTTGATCGTGGAGAGCGTTCCTCGTAAAACGGATGACTCCCACGCGCATCGATGTATACTGGTGGCGGCACATAATACTGTGGGGGAGGCGGAGGGGAGACGTATATGGCGCGACCTTGGAGGTGCCAGTACGGCCCGGCAATTGATTCTTCGGAGTGGTAGGTCCAGGGCATCTTTAAAAAGGCTTTGACTGTATCAAATAGGTGTCTCGAGGTGGATTGAAGAGCGAGGAGCCTGAGGAGGTGGATAGAAGATGAGGAGGTTAGTGGGCTAATCCCGGATGAAAGAAAGGGGACGAGCGAAGGCCTTTATACCTAAGAATGTCCATTGTTCGTCTCTGTATAATTGGCCATTTTCATTTTTGAAAGATCGGTTAGCCTAAAGGAATCCGGCCGCCCATTATAAGGGAATATAAGAGCCCCTTTACTGTTAAGTACATGACGGCTTACGACTGCCGACCCTTGTCTATAGTTCTTAGGATCCATCATAATTATAAGAGGCATAGTCGACTTTTTCAGAGCTCGCCAGTTGTCCATAAGTATGTCTATTTGGGGTATACAAATGTCTCCGGTGGGCATCAAGCCCATCTCCGAGTCCGCGGTATAAGGGGTCATGAGCCAGATATAACAATACACAGGTTTTCCATAACGACATATTGTCCATTATTTTTCTATTAAAATAATAGGAAGCTCTCAGGACGACCACTAGCTCAACTCTCAACTTATGTCAAAGGCTGATTGACATCATATATGCAAGCTCTTGGCGCTACTAGTTTATGTCCATGGCGAAGATTCCAACCGAGTGGCGAACAATTAGCTCGCATACAGAGGCCTTTTTAAGTGAAATATCTAGTGACTTGAGGAAGTCATCATGACTATCCTCCTTCTGCTCATATCAACGATCGATGCCTTTGTACAAATAAATAAAAAGGAACAGGATCTACTGATTATGACACTTGACTTCACTCACTCTCACCACCACTATGTAGTACTCTGCGGCTCCTCCATGTTTAATTTACGCGTCATCTCCTTCTAAACGCTTGGTTAATAAAAGGGTAGCTTCATTCTGTTGAGAACTAACCTTCCGCATCGGGGCCGTTGATGTCTTCACTGTCATCGACAGCTCCAATATTCTAATTATCGGTTGCTTCTGGTTCAAAGTCGCTTATGGTATCCTCGTCCACAGCTTCTCCATCGGCAGTGTCTTCAGAAACGTCGTCCAAAGCTGAATCTTCACCGTCAGAGCTTCCAGTGCCTTCGTTCGTCCGAGTCTGTCTCGTCGTTAGGAGCCGTCAGACGAATCCTCAGATTGATCTACCCAGAGTCTCTATATGGCATCGCAAGTATTAGAGCTCGTATCGTCAATGGCAGTTGAGCCATCAGCCGAATCGTCCAAATTTCCATCTATCCCAAAACCAATACTTTCAATCTGGTTTCTAATCGCATTATCAAGAGCATTTCCAAGGCTGTTCTCAAAGCCACTACTTCCAAGGCCTAGTAATAGCTTTTGGAATGGTCTTCGGAGTAGGCTTCAAAGTGGTCTTTGGAATGGTCTTTGGAATAGGCTTGGGCGTTGCAGTGGTCTTGGGCCTAGGTATCAGTTTCGGCCTTCTAGCAGGGGTCTGCCTCCAAATTTATATCTCCTGAAGATTTCTAACTGACCAACCAATCTGCGACTGATGTTTCCGATTTCGTTTGCCCAATAGCGTCCGCCGATATAAGGCCTGTAAAAAGACAAGCAGTGAGGAGACGTCCAAAACACGCAATTGGTGTACCTACCTAGGACAACCTAAGGGACTGCAAAAATACGACTAGCAAGGCCGAGGAGCAGGAGGAGGGGAAGGAGCACATGAGGTAATAGCGTGATTATACGAATGAAATAGACGACAATAGATTAAAGTATGTTAATACGAATAATACCAGGACCAGTGATGGGTGAACCTCAGTTTAAGGTATTTCCATGGTTAACTGAGGGTTATATACGAGTGCAGCTTGCTTCTCTTGTTACTTTCGGAGTAATTGGTTGGTGAAGACCGTGCCCCGTTGGCACTCCCCTTAGTATTTCCCTTGAATTTTCTGATATGGTGATCAACATCATCTAGTTTGAATTGAGTAATGCCTAGAATTTTACTAGAATTGTAATAGTCGCCATTGCAGGACGACACAATACCCAAGGTACCTACCGAAATCCTGGAGCTCTAACTCGGCCTTTAGAGCGTAACGAGCCGTCGACATCGCAGGGGCATTTTGATGTTCTCAGTATTCGACTGTTTATCGCAGTTGAGCCTTCGACCCAGACTGTAGTACTCCCTCTCCGACGTGGTAAATGATGAGGAGGAACTTCATTCATGCTGTGAATCTCAAAGGCTGTATCATTTCCTGCAAGCATTCAGCACTGTGAATTCATGGATAAAGTGACTACGCGGCGTAGAGCGGGGCTTAACGCCGCGCAATCTGCACTTCAACATATCATGTACTATAGGGTGCAATTTTACTTCTAAACAACTCCCTAAAGGTCTTCAGTATCCAATAGCCCGGTCACGACCAGTGCTGGGGATAGGTTCCTGATGTCATCGGCTCTCGTCCTTTAACTGCCAACCCTACTGACAGTGGGTATACCCGGGCCTAGGCGATCTGTTGATTACATCTGGAATTTTCAAGACATGTCGACGTACTCACCGTCAAGCCTGGTCAAGCATGATTTCGGACACTAGATAACAAGCCTTTGATTTTGAATGATTACTAATTCTTCGGACTTTTATCTGCAAACCGAGCGCGAAGAAGCATCTCCATTGATCACAGCGCATCTGACAGTCTTTGAACATCCAAGCAGTGAATGATATATGGCATCCCTAAGTTTTGCGCTGGGGACTGGTACTGGTAGCTGTAGTGGTGGTATTAGAACGGAAGAACGGATTCAACAGCGGGTTCGGTTGATGCGCTCAATGAGCCGCAGCGCATCCACCGTCTTTACGCGATGTAAATACCCGCACACAAACCGACTAACTTGGCGTTATGCTTGAGATATCAAGTGCCCCACTACACTTACCCCCAAATGAAATAGACCTGTGATTCACCTATTCAGATCACGAATTCTTAGTTATGGTACATTATGGCGAGTTGTCAAAAGAAATGTATAGTTTGGAATGCACCTTATAATGATCACAAACCACAGGACTTGTTTAGCTTTGTCATATTGGGCGACCTTCTGCGCCATACGGCCTGTAAGCAGCGCTTCTCAAAGTTCTCATCCTCCGAAAATGGCTATTGACCGTCGAATGAAAAGCAATACCCCTAGCGGAGAGCCTCTGCACCAACCACGTTGTCCAATACATACACCCTGAAAATGAGACCGCACAAAATGAATATAGAGTCATTTCCGTGCACCCGAGGACCTTCCAATTTCCAAATCAGCTCCCATGCTCCCTCAAGGAGAGATATTTGTTGAAACCGATGATAAATGTCACAGTGTGCATAAATGCAACGTAAACACTCACAATGCAAAACCATAGTACTCTTTCCATTCCAGCAACGCCTTTCATATGAGGCTCTAGGGATTTACTAATGGTACGTCATATTTGCGGGCATGCTAACTCCGTATCGGGGAGCCCTTCAGTATTGGAAGCCATTAAGAAGTCATTTTAAATGTATAGGGTGTTCCTGGAATCTTGGTATCTGGCAGTCGTAGCGCCGCAGAATTTCTCTCTCAAGCCAAAGGCCTTTCGCTGACAGCGGTCACTTACTTCAGGCATAACAAAAGGTTTTCCGGTTTGCCATTAGTAGTATTTTGTCTTATACTGGGTAAGCTCAAGAGGCTGTTTGGTCTGAAGACGGGGTTCTGGCACCAATTTGATGGTGCACTCGGTTGAAACGCGGCGGACCACGAGAAGCATGATTCGTCGATAAAATTATTTTCTTCTTTACATTGCCTACCAGTCACGGTAAGGACTTCAGTTATATAAAGCCCAAAGTCCGTCTGCTGGGTGAAACTGTCTCCAACGCGGAGCCCTCGGTTGAAGGCTTCACCCAAAGTCTAACCCATGACTACCAATCACGCCAGCAATACGTTTCATCCTCCTCGTCTTTATGACTACACTATTGCAGATATATTCACTGTCACAAGCCAGTCTAATCCCGATATTGAACTTGTACACGTCCTTGAAGAACATGTAGATGAAGAGGCACCAATTACCGAGATCCGTCATACTTGGAAGACTGTACTACAACATGCCCAGAACGCTGCTCAAGACTTGCGAGAACGGTCGGGACAGGCTGCACGTCAACCAGGAGGCCCTCCTGTCGTTGCAGGACTTTTAGGCCTGAACAGGTATGAGTACTATATCAATTTGCTCGCTTGCGTTCTCAACCGGTGGACAGTAAGTCATCTGCGAATTCAGCTACCTAAGATACTAAACGTATTAGGCACTTCCCATCTCACCAAAGAACAGCCCCGATGCAATTGAGCATCTTCTCAAGACGTCGCAGGCTTCAGTATTCCTCGTTGATCAACTAGGAGCCTCATGGTCCACCACGATCGTTCTGCCTGCAACCGTCAATTCAACTGGGTTTTGTCAAGCCGATGTCTACGAATCTTGTGTGGATCCTGCTCCTTCAATTGAACTCTTAACCGCTAATGAAACTGCGAAGGAATACGACCTCCCTGCGTTCTATATGCATACATCTGGGTCAACAGGTAAGCCATTTATGTCGATCGCCATGCTCAAGTACTTACAATCCTCTTTTCAGGACACCCCAAACTCATCACATGGACTCATCGATTCGTTCTCAGTGGATCCCGCATGAGACAGCGTGATGGGGAGGAAGCAATGCTACGGCCCTTCTTTTGTGCACCTCCTCTCTGGCATGCTATGGGAATGTTCGTTAGCATTCTCTTCCCTCCCGCACACTCAAATCCTCTTCCTTTTATTTCCACGCCACGGCTACGACCATTAAGCGCATTTACTTTGCTGAAATATGCGCCCTTCATGAAAGGTGGAATTGTTTGTGTTACTCCTTCGCTACTCGAAGAACTTTGGGAGCTTGGAGATGAGAGAATTGCTGTAATCGCTGAGAATTTTTGGATGGTGATATATGCTGGAGCTGCCTTAAGAAGGAACATCGGTGATGGTTTAGTCCAGAGAGGCGTGCATTTGGTGGGAGCTTATGGATCGTGAGTTCTTTTAGTTATATTTGTAAGGCAATTTGAATGATGCTGATTAACGTACCTTTATTATAGGACTGAGCTCCTTCCGGCCACAAAGATCGTGCATCCAACTAATCCCTTTGACTGGGAATATTGCCGTTTTAGGGACGGGTATAAATGGCATATGCTTCCACTAGGAGGCGAAGACGACCTCGGTTCCAATCTGAAAGAATTGGTAGTCTGTGTACGTTATGTGAATCAAGTTGACGAGAGGAGATCTAACTTGTGACCTTTTGTTCTTGATAGCCTGACAAGGACACGCCAGCTGTCATCAACTCCAACGATCCTTATGGTTTTATCACGAATGATATATGGGAATCTCATCCATCGGAGCCTGGATTATGGAGATACCATTCGAGGAAGGGCGATGTTGTGAGTTCTAAACTTAGGTTCTAACTTAAGCGAGATAGATTCCCACGATTGATTTCAACCTTAGACTGTGCTTAGCACTGGCGAAAAGACAGATAATAAACAAATTGGTAAATACAACTGTCACTTTCATTACAGTTCCGCTACTAATTTAATATTTTGTTGAACTTCAGAAAATCTCCTTGTCAAGCATCCCTCGATCCAATATGCCCTCGTATTCGGGGCCGGCAAACCACTCAATGGCGTCCTAGTACAACCTACTAAGACAAGCATTGTTCTCGACGAATTCCTCAATGAGATTCAAGAAACCATAACCTACGTCAATACTATCATTCCCAAACATTCCCGTCTTGTACCCGAACTCATCATCTTTGCTTCGCCCAACAAGCCATTCCATGTCACAGACAAGGGGACTGTGCGTCGCGTGCAAACTCTGGATCTATACAAGGACGAGATTGCAAAAGCTTATGGAACGTTGGAAACTGGCTTCGAGACTGATGGTGTCGGTGCTGCTGAATGGCGATTCGAAGGAGACGCAAACTCTACGGAGGATATCAGGACCTATATCCGTGAAACGATCCTCAATGTCATGGGTGAGAAAGCTCCAAGTAACCTTTCTGATAGTCGAGACCTCTTCGAGTATGGTGAGTAGGTTATCGCCCCTGTGCAAAACGGGAAGTGACCGTTACCACCGCAGGCTTCGACTCTCTTTTCTCCTTACAACTCCGGGCCGCTGTTCTACACTTATTGAAGCATGCAGGGTTAACTACTTATGTTCCCAGCAATGTGGTGTACACCCATCCCTCGGTTAACCTCTTGGTATCCTACATACTACTGCAGATACATTCCACTTCTAACGGCATGGGTAAACCTCCCGATGGCTTATCAGAAGACAATGCGATTCGCATGTCGAACCTTATTGATACGTACTCAGCTGATTTCAAGCCGCGCACGGTCTTACACACCAACGGCAATGTAAAGCCGGATTTAGTGTTCGCAGTGACGGGAAGCACTGGTAGCGTCGGTACGTTTAATGTCCCTTTTTCAAGTCCAAATGCTCATGTGGCCATGCTTAGGGTCGTCCGTATTGGAGCTGCTATTGCATCGGGAGGATGTGGAGCATATCTATTTGCTCAACAGGAGAGGAAACGCTCCCCAATATGAGCGTCATGTAGCCGCATTCGCTGCACGTGGCATCGATCCGTACATCCTTAAGGAACGAGCGAACATATTGACTTATATAGATATTGATCTCTCTGCCCCTGATTTAGGTCTTGACGAAGACACTTATAATGAGGTGAGCTCTTCGTCGTCGTGACCGGACGTAGACCGAACTGACGCATTGGACTCCAGCTACGCGATTCCATCACGCATCTAATCCATTGTGCCTGGAATCTCAACTTCAATCTCATCTTGGAGAGCTACGAACGCATCCACATCGCAGGCGTCCGTCATCTGATCAACCTATGTCTTGAGTCGCCACTATCCGAGTCGCCACGTTTCGTTTTCCTTTCTTCCGCAGCCGCATCTGAAGCCTACTCGGACGGTGACCGCCGTGTCCCAGAAGTACCCCTGGATGATCCCCGTATCGCTCTTGATCAAGGCTACGGGCAAAGCAAGTTCGTTAGCGAGCAGATTGTCGTCCGTGCTGTGCAACATGCGGGTTTAGCGGCGACAGTGATTCGCGTTGGCCAACTAAGTGGCACGAGAAGCACCGGGGCATGGAATTTAAATGAGCATGTCCCGATTTTGATCAGGTCGAGCGTTGAAATGGGAATAATTCCTGAAGACATATTTCTTGTAGGTCTCTATGTGCTCATTTGTTATTTAGCCACTAACTTTATCGTTCTGCGTAGGCTGTTCGATGGCTTCCTTCAGATATTGCAGCGTTTGCAGTTCTCAAGCAAACTTTGGCAAGTTCTGCCCATCTCGAGTACTTCCATGTTGAGAATCCCACCGAAACCCATTGGGGCCATATCGCCGAAGCGATATGTAAAGCATCTCCGAAGTCTCTCAAACCTGTTTCTTCATCAATCTGGCTCGAGGAAATATCCAAGCCTAATATTGATCCGGAACGTGTCCCTGCAGCCAGACTCCTTGAATTCTTCCATATACTCGCCGCGGAAGGAGACAAAATCGCAGTTTTGGACACAAAGCGCGCCATCATTGTTGCCCCAGAACTGCAATTTGGAAAGATTAGCGACGAGTATGTAAAGACCTGCGTGGACTATCAGATGAGGGGAAAAGCTTAATGTTGCATGATACAACTGCATATCTGTAATGCTTTGAAATATAATTTATATAAGTAGTAGTACTTCTGTGCGCTGATAAATGCTCTGGGAATGTATTTCGTATTTCGTATGCCAGTGCTCTGATTATCGCGACAGCCTATACATGCAAATATTTAGTCTTCAGAGGAGTATTCCAATCATTCCGGATCATTGGAACTTGCAGCGTATGCAAGTAGATTGCCCTGAGTTTTTAGTATGTACATAGTATACTTGAGGCATAATAAAACCAGAGAGTAATGGCATAATCCAATATGCGATCTCTCAATGATTATGGTGCATGTATGAGTTTCTGATAGCAATGCTGCGAACCAGTCGTCATAATGACCCTCGTACAATTGCATACTTCAGTAATTGGTTTATGTACATCCTTGCGATCGGATTACCCCCTTGATGCAGTTTCGGCAAAATTATAACATAAGTAAAGCGGTGTGGGGTACTATGGGTGGACAGGTTGTTGGCGCGGCGACTTCCTGTCCACCCCGGTTGTAGCTCCGCAGCCAGCTGCAAAGATCAGACTCTTTTTGTTCATCTTAAAAGCACTAGAGTATATAGACAAGTTCGATTAATGAAATGAAGAGAAAATACGAGTGCACCAGTTGCCAGAGTGTCCCGAAGTCATGCCGTGGGATGCACTAGACTAGGCTCAGCGACAGTCGCAACTAACCATCCCCTTTTTGACGGCATAGGCTTTCATACACGATATTTAACGAAATGAATCATGAGAGTTTGGCCTTTGAGAGAGGCTGTAGGATGCCAGTCACGCAACTGCAGGATGGCACCAGCGAACCGACGTGACAGATGTGTGACCGGCTTACCTGCCGCAACCAGACAACTTCCTGTCCTCAAGCTCTCGAACAGCAACTGTAAGTAGGATACTTGATCTTATGGTATTAAATCACTCTAAATATTCCCAAATACTTATATTTCAAGTTTCAGAAGAATATCTGTTGTCCACCTAGCCACGGCACGCAAAACGTGCATTCTGACAGGAACCTGTCCACCCATAGTAGATTTCTTGAGAATATATAGGAATATCTTTCGAATTATCCGAGTGATCGCGTTCCTTGTAAGAATATGTAAGTGGGGGTCCTGTAAGGGACTCCTTGGACGGATGGTATGCCAACCCAGACATATAACGTTTTCCCAGCAATGTTTGAACCTGGTTATGCTTTAGGAGTTTCAACCAGAGATCTTGATGATAGGTCTCCTGGTAATTCTCTAAAATATAAATTATTAGCTCCCAGTTAATCAGAGGCTTCAGAGTTAGACTGCACCAGTTTCTTCCACTCTGCACAGGTCTATGGGAGTACTGGGGTCTGCGATTAGGCACAAAATTTCGACTATGAATTTTAACGCTTGCTTCCTTAAAGACAGAGGTGAAGAAGGTCTGTATGTTTATTGATTAGCAAGGAATTCAAAATAACGGATAGATTTATCTTGCGAAAGCAAGTACTGACCTCGAGTAGTACCAGAGAGTCTGATAGATCTCGTGCTCTTTCTTTATTCCTGAGGGTCCGGAATCCATACGTGAAAATATCTGGGGTTCATGTGAAATGGTCTTCTTGATGTGCCGTAAGGAAATTTTATCTTTTATCCTCCAATTACGTTTCTCGCACTGGATTGTTTCGTATGAATCGGAAAGATCTTTTACAGAAGTTGTTTGTGAGTGAATAGTAGGAGTCAATGTAAGCTCATCGACCTCGCGTGCAAGGCTTCCTTTATTATGGATTGAAAGGGTCTGAAATGTTCCACATGAGGTGTCCGTCGGTGTGAAATGGGTAGAATTATGGGAGTTTCTGAAAGGCTCCAGTGTAAAGCAGCTACATAATAAATTCTTCCATTTAACTGAGAGATCATCAAGAGTTTTAGCTGGATCTTATAGATTAGTCTATGGCTATTAGCAACAGTAACTGACATACCTGAGTCACAATCGCTAGCGATAGACTGTAGGAAGCTTTTGCCTGTGGAATTTCTAACCTGCTGTGCACGAAGCATATATGTGATTTGAATTACGAGATTGATAGCTCCCGTGCGCATCTTATGTGAGAAGATAGAAGAACTGCAAGTATTATTCCCCTATACTAGCCTGAAAGTTAATATCACTTACCAGCACAAGTCCTCCAATTCATAATATATCCGCATCATTTCTGCATGGCATACATCCGCAAGAAATACAATCGATTGTTTTGTTACCAAGTCTTCAATAACAGATAGCCTCCACCATGCCTTTCCCTTTGTGGCCAGTTGCAGAACACGTTCTCCTAGGCGCGTAAGCAGTTTGGCCGTGAGAGCGCCTGGTCCAGGAGAAAATCTGGAAACGCAGCTACATTCCGAATTACTATAGATCGAATCTTCATAATCAATGCACTCGACGTGCTTCCGCGGAAAATACATGGCATGGTCCAGTTGAGACAGCCAACTTAAGGTAAAAGCAAGAGTGAACAGAGAGAGAGATTGGGGCAAATCTAAAGAACAGTCTTCAAGTGGTCAACTTTTTATAGGAAGAAAGCTGTTGGATTTAGCTTTAAGTGAGGATATGGTAATTGGGTTCAATCCCGATGGTTTGTGAAAGAAGTTCCGGAATTCCATCGAATCTCGATATTTGGGTCTTCGGTGGCATGAATCAGCTCGAGTGCCAGATATACCTGTGGGTCTTGCGGAAATACCAAAAAAAACTAATTGGTATTTGAAGGTCATGTTAAACATTCAAATATAAGCTTAAAGCTTAAAGGGTTAGGCCTTTATTTAATTGAGCCACGTTTACGCATGCAATGTGGTTTCTTGAGGCATGTAGCGCTACTATAATGGGCAGTGGGTATCGTGGACGGTGAAGTGTGTGTAACGAAGACTCCTAAGTCAAAACAGTCAAAGCTTAGCCTTGAAGTTCTTTGCTGGTCGATATAGACGCTGTATGCAAATCATGCATACCTTCTAATGTGTACGTGTCTTTATTCAGTGTGCGAGAACATAATCCGGTTCATCTTCCACTATTCATCAACAGTCCTTGAATTATATCACGGTGCAAGAGATCTGTCCATAAATCTTGACTAGAATTATGCTTTTCGGCGTTATCACCTAGAAATGGTCGTGAGATAGTGTTGTTATGTAGTCGGGAAATATCTCGCCTTCCGTCAAGTTTATACTCGGTAATAGATTCATAGGCATAGGACTAGTCACAATGCACAGAATTTCAACAATAAGCCGTAGAGCGAACTTCCTAATTTGCGGATTCGAGATCGATCTAGAATGCCAAAGTCTTTAGGAAATGTTTCCCGACACTCTAATGAGACGAATGTAACTCACCTGGAAAATTCCAGAAGAGTTTGATATGTATCATTGACTATTTCTGCTTGAGGCGTTCCAGAAAATCTGTTAACATGAAAAATTTCGGGGTTTCGGGAAGTAATAGTTTTGATTCTTCTCAAGGTGATCATGGGTTTGACGAAACACAATCTTTTCATCCCCTTTTGTTTGTCATAAACCTGGGGAGGGTCGGTGGTCTTCAGTGAGTCATCTTTCGAGTTTATTGCCATAGAAGACACGGCAGTGGACCCAGCATGCAGAACACTTATGAGGACGTCATCAGCATCTTTGTCTGCTAACGTTCTTCCATCAAATTGTGCATCCTTGGTCAATCCGGAAGTGAATTTCGCCTTCGATGACTCAGGCAAAGGTTTAACGGCTCCACAGGGCAAAGGACTCCAAATGAATGAACTGAAGAGAAGCAGTTTCCAACCTAGCTGTGGATCACCAAGATCTAAAGAACAGAGAATTAAAGCTATTGAATGAGAAGAGTATTTGAACGCTTACCTCCATATGATCCAAAGAAGTCTTGTAGGCTCTTCGGACCTGTGAAGTGCCGGGCAGAAATTAAGTAGACAATTTGCATAACAAGTCTAGCCGCAGATCTGCGTAATTTGAGAGGATATTCTGAGAAACTGCAAAGAGATATCAGTTTACAGTCGTTACAATCGCAAGGTATTCGCACCTGCATACGTCTTCAAGCTCATGATAAATTCGTAGCATCTCTCGGCCGTCATAAGAGTGTTGGTCCGCAAAGAACAATTCCGATTGACTGCATATGGCCTTCTCTATGACGTAGAGTCTCCTTTGTATTGCAACAGCTGTTACAACTCTCAAGGCTCGTCTCCCTACCCATACTAGAAATCTCCCATATAAAGCAGTGGTCCCGGCTCATAACTGAGAGTACTAGCGGTTTGCTCAGTTCCAAATATTGAGTCGCATGGGAGATCGAAAGACTCGACAGACATAATCGGGACTAAGTTTATGCCTTGAAGGAGGAGACGAAGGACAAAGGCTGGCAGAGGTGGGATAGCGCACTACTCATAGGCTGTGCAATGAAACCAAGGACATTGATTGGGGAGACCGCAGTGCCGGATGCAGTGCTCCTAATATTCGTGCATGAGAAATTCAACACTAATTTTAGAAAATCATCCAAATATATAAACTATCCTCGACTAATAAATTCTGCAAAAGGTCAAGAGCACGCCCGTGTCAACTCGCTCGCGTTGTGTCACAATGTTACTTTGACACCTTGGAACGTCAAACTTGGCGCCAAAAGGTCTGGAAGCTCTGCTTAAAGCATACACCGTCTTTGATCAGAGTGGTAGGGTCTATATATATGACCTATAACCTCTATGAGACTGGTGCGAAGAAACAACAATATGACGAAACAATATACCAAAACAATGAAAACATTAGGATTGTAGCACCCTTCTTTTAAAAAGAACGACTAAATTACTACACCTCTGTCCCTCCTCTCATAGTTTAATCCTCACCAAGGGTTCGGTCGGATCAGCAAACATTTTGAACTCGAATTTTCGTAAGACAACCTCGCTAACTTCAAAAGTTCCCAGATCCAACTTGACACGACCGGGTGAATTGATCAGTTCAGTTTGAGGGTCAATCGCACCGAAGTCCTTAAGCGAAACCGGCAATGCAGTCGCGTCAAAGACGGTGTTCCAACGGCCGAGTACACGAGCGCGGAGATCAGGAGCTGAGGTTGGGAGCTGACGAATGACTTGGGATTCATAGAGCCCGGCAGTTATTAACCCTGAAGGAGAATGGGCGAAGAAAGTAGGAATAAGTATGTAGTGGTACTTTTGAAGCTTCCGCGGGGACATACTAAAGAGCTTACTAAGTCTCTCGTGATCAGATGATGCGGTTGGTTGCAGCGTGAGGCGGGAGACGGCTTCGAGATTGATAGAGGGAAATATGATGTCGCCGAAGTCAAGTTTGAGGGGGCCTGTGGAGGCCAAGGTGCCCTAATAGAGTTAAATTTGCGTAGGAGAAAGCGTAATCCAAGATGAGAAATCGGATACCCTGAGTTTTTCCAGTGTCTCTACGATTTTGGGGAGCATTGTTTGTTCGAGCTGGAAAGGATGAGGATCGACATAGTAAGATCAACATTAAGATCAGAATTCGAAAAAGGAAATACGCACCCTAACGGGGATATGATAAAGAAAAAAACCTGGAGAATCTGTCACGAACATTACATCGCTAGGATAGCTCTTTGCGGGCTCTAGCTGTCGCGGATCGACCTTCTGCTTCACGGTTTCAATGAAACTGGTATACTTGTTGTCGAGCGGCGTCTGAATCGGAAAATACTTAAAACCCAGATATAAAGCCATTTAGGTGAGGGTATACGAACCAGTGGAAAGAAAATAGCTATAAGCCGGTTAATCAATCAGAGAGTAGTAGAGCGCGGGATAGAGGGATATTTACCATGACCGGGTTTCCACCCTTTTATCGTTGAAAGTGATCTACATCCATTAAAGGCGAAAGGAAGAGCTCGCAGAGACGATCGGATGTAAGTGATCAACATGTTCGTAGAAGTCGAGGTTTTCTTAATATTTTCAAGGAAACGTGGCTGATTATATAAACGCGTTCATCACGTGCACGCCGCGTACTCCATCCGATTCCTAGACTCGAACCCAAAAGTCCGTGCGAGTCTACCCGATTCCTCGCTTCAGTTCCTCATGCAGCCTCATAGTCCATCTTCTGTTTCACTACCAACGTCCCCTCCAGACTCCCAAAGCAATTTTGAAGCCCTCATTGAACTCCTTGCAACAGACTCAGATGAACTCTTCCAACAGACTAACTCTAACGAACAGCCTGAACCTCCTGATCTACGAGATGAAGACGGTCGATTGGATTTTGGCAAAATCAAAACCATGTTCTCTTCCAAAGCGCTGAACAGCACTGATAATGGTGAACCATCGCCGAGGCCAGACAGCAACTTCAACTTGGTTGTAGACGTGTGGGAGATCTATGTTTTTCTACCTTGCATAATCTAAATAATATGTTTATCAGACTTCTTTAATCTCAGAAGGACCTCTGTCCGGGTCAATGCAAATAGCCTCCCCGACAGCTTCTGGGCTCGGCGGATTTCACGGATTTCATTCTACACCCCTGAATGTGCAAGCGGAATCCACGCCTCTAGAACAACCTTTACTTGGGAACAATAATGACCTCATTGACCTCACGTCTGATGACCAGTACCATGTGTATAGTCGGGACCAGCCGATATCGTTTGCTACTGATGCTATTGCGCCCAATACTCCACAGGTATGCATGATCAATAATATTCTTTATTCATTTAAAGACTTATCTTTCGATCTATCCTTGGTAGACTCAATCATCGCTTTCGTCGGTACGGACTGCTTTGAACTCGGCCCATAAAGATATTGAGGTACTCAGGCAACGTTGTCAAGAACTCGAAAGTTTGATCCAGGAATCTCGAGGAGATACTTCTTCGAAGCCCGTGACATCTGCAAGCCATCCAAACTTGCTTCCACCTCGTCAACAATCGCAAGATACGCATGAGGGAACCGAGGATAACCCGGCACACGACGACGCTGCTTCTTCTGGCCTGGCTCTTCATAAAGATCACGACGTCGATATTGACTCCTTGTCCCTTTCCCAAGCCCGATATGCTTTAAAGGTGAGCTAAAAAGTCATGTGTCAGGGTCATACAGTAATTTACTTGTTTGCAGGAATTACTCGATGAGCTGGCAATACCAACCTCAGCCGTCAAGAGTCTGCTACAGGATAAGCGCGCGAAAACACGAGAGACAATACCTGTTTTGAGCCTGGATGGTATTCATAGAGCTAAGGAACTCGCCGTATTCACCGACGAGCTTGTATGGAGACGGAGCCGCATGGGCGCCGAATTCGAGAACCCATTTTGCGAAGAAAATATTCAAAGCTTGAAGGATCGTTTAGAGCTTTGGGAGCGCGCTGTACGAACACGGAAATAAATAGTAATGCCGCGTGCTCCGATGAATTCTCTCCACGATCCTTGGCGTTATCGAGTTGCAATCAGACTTCCCTATCTCTCTGAGTTTGGACTATGCATTCAGGCGTGTACCCATTAAAAGAGGTTGTATATAAGCTGCCGGTCTATTTACATTTCATTTGATGGAAGTACTAGAGGTGCACGCTGGAGCACGAGGACGTACATACGTACGAAGCATATGGTACCCATTCACGTGACCCAAAGAACGCGAATATAACTGTGAATGCCAACCTACGCGATGTCTAAGGCTATCCCTGCTGTCCGACATGGTTCGCTTCGCTTCTTTACTCGCAATTGTCGCGCTCGTCGTTCCAAACAGCGTCAACGCCCTTTGGCCAGCTCCCAAGTCGCTCAGCACTGGTTCAACGGCGTTACGCCTTGCCGGCGGCTTTAACATCAAACTTAACATTGCCAATGCCCCGAGCGACCTCAATGATGCCGTCCAGCGTACCAAGCAACTTCTGCAGAACGATAAGCTCCAAATGCTCACCGTTGGACGTGGAGCCAACAATACTGCTGCCGTCAAATCATCCAAGCAGCTAAATTCCCTCACTTTGTCGCTGAACAAGAATGCGAAGGTTCAGAGCATTTCTACTGAAGCTGTTGCCGACCTTACGCAGAGGAAAGAGGAATATAGTCTCCATATTCCTTCCGATGGTAGCGCTGCGACGTTGACTGCAGACTCGTAAGTCCTTGATTATAGTATGTCGTTGTTTTACGTTCTCAAACTGCTACAGAACGTTGGGCTTACTCCGTGGTTTGACGACTTTCGGACAATTATGGTATGAGCTGAATGGAGACACGTACACCATGCTGGCACCTATCAGCATCACGGATGCTCCTGCTTTCCCGTACCGCGGGTTCATGCTTGACACAGCGCGCAATTTGTAAAGCAAATTCTTTCTTCTTAGAAAGATCATTTACTAATGGAATCTTCAGCTTCCCCGTTTCATCAATCCTCCCTATGCTTGATGCCCTTAGTTGGGTCAAAGTACGTCCTTTTGTTTCGATCTACCCAAGCGTTCCGCTAATGCAGTTTACGTAGATCAACACCTTCCATTGGCACATTGTGGATAGCCAAAGCTTCCCGTTAGAAGTCGCCGGATTGTATGACATTTTACTTCAGAAATGCTATTTACTAATTGGTATTTATTAGCCCTGAGCTGTCGCAAGCCGCCGCCTACACTTCCACATCCGTCTATACGAGTAGCGACGTGCAAAATATCGTTAAGTATGCTGCTGCTGTGAGTAATAGACCATCATGATATGGCTGGCTTCTAAGAGAATTCTTTTAGCGCGGTATCGATGTTATGCTGGTATGCAGCTTTCCTTACCATGTTGGTTCTGTCTGACCATTCATCACATCCCCATAGGAAATCGACACCCCTGGACACACCGCTGCAATTGCTAATTCTCATCCCGACCTTGTTGCATGCAACCAAGCGTCTCCTTGGACATCATTTGCGAACGGTATGTACTACTACTTCCTCCAGTATAGTCCTAGCTTGACTTTCTTTCCTCCTCCAGAACCCCCAGCTGGCCAACTCCGCTTCGCTGACCCTAAAGTAATCAGTTTCACACAAAGCCTTTTCAAGTCCGTTGCATCGCAACTTCCGTCCAAGCTCTTCTCTACGGGTGGTGATGAGATCAACGCCAACTGCTATACTCAGGATCCTTTGACACAACAATTGTTGAACTCGTCTGGCCAGAGTTTCGAACAGGCTTTGAGCAAGTTTACTCAGGCTACGCATTCCACTTTGATAGAGATGGGTAAGACACCTGTAGTTTGGGAAGGTGAGAGATTTAACTAGTGAGATTGAGCTAGCAACTGAACGCGGCTCCAGAGATGGTTTTATCTCACAACGTGACTTTGGCAAATAACACTATTGCAATGTACGTTTCGCTGTAATTCAGATCTCTTATAGACTAATCCTATTGATTTAGGGTCTGGATCTCGTCTGATGACGTTGCTGCGTAAGCACTATTCACTCATACTTGCATGCTTTGATGCTGAAGTCTATTCATTTAGCGTTGCCGCCAAAGGTTTCAGAATAATTCACGCTGCTAGTGACTTCTTCTATTTGGTGTGTTTGGGAATAGAATGTAAATGACATCTCTCTTACAATGAACTTAGGATTGCGGAGGAGGTGGCTGGGTCGGCAACAACGTTGCTGGTAACAGCTGGTGTGACCCATTCAAGACATGGCAGAAGGTATGATTTCAGTTTCATATGTTCCACATTGTATTGACTAGAGTTAATAGGCTTACTCCTTTGACCCTCTTGCCGGCGTGACCGCAAGCCAAAAGTCACTTATCCTTGGAGGTAAGCTTCGTTTGGAAAGTCTTTCCTAATGCTTTAGCTCATACATTCGCAACAGGTGAACAGCTTCTCTGGACAGAACAATCCGGACCTCAAAACATGGAGCCCATCGTCTGGCCTCGCGCTGCTGCCTCAGCCGAAGTATTTTGGACCGGCGCGACTTTGCCATCTGGCCAAGCTGCTAACGTCCAAGAGGCCTTACCAAGACTACACGATCTTCGATTCAGGCTTGTCCAGCGCGGAATTAACGCCATTGCGTTGCAGCCCGAATGGTGTGCGATACGTCCTGACGCTTGTGACCTGGTGTGAGTGGGTGGATCTTTTCTCTTCGTGGTCTTTCGGGGGTTGTTACATGCGATGTCTGGCTTTTTGAGCGGTGACGGAGGTTGTCGTCTTTTTCATGTCTTTGTTTATATTTTTTTCACGACTGGATGACGTATACTAATTAAAACACACAAAATACCAGTGAAACGGAACAGCTCGAAAGTGAAAGCGATAATGAAAATGAAGAAAACGAAAACGAAAATTCAAACAATAATACCGATTTCTTCAGTTTCTTAAAGGAGGATTTTAAAACGATGATTGCCAAATACCTTGATCCGTTCAGAGATCTTCCTGCAATTCCGCCTCGCCCATGAGCTGGTAGAAGCTGGCAGATCGAAGAACGTCCACACGATCGGTGCATCGGCCATCTTACGTTAAAAACTATTAATATGGCTTGGATATCATCCCACTTTCCTGAGACCGCATGGAGGGCAAGACACGTGAAGGACGCTTTGAGTTCTATGATAAGGGCGGGAGAAAAGAACGGCATGAATGATTAGGCCAGGGGATGGACGGACGGCTGAAAAAGGATAGTACGATCAACAATGTATAATGCATGTATATAAGGTATACAGCATGGAATAGGATATAAAGTACCGCGATCCAAACAAAGATTAAATGAGTGACAGGGAGGCTGAGGTGAATAAAACGAAATGATATGTCCGTAGGGTTCCAAGTCCAATGATATGCGAGAAGACAACAAAGATGAAACAGTAAAGGCAGAGCATATGAGAATAAATGAGGGACCTGATGGCGTGTTCTCCGTATTCTCTAACACAGGTATACGTTCAGATACTGTTGACCGACAGCTCGAACGGACACGGCGCGTTGTTGGTGGCGGTGGAAGCGGTTGGATGGCCAGGGAGACCCGCAATCGACATGTCGAGGACTAGACGCAATTTCAAAGCTAATAAATCCGAGTGAATATATTTTGGCAAGGAACAAAATAGAGGAACATACGAGGACGACTTTCCCCAGCCGGCACGATGGCTGGGTTCTGGCATGCATGGTAGAGATCATTCCCTGTAAAAGTGTGAGAATATAGAAAGGTAGGTACAAATTAAAGCATACAAGTGATATCGGTGTCATTAACAGCAGTGTAATTGACCGAGAAAGGCATGAAGTAGTTAATAAATTGTTTCGCAGGGAACTTCAGACCGGTAACTTCGCCCTCTCCTATAGCCGTGTTCGTATCCGAATCAAATAGCGTCGCATGAAGTTTGGTGAAGGTTATAGGGATGAAGTTGCTCTGGGTGTTGACCTGCAGGTTCAAGTGAGTGTCGAAACTGAAGTTTGCAGGCAACCTTGACAGCCCGATGTGCGAACTTCCATTAAGCGGGTTATCATTGTTAAAGTTGAAACCGGGCACTCTTGGGATCGTAAAGGCCAGGATGATTCCAACAACGACACAACAGCCAAACACAACGCAAGCGAAGAGTCGACGGGTTAGCCATGGAATACCGCAGAAACCATTCTCGTCTCGGCGGAAAGACCGCCACTTTATCCTCCAACTATCCCAACTTTCCTCTCGCTTGGCAGCCGAAGTCATAGCACGAAGTTCGGATTTTTGCCATTCAGCACCCAAGGCAGGGACAGTGACGAGTTCGACTGGTGTGCTAGACGTTGCTGATAACGGCGTTTCGGGCTTGGATGCTCCTACTGGAAGTTGGTGGTATCTAAAGATGTAATTGGAAAGGTCAATAGAAGTGGAGGTTACTTGATCTCTGGCGAGCTCACCCTTGAGAATTAGTCTGTCCATGACCATAGACAGTCGAACTGTATCGTGGACCCGCATTATTGAAGTCAGCGTAAACATCCCATCCTTCGTCCTGCTCTCCATATGTCTCCTGCTTGAATGAGCCTCTCTCATCAGCTCCTCCCTTGACCGGTGCTACCGTCACAGGCGGGTAGAACGAGTCCCTATTGTAACCTCCTGAACCTGTGGGTGGACGCTGACCTGACATATTGCTTGCTAGGAGGCCCTGGCTGCTTGGAGACAAACGACCTGTCGAATGATTTACGGCCGAGGAAGTGTTTGAGTCCACACGAGGCCGTGGAAACGAGGAAGGTTGCTGTGAGTAAGCGTTTAGGCTCTGATTGGCGTCCACGGATGATCTCCCATCTCGGCTTTCGTAGTAAGAAGATACGTTTGAAGGTCGATTTGAAGTCATTAGAGAAGGAATAGGCCCACAAGAGTAGGTTTACTGAGAGAAAATGAGTAGAAAAGGAATTAGAAGGACGAGAATTCTAATAGGCTGAAAGCTGGTTGTCACCAAGTCACGGCGTGACATATCTTGTCCTGAGCCATCATGGAGGTTGGAAGCACTTTATCCCTATTTTCTACTGTCCAGAGACTTATTTCTCGGAGCATTTATAGATTTTGAATCCTAGATCGGCATTACTATCAAATTTTGAAGTCTTGACGCTTCTGAGGGAACTGGAAGCTGAGCAGCTGGCAGAATCTCGCGCCGCCCTTGCAGTCAAAAAAGAACGGGAAAACGATCAAGTAGACTTAAGGAATCAACCAAATCTACCACCCATTCCAGAAGCCAGTGAAAATTTGAGAACCGTCCAAGTTGAGGTAAAGGAAACGTATCCGCGTTAGAACCTGGGACTCATTTATTGCTATTTATTATTTAGGCCATTGCACATCTATCTGCCCACTTCCAGCCGACGAATAGACAGACGCCACAGGGAATTCGGAAAGTTACAAAATCTCTTGCAGCATATGACTTAACAAAGGGCGAAAAATTACAAATAATTAATTTAGCTCCTACTCAGACTGTCGAACTCTACGTGGTAAGTCTCCGATTTTTCGCTGCAATTCCCATAGCCCTGAGTTATTTTTATAGATAGTCGAAGAATTAGAAGACCGTTTGAATGATAAAATTGATGAAATCCTCTCTCTGGTCAGCGACTCTCTCACCGCAGCACCGGTCGAGGCAGATGGCGTGGCTGACGCTGATGGGGAATGGGAGGGAACCCTAGGAGACGACGGTGGCGAAGTAATTGGTGGGACTGGTGAAGAAGATGTAGAAATGAATGAAGAAGCTTGGGAAGAAGACGAATTTGTAGACAATGAAGGCGGGTTTGAAGGAGATTTGGATGCTGAAGAAGGAGATGATTGATGTATTAAGAGCAGCATTAGCCGTACAGAGGTATTATAAGATATTACATGAGGTGCAGGGAAGTAATGTCATGTATTAATACAGAGCTATTCAGGATTGATCGTGCCTTCAGCAGGAATTTGGTATCCTGTTCACTGGAGTTAAGCACAATGGATAACAGAAAAATAACTAGAAGATTACCAACACTGGGCTTGGACATGGGTTAAACGGTGTGGCAAGGGCAATTGTATTGAGGAGGGGATGGGCCAGTATCTTGATACGAGGGAGGGGGGCACGGCACTGCGATCGAGCGATTTTCTGAACCAACAGGGTTATGGTCGATCCTACCGTCCAAGATCATAGGCCGCCCTAAGTCAAACGAATGACCAGGTGTTCTTGGCCCAGGGGTTGAGGCGCGTGCAGAATCGATTGAGGTCCGGTTGGAGGATAGAAGCGGTAAATTTGTGTCAATATGAGTTCTCCTATGATTCCTCCTACGGCGACTAAATTTTAGGAAGGTATAAAATGCTCCCGAAGCAACCACTGTAGTACGTTAACGCGAAAGAAAGAAAAAGAAAAATTATCAACATGCGAAGTGAAGAAAGCGCGTGCGACATACGAATACTACACAACACATATATAGCGATATGATATTTCATATGTTGTCTTAAGGGAAGGGAAATAAAAAGAAAGAGGGTAAGCTCTGCTAAGCTGGAAGAACCAGGATAGTATGGACTGAAGGGTAAGACGGACTCTGGGTCTCAAAAGCGAGATGGATCGATAAGTTAATGGCCTGCTCGGAAGCCACAGATTTATACAAGCCGAAAGCCTAAGCTAGGAAGAAATCGCCAGGGACCAAATTGCCAATATATCCAATCTTAGACAAATTCAGCGCATTACGCACACGTAAACTCGAAGTCGTAATGCCAAGTGAGAACCAATGGCTGTACTAACCAACGAGCCTTCCGCTCAAAAACCGGCATCAGAAGTTCGAAGACTGAATAGCTTTTTGTTGTATCTCGGAATTAAGCAAGAAGAATATGCTTATATTACTAAAAAAAAGAAAACAGCATCTGCGGGAGAGATCATTCAGCTGACTATGACATTCCATGCGCATGCAATCAATTTCTAAGAGTTTTGCATGATTGATTGAGTTATCCATGCCCGGATTATTTATGAAGAGATTAGTACGTAGACGCTGTCGAAATTCAGGAACAGCACCGCTCACTGACTGCAGCACTGCCCCGACAAACAGGTTAAACTTAAGTATATAATAATATACGAAATAACCACGTGCAGCACAGCTAACATTATAATACAAGATCTAGTGCCAGGGGTATATGGATCTGATACTTGGGTATCCGCAACTTGAGAGATCGATGAACCAGTGTCAAAGAGCTGAGACCTATCCCATTCATTAGCTAAGAATTAAATATCGAGGACAAACATACCCTACGACAAATGAAACGCCCGGGTACGTCATGAGTTAGAGGATTCTTGGGAATACGGAGGTGCAGGGCCTACGGTCTGTAGGTAGGTAGGTAGGGGTATTGTGGGTAATGGTGTGTTTCGAAGAATGTGGCTTTCATTTCGTTCGCCTCTTTGTTCGGGTGACATCCAGACCACCTCATTGTTTGCAGTATTGCGCTGAGAATTATGCGTCGTAGCAGCCCCTGAACTCCATAAACGCGGCAAGACGCCTCCAACATAAAGCATGCATCCGAGAAATACGAGGAAAACAACTGAATACAGTATAGAGCACATGTAAGTTATTGATGAATGTACACTCGTTGCGGACGCACTCGATGCAAGGATAGCCGTAAGTATGGCTTGAGTAGTAGTAGACCCTTTCTCCTGTTGCCTAGGCGTGTCAAAGATGACAATCTGACGTGAAACCATCATTCTCCAAGAAGCGTCGGACAATACTAGGTGCCACCGAATAACCGTGGATTGGAGTAAGATGTCCGATCTAGGTGCTGGAGGCATGGTTGAAGGATAAGGTACGGTAAACGTAGAATATGTCTTGTGAAGTGCTAGTTAGTTATACACTCCGTTTTACTGTGGTTATTAGAGAGACAAAGCTATGCAGCATAGGAATGTCGCCTATGAGCAAATACTCCACTCTGGCAAGTCCACCACACATTCTCCCGAAGGTTCGGAGAGCTCGCACAGGATACACCGTCAGCAACTCATCTTTCCCAAATATCCCGAGAGGCATCGGATACCTTAAAGAAACAGCTTGGAGCTGCTTAGATCAAAGCCGATTCACCAATGGTATAAAGCCAAAAATATAGAGGCGATGCAGCGTGCCAGCCTGAGCAACATCTTCTCGTCTAGACCTGTGAGATTGAGATAATAGAATGACAACGACAGCATGCGCAGTATAAATTAAAATTACCACAGCACAGATTGAGTAGTGATGGGCGAGAAACCGATAAGCATGTAGTAGCAGGAGGGGCAGGAGGAGCAGGAGTAGGAGGAGCAGGAGAAAAAGCCGAAGATGGAAAGTGGAAGCAAACATCTATCCGTGAGGAACTTATATAAGGAGTCGATTTTGCCGACAAAGTCTTGATACTCAACTATGTATGGGGCGGGCAATTCACGGTCAAATTGGTGGATTTGCAAAGTATCAGGATAGCGGTGGGTAGGTGAGACTCGGCGCTTAGCACCATCGCGTAACGCGGGAGACTAGCGAGTCTCAAGTTAGCACGCGGATTCCTCGACGGCGGCAGGGAACATACCTAGTTTGGCGAATGGGGTCACAGCGGTACCCCTCTCTTTCTTCTTTATACTAAGGCAGTGGGTGATCCCACAAGGCTGCGCACTTCAGGGGCTGCGAATTGCACGCCCCCTTGCGCAACCTTGAACCGACTGCTCGAAAGTATAGGAAGAAGGGAAGTCGCGGCGCGGGTCATGGCGATGACATAATGAGCGTCTCATCCAATTCGCTCTGTGTAAACACGTGATTTTAAACTTGAATGAGACTTGTGATGCTTACATAGGCAGGTTACTATGAAGCTAGTGGCAATAGTGCTGCCAAAGTCTGGTCTGGTTCCGTCGGTCCCCCGGGACTGGGTCGAACTAAAATCTCCCTGGATTTTTCGAGTCAAGCTGAAGTTGATGAGTTGAAAATACAAAATTTTAGGATCCCAAGGAACCAATTTCGAGCAAGAGTTAGTGTTGCCGGCTAAAATCGGTTGGCTCCTGCGGTTTCCGCCGAATGTGAGCAGTACATAGTTGTGTAAAAATGGATCGGCTCAAGCCGTGGGCAACGCTAGCAAGAGTGTTTTGTTCGGTTGTAATCGCCGTGGGAAAGTCTGTCGGTCTGGGACCGCGGCAACACTAGGTGGCAAATCCACTGAACCTGCCATTACAGCCTACACACTCCCAGGAGTATTAATCTATGTAATTAAAAAATCATTTTAATACAATAAATTCACGTTTTAGCCTTTTTATGAACTTAATATAGTGTGATCGCCTGGGAAGTGAGGAAGCTTGACGCGACGCGACGCGTCGTGGGCGCTTAAATAGCAAATTAGCTTCCGTGGCGGCCTGGAGAAAGTACGCATATTTCACTCCCACAGGCCGAATTGTGCTATAGAAAATATCAGAAGTTCGAGAGTTAGTTGGTTTACATGCCGTGACACGCTCGGATTTTGAATAGGCACTTCCATCTCAGAGATTAAGTATGTATCGCATTATGCTGTGCATATATCCAAATGTGTTACTACATTTTTTAAATTGTATTTTCGAAATTTCCAGTACATAAAAACATTTTATTGGGGGTATAGCAAGTAGAATCCGGAGGCCCGTTCCAGAAGCCAGCCAAAGCGTGGTGGGAACAAAGTGTCGGAGTTTAAATCTCCTAGACATTGCCCGCTACTATGTACTCGCTCTGGACTGTCTTACCGATACTTCTGCTCGTCCTATCATATGTAGCTCCCGCTCTATTCGTTCTAAGTCGTAGACAAACCATACATGCCAAATCTGCTTCCAAACGGAACGAGATCCTCACTTCATTGGGTGTACGTGGCACCAGCGCAACTCAGAAACGGTTTATAGGATTTTTCCATCCATACTGGTTAGTGAAAGGATTCTGTTATGATATTTCTGATTCAAATGTATTATTTCAGTAATGCTGGTGGAGGAGGCGAACGTGTCTTGTGGGCAGCTATCGCTTACTTGCAGCGCACTGAACCGAATGTCATAAATGTGGTTTATTCTGGTGACCAAGGGGTTACGAAAGAGGATATTATAAACAAGGTTAAGGTAAGGGCTCGAATTATTTCTCAAGTATTTATCTGATTATCTTAATAGGCCCGTTTTGATATTTCCCTTAATCCCGCCTCATTACACTTTATTTTCCTGAAATCCCGCAACTTAGTAGAAGACTCCACATGGCCGAGATTTACGTTATTGGGTCAAAGTTTAGGCTCTATTTATTTAGCATGGGAGGCTATATCGCGATTTTCTCCCGATTTATTTATTGGTAAGACTATTCAATTGCTTGATCTACAAATCATATATAACTACTTCGGTCAGATACAATGGGCTATGCATTCACTTTCTACCTTGTACGATTACTGGCGGATATCCCAGTAGGAGCCTATGTACATTTTCCAACAATAAGCACCGAAATGGTACGTCGTGTCCGTTCTCGGACTGCATGGCACACGAATTCCGGTGCAATTTCGACTTCTACTGTGTTGTCTGTCGCAAAACTACTGTGCGTGCCATCTCATAGCCTTACTATGCTTTTTTACATATCTAATATCTCTGTTTTAGGTATTACCAGATATTTATGTTTTATTATTCCCGATCACTTCAGAATGCCTCATTCGTGATGGTCAATTCGACTTGGACAAAGAATCATGTCGACTCTGTGCTTGAATACGGTGTCCGAAGCTCCCTCATTAAAACGCTTCACACACTTATCTCTCCCATATTCTTACGAGGTCCCCTTGGAGGGCTTCCTGACGTTCCTCGAAAGCCTACGCAAGTCGCGTATCCATCTTGCGATACCAAGCAGATGTCTAAATTTCCCTTGGAAGGTCGTCAAAGAATCATACTCAGTCTCGCGCAATTCCGGTATGTCCTACATTATGTATATATCACACGCAGCTTACGATTCATTTCAGTCCAGAAAAGGATCACGCTGCTCAGCTTCACTCATTAGCGGAACTCTTCAAACTTTATCCTGAATATCGGCAGGGCAAGGGACGAGTTCAACTTTTTCTAATGGGAAGCAGTCGAAATGCTGATGATACTGCAAGAGTGGACAAACTGAAAGCACTTGCTAAGGAACTCAGAATCGAAGTCGGTCTCTCAGACTTTCTTAAACTTATTCTTACTCACGTTTCTCAGTCCAATGTCGAATTCAAAGTTAATGTGCCCTTTCCGGAATTGTTGGAGAACTTAAGCAAGGCTAGTATCGGGTTGAATACTATGGTTGACGAGCATTTTGGCATTAATGTTGTTGAATTCATGGCAAGTGGTTCTCTTTCGCTTATACCACTTTATATGATTATTGTTTACTTTTAACAGGCGGCTGGTTTAATTCCTGTTGCTCATGCTTCGGGCGGACCTTTGAATGATATCATTGTACCTCGCAATGGCAAACCAACGGGTGCGTTGATTGAGTATACCTTAAAGTCACACCTTCCGTCTCTTACTGCTTACCTCAAAGGTTACCATTGCACAAATCCGGTGACATTTGCTGAGGCATTTCATTCAGCACTGAGCCTACCGAAAGCTGAAGATCTTGCCATGCGAAGAAGAGCTCGTGAACACGCTGTAGAACGTTTCTCCGAAAGGGAATTTGAGCTAGCATGGGAGAGAGGTGGGTGGTCAGAATGGAAAATAAAGTTAGGATTAGAAAAAAACCAAATGAGCAGCATATAAAATACTTCGTTGAAAATTTAGCAGCTTTAGGGCGATAAATTAGTTTATGTACAGAATACGTTATGGTATATTTGACTTACAAGCATAATGCCAGAAATACGGGGGATGAATCAGATGACTAGCTGCGCTATTGCATACGACAGCCAGGTTGGTATGTTGAGACGAGAGAAAGATGGTCATTCAGGTTTGTTGCCTGCCAGTATCTGCTGCACGCAGCCTGGCCTTACTTATACGATAACCAAGTGATACAGTCTAATTGGTTGCTGCAATTCCGGCACCATATCTTTCCAAATCAGTCGTCGTTCAGCAGCTCAGCAGGTTGCATAGCATATGTGTATACCTGTACTTTCACCTCATTGGCAATGGACACTCCACGTTCCATTCGGAAGCAACAGATAACAATCCGCAGTGCTTCTAAAAGCTATGTCGATGGCATGTGAAGCTATATTTTGGGTTTCGGATATGTCTTGGACTTCAAGCTTCACGTCGAGGCTATGCATGCACAGGGGCTGCACAGCCTGGCGCTGGGACTCTGTGCGTGGATGTGGATCCTCTTCCAGATCCTCAGCAGGTGTTGCACAGCTGTGGCAAAGAACGAATCCAAGAATTGGGTCCCGCTTGAGAATATCAGAAAGGAGGAGCATCCTTCAACACTAACGAAGTCTGATACACCGCCTGGCTACTATGTACTTGGGTGACAGTGAGGTACTAAAGACTAATAAGTGCTGCACTGCAAAAGGCCAGGTTTCACTAGAAGACCATATTGGCAAATTAAGGAACTTACTGATAACACGGTACCATACGTGTGCGGAACCTATTGCAAATCTATGCAGAATTTGTCAGGTGGTGGATGTTAAGATACTTAACACTCCGAGTCGGTGGCAAAATCAAGAATCAGGAGTCTCCCGTCCAATGCCTTGGATGATCTTCTAGAAGCGATTGTCACTTACAGTAAGTAATTAGTGAGAATCCCGGTCATTAATGGAAGATAAATAAGCTAGTGGAAGAAAAAGGAAACTACGCAGCGTGCTCACACACACGACGGCGTTGCTACATATGAGGCGGCTACGTAACGCATGAGGGCGATACAGAAGTGTTCCTTTTTCTTTTTTAAATTTCCTACTAGGTTCTCAGAGACCATTAAGGTAGCTGAAGAGACCGTTCCCCCTTTCCCCCCGCTCTTGCAAGCAGCCTGTTAGGCTGTGCTTCCAGAGGGTATCTAAGTAGTCCTGACAAGGTAATAAATACGGATTATCTTAGACACTTTTTCTAACACACTTTTTGAATAGGCGAGAGTCGAAGCGGAACAGACAGCCCTTGAAACCGAAAAGACAGTTCAAGCGAATATATGCTCTTTCGAGAGATCCGGCGCTGAAACAGCTTTTGAATTAATCTCGAAATCTGGAAATCTTCCCATGCCACCGATACCCTGTGAGAAGCTTTACAGAAATTATGATATAATACTGAAGCGATTACTTACTCTTCTTTCTCCTATCCCATGTGCTGATCGTCCCCGATTCGTTTGACAAACTAGCACAGAAATAAGGCTCCCTGTTTTCCCAATATATGCGGGTTGTTTTCGCCTTTCACGGCTGGTTTCGTTTCTCTAAGAAACTTAATTCCTAGAGAGCCGCGATAGACGAGTAGACCCTATCTCACTAGATACGTCGAAATGTAGACACTTTCTCGGTGTTAGCGATTATAACATTTAATTTCTACCTTGTCAATGCTTATTATTAAATTCACAAGAAATGATATAATCAGCTCTTTATGTAACGCAGGAGCGTTTATAGAGAGGTTGTTTCTATGTAACTATTCCTAATAATTTCATTCATACAAACTATACATGAGTTGTAGTATTATTTATTTGTTATAAGTTATTGTTCAAATATTTCTTCAGGCCGTTTCTTGAGGTTTGACAACGAGCTTGACACCTGAGACGCCTTCTTCTAGTCGTTTGAGACCTGTAGGAATACCAGCCAACCCATGTGGGAGAACTTCCACGCGGTTCGGCTGGAGAAAGTTCAGTAATTAAACAAAGCTCGAACATAATTAATAACGACTCACAATAATTTTCCCAGACGCAATTAAGTCATGCAAGTGCTCATACAACCCGTCCGAAAACGGTCGTTGAGCGTGAGAGGCTCCATATACATTGAAGAATTTCTTGCCATCAGTGCCAATAGAGTTCTTCAAAGTATCATTCGGGAAGAGAACGAGTAATAACGTTCCTCCAGGAGCAAGGAGCTTCCAAGCGACTTCTTGGGTATCCGTTGAGATTGCATCGTATATGATCTTCGGAGACTCAGGAAGAATCCTTTTGACCTCAGCAGCAACGTCGGCTTTGCGGTCGATGACATGGGTCGCGCCGAGGGATTTCAGGAGATCGGCATTGTGGAGTGAAGCGGTCGTGATAATGGGAGAAAAACCTGATAACCTTGCTGATTGAATAGCTAAACCGAGTAAGGAGAGTAAGCTATCATTTGAGGATGATAGTTGTACGAGGAATTCCTACCGAATTGTCCCACGGAAGAAGCTCCTCCAAAAATGACTATCGCTTGACCCTTATATTTTCCTTCGCCTCCTTGCCATGGAGGAGTCAAACCTACTCCACGTTGCTCTTCGGATAAGTAGAAGCCGACCGAAGTAGTCATTAGTCCCACTGGAATGGTTGCAGCCTCCTCAAAGGAAATATTGTCTGGTATCTACGGCTTCCCATTAGACAAACATTGTTTATATATCTAAGTTAAACTCACTTTTGCTGCAATCTTGGCGGGGACAGTTGTATATTGCTGGAAGGTGCCTTGATGCGTGCTATAAAACCCTTGGAATAAACTATAGTGTCTCCAAAGTCAGCGAATCAAACGTTTTGGTGATATCTCATTAATGAAACGTACACTTTATCCCCTTTCTGAAGATTTTTTACATCTTCACCTACTTCTTCTACGATTCCGGAAGCTTCATTTCCAAGTATCGCGGGATATTTTTCAACGATGATACCGAGTTTTTGCACCTTCCAATCTACAGGATTCAAGGCTGTCGCGATAACCTATGCAATATGAGTATTACACTGATTTTCGCTTTTCTAAACAAGAAAATTGGCGACATACCTTCACTAAAATATCATCTTTTGCAACTTTGGGGATATCCGTCTCGAGGACTGCGAATTCCCCGAGCTTAGCTTGCAAGAAAAGAGCCTTTTGGGTGGTCATATTGGAGTTTGAGCAGGAGGATAGAAGAAAATGGATTTGCGATGTCTTTGCCAGCCTTGGGATTTATAGCAATGCTGCCGGGGGTGTATGTGTGATACTACTACAAACGTGGCTGTCAAACATTTGAAATATTTGTAAGAAAGTGACCTACTTATGTGCGAGAATGGCGTTTGCGGTAGACATCGATGTATATTTAATACTGCCGCAGGTATACGTATGATGCTACTACTAAAGGCTGAATAACGCGATTAGTGAGGATTTGAAAGATTTGTAAGAAAGGTACATCAATGAATTGAGTTACTACGGCGCAGCTGCCCTACGCCTCCCTCAGCAAACTTTCGACGCCCGTCCCAAATCTGGAAAGATATTCCCGCATGTCGCCCAAAGAGGACTCTCTAAGTTCCGCACAGTCTCTATTCTATGTATTTACAAGTAAAAATAAAAATAAAAATATTATAGTGCACAAGATAATTTCTAAACATAAATTAGCTATGTAGAAGACTCTCTTTGAGGAGGCGGTGTCCGATAAAACATTACACCGGCCCCTTCACTTCCGGATTTTATCATTATTTTCTTCTTATAAAATGAAATACTGACTGAATACTAACTCCAAAACAAACCCTAAGACTCTAACTCTAATCCGGAGGGTTAATCCCACCCCCAGACCCTAGCGGTATTTTCTCTACTGCGAGAACATCCCTAAACCTAACACCCTAAATTTCACTCCTGGAGACTAATGTCGCCCCTAGAACCCGGTAATAAATATATCTTAGAAAAAATGATCCCTAACCTAATTCTAAAGTAACTCTAAATCCTAATCCTTGGGGTAAATGCCGCCCCAGATCCCCAGGGGTATTTTTAATAAAAGTACACCCTTCACGGGAATCAAACCTAGTAGACTCTTAATCACACTCAAGATGTCCAGCGCTCTTAACCACTACGGCAACTGTGACCTGCTCTAAATATCAATTTATTATTGTCGAGTAGCTTTTAAGCAAGCCCGGGCCGGTGTAATGTTTTATCGAACACTGCCTCCTCAAAGAGAGTCTTCTCCATAGCTACTTTATGTTTAGAAATTATCTTGTGCACTATGATATTTTTATTTTTATTTTTACTTGTATATACATAGAATAGAGACTGTGCGGAACTTAGAGAGTCCTCTCTGGACGACACGCGGGAATAGTTTTCCAAAGTTGGGAAACGGCGTCAAAAGTTTGCTGAGGGAGGCGTAGGCCAGCTCTACGGCGCTTCCGAGTCAGTCTGCAACATTGATCCAGCCTCAGCCTCTGTCGCATTTATACTAAACAATGCAAGTACCACGATTCGAAGCTGAACGATATCCCGTCGAGTAATTATTGAAGCCTTATACGGGTTAAAGAACGCTACCATCCGAGTCTAGTCGACAACATAATTATATGAAGAGAGTCGGAGAAGAATGAGGTTAGATTGGAGTCTAGAAGAACCCAAGTAATATGATCGACGGCCCTAGCATTATTTGAATTACGATTTCTTTGTGTTTGAGGTCATGCGCCATGTGGTTAAGGACTTGCAGCTCCAAGAAAGACAAGGACGGTTCCGATGTGATCCTTGCTCATTGATAATTTTATGCTGCCTCTGTTCCTTCGCAAAATACAAAATAACGACACATCCACATAGGAAAACATGATAAAACTACACTTCCCTGTGATCAACGCCAAGCTCCTCTTCCTCCGCCAACAGCCGCTCAGCTTCCAAAGCAGCCATGCATCCACTACCTGCCGATGTAATGGCCTGCCTATATCGCTTATCCTGTACATCACCGGCGGCAAAGACACCCTTGACGCTTGTCTGTGTTGTGCCGGGAACAGTGATAATGTAGCCATCTTCGTCTGTGGCTAATTGTGTGCGAACGAGCTCCGTGGCAGGCTCATGTCCTAGATAAAAGATAATAAGGATACGTAAAGCTCGAAGAAAACACACATACCGATGGCATAGAACAGCCCACTGACAGGTAATGTCTTTTCCTCGCCTGTCTTGCTGTTCTTGATCTTCAGGCCAGAAAGCAGGTCGCCGTCACCCACAGCTTCAGTTGCAAAAGTGTTCCACAAAATGGTCTAATAAGAGTGAGCTACTGTCCATATTGGCGTATAAATCTTGACATACGACTTTGGGATTGGACTTTAACCGCTTGGCCATGATGGCAGAGGCACGAAGCTCATCTCGTCGTACGAGCACATAAATATGCGAGCCATACTTTGTCAAATCTGCGTGATTTCCTTATCAATTAGCTTGGGAAGCATGAAGATCCAAAAACGAACATGTAGCTTCTTCCGCTGCAGAATCACCACCACCGATAACGGCAAGAGGCTTGTTTCTACCAGTACTGTTAACGCCGCCGTTCCAGGCAAACCAGGCATCTCACTCACCTGAAAATGGGAACAGCGCCATCACAAACAGCACACGCAGAGATGCCGCTCTGCCAGTACGTCTCTTCTCCTGGGAGATTCAGCCTCTTTGCACTTGCACCGGTTGCGATAATGAAGGTATCCGTTGTCTCCGGTACGTCACTCTCCTGACCCTCTCTCCAATATCTGAATGGTCTTTGTGAAAGATCAATCTTCGAGATGGTCTCCGTGATGACCTTGGTTCCAAATCGAATAGACTGTGCCCGGAATTTGTCCATCATCTCAGGACCACGAACACCATCAGGGAAACCGGGGAAGTTTTCGACTGTCGCAGAGTCAGAACCAATGCAACTCATTTCAGATGGTATTATGATTCACCGTCCGTAGTCGTTGTTAATTGGCCTCCAGCCGCAAAACCATTTGCCATAAATCCCTCAAACATTACAGGCTCAAGGTTCGCGCGAGCGAGGTAGATGGCTGCTGTATGTCCTGCAGGACCAGATCCAATAATCACCTGTCGCAACAGACATATGTAATGTAATCCTTGAATGTGGACTTCTACTCACGACTTTAGAATGCATCTTAGAGCTCTTCTCAGGTGCGAGTGTGAACCTAGCAGTAGATGCTGTTAAACCACGAGAAAGCGTTTGTCCTTGGTGCTGATTTGAGGTATATGGATATGAAGACAAGCTTGGAAATACTGCAGCAGACAGGGAGCCGAAAAGCGAGCGATATCTACTAGCCAGAGTGGGTATTTAAGATGCGAGAGTATCCGAAACGGGAGAAAATGTCCATTTTCGGGTGGACCCGAATAAGCGGCGTCTGATTGGTCCATGCTTTCTCGCTGCATTCATCGTCCAATCTTTCCCCTCATACGCCCCCCTCTTTCTCTTTACCATATCTCTACAACCAAAAATCAACAACTACACTCCAGCTTGAATCCACGAAAGGAGAATACCGCCACCCCTCTTCAAGACCACTATGATTCGCCCATACTTACGCATGGCCTGCTATCGAGGAAGGAGGGCCGTCCGCGGCGGTGTGGTTTAGCTCTAGCAAACGTTCTGGCCACGCTAGAAGAAATTCCTCAGGAGGATCCACGACGACAAACGTACTATGTCGCAATTATCAGCCATTTCGCCAAGCTAGGATTAAACCGCCTCGTCGACATTCTCATCCGCTGCATGCTGGTCGAAGAAACTCCTATTACGAAGGAAACATGGGCTGCGATTATCCAAACAGGAAAGTTTGGAAGCCATGTCTGGAAGTTACATGGTATTTCCAGTAGCATGAGGCTGGAAATCTTGCTTGTGAGGAGCGAGACCGGGGAGAGGCCGAACCACTTTTCGATGCTTTCGTTATTGGAGGCGATGAAGGATAATGTGCTAAGAAAGGACGGTATGCGCAATGCTCAGGCCGAGGAACTTGAGTGGGTTCTTAGGAGATACATCGAGGCCTATGGCACGCCGATTCCGGTGGACTTGTGGGCTCCGGTTCTCGAGGCTTATATGGGGAAGGGACTGTTTGAAGAAACGAAGAGGGCTTTCGAAGCGGTTACAAGGACACCGTCATATAAGGAGAGCTATACTCTACAACGGTACCTGGACAGCAGTCTGTCTCCGTTAGGTTCGGGCTCTTATCCCGGACTCGATACGGTACCGGCTATCATTTGCATTCGACCCATCGTCCATCAATTAGCATTAAAAATATCTACGAAGAAGGTTTCCGTCGCCTACCTCGATTATTTTCTTTCGAAACTCGACGCAAATCGTCTTTTCCGAGCCGAAGAATGGAATGACGTCCTTTCGATCTTACTACGGTGCAGAGAATACGACCATGCATTCCGGTTATTCGAAGAAATGCCATGTATCTCCGAATCACCGGATATCCGCATTCCGAACGGACAAACCTTCCAAACACTGGTATCTGCGTATCCAGACATGCAAAGGCGCCTCGATGAGGGCGACCCTTTGCTAACCAAGTACTCCCCCCGCTCACTCCTTTCGTCAATCTTCTTGCTGGATAAGCAATTGGGAGCTGGATCGACAAGCCGATTGTGTATCTTTGATCCACCGACACTAAATGCCTTCTTGTCGATTCTAATGCCCCAGCGCGACTACGCAGCCGCCTACGTCGCTTTATCCCTGTTTAATCCGACTGCATTTACATCCACTCCCAACCAATCCCCTTTGCAAGAATCTTTAACCGACACGACATCAGCTCTTACACCCTGGCTACCTGGAACAAAAGCCTGTATAACTGATCCACTTCTCCGACGTATCAAAACGGGCGTGAAGATGGCCTCGGCAGATTCTTCCCGGGGCAAGCTGGAGAAATATTTGAAAAGAATTTCTCTTGAAGAAGGAGAAAATGAAGACATGCCACTGTATAACCTCAAAGCCCAAGAGAGGCATCGTGAAAAGACGTTTTATGCAACCTTTCTCGGTCCCGGCAAAGTCAGGCAAACGAAAATGGGCGAACTATTCATCCTCAAGATCACCAGTGTGCGTTCGTCGTTATCCCTGGGCCGGTATCCATCAGCCATTCACCTCGAACTCGCCGCCTTTAAACATCTGTTACTTGATGCACTCGCGGCTGAAATCATGAGCGGACTTGTGGACGCGAGGACGATGAGCATGACTGATCGCCAAGTGAGAGAGGCAGTCGAACAGCAGATTAAGGGGTGTATAATGGAGGTTACGGGGAAGGAGGAACGAGTGGAGCTTGGATGGGAACCCTTGAGAGATGGGAAGAGTATGTCGGGAACGGGCACGGGAAGCGATGATGGATGGGGCGGGGTTGCAGGAGGGATGAAGAGAAGAAACTGGGAGAGGAAATGATATAAACTGTGAGTGAAATGGCATCGACTCCGTACGTATATTCTGATTGATAAATGCGTCAAGGCTAGGCGGTCGTACTCATATTGGTATTACGGTATATATCGCGCCCTCTTTACCTTGCACTCAAACCAGCCCCGATAATAGCTTCCCAATTGTCAAGGTATCGTCATCGCGCCCCTTATGAGCGACGAACCAACGTGGCAACAGCCTAAGATGCATCTCCCGGTGTGAAGGCTACCGGCAGTCACTTGGCAATGCTTGGCACGAAGTGGCTTTCTCAAGCACGTTATTCCGTGAGACGATACTTAGGCCGAGGCCCAACTTGTTTGCTTTGGTTTGAAATTCTGATTCAGCAACTCTGCAAAGTAAGCTCTTCACCACTCCAAGCAGGGCAATTCCAGATAGAGAGAGATCTAGAGCTTCGCATCTTCCATTCATATATGCTTGGAAGGAGATTGAGTCGAGTCTAACCCAGGGGTGGGCGGCGCATTAGGTAGGCTGACAAAATCTTTTGTCATATGTACAGTAATACTACATAGGACAGGATATAGATTGATGTATATCAATCATCGCCTCCTGAACATGACTACATTTCACGTACATAGTGGTCCATAAACTACCACAAACGCGAAATGTTGTCGATCGGCGAACCGGCTGAGTGGACGAGAGGATGCGAAGAGGTAGGCGATACTCCAAAACTATTTTTCTCTATTGATGACTATCCGGAGCAGAAAAGAATACAGGCAGTGGCAGAGTGAAAAAATACAGGCAGTACGGCGGGAAAATAAAAATAAAAATTGAGAGATACAGGCGCTTAGAAAGAATAAACGATAGCATGACATAAAGAAAGCGACAGTCAAAAAGCAAAGGGCTGCGGTGGGCGGGAAAGCGAAAAAGGCGACGTGGGAGACTAGCGGTCTCACTCAGCGAGCAAGGAGGTAGCGAGGTCAAAACGGAAGATGTGCGGAGGCTGCCCAATCGCACGCCTCCTGCGCGACCTTGAACCCGACTGCTTAAAGGAAGACGCGGCGCGAGTCAAAGCGATGACGTGTTTCGCCCTGTGTAAACACAATATTTTAAACTCGAAATAATGTTCTCTCATGGCCTGACTAAGAAGATGGCGTCACTACAGCGATATATAAGTAATCCAGATGAGGCCTGGGACGGTTCACACTCACGTTCTCATAGCCCTACGTACATACACCGAAGTACAGTTGAACACGAAGAGTTAGTACTAAGATGGCGCAACAGAAAGCTCTCCTCCTTCTCGAGAAACAAGGTTCCTTCAAGGTCGGCGAACTATCCATTCCAAAGCCTGGGAAGGGAGAAATTCTTGTCAAGGTATGATATATGTCGCTTCGTTCTTTGGATGCTCATATGAACTTATTATCAGATCTATGCCACGGCATTGAACCCAGTTGACTGGAAGATTAGAAAATTGGGTCGTTTCATTACCGAATACCCAGCCGTCCTTGGAACCGATTCTTCCGGTATTGTTGAGGAAGTCGGCGAAGGCGTTACTACGTTTCAGAAGGGTGATAAAGTGTGAGTCACCCCTGTAAACAGGTCCGGTCAACGTTTGTTGTTAATGACCGCGCGTCCTAAGATTCCACCAAGGTTACTTCACAAACGCGACTGCAACTTTCCAACAATATACTACCGTCCCAGCTGAGATTGCTGCTAAGGTATGTCCGGCCGTGTGCCTGTGTACCTGTATTCTTGATATTGACTCGTTGCATTAGCTTCCCAGCAACCTATCGTTCGACCAGGCTGCTAGCATCCCGCTCGGTCTCGCTACAGCTGCCGTAGGGTTCTATCATTCGCACGAGAAACAAGGTGCCGGTCTGCAGGCACCTTGGGAAGGCGGTGAAGGCAAATACACCGGCCAAGGTGTCGTGATCTTCGGTGGATCGTCTTCTGTTGGACAATACGGTAAGAGAGCTATTTTTACTTTACTATAGAATCAATGTCTTACCTCAATTCCATATGTCCAGTAATCCAGCTAGCAAAATTATCCGGATTCTCTCCTATCATCACTACCTCTTCTCTTCATAATACCGACCTCGTTAAGTCGCTCGGAGCAACCCATGTCATCGACCGCAAGGCCGACGTAGTTGGTGAAGTCAAGAAGATCCTATCCGACTCACCTAAGATTGTCTACGATGCTATTTCGCTCGAGGACACCCAGAAGCAGGCTATACAGATTGTTGCACCTGGCGGAATACTTCTACTTGTCCTTCCGGCTGTAGAAGCTGTCAAGTCCGTCCAAGGCGATAAGAATGTATTCACCGTCTTCGGAACCGTCCATGTGCAGAGAGAGCTAGGCATCAGCTTGTACTCCAAGGTAACGGAGTATCTTGAATCTGGCAAGTTAAAGGTAAGTATTATCTGGAAGCAAACATTAAGCACCCACTGACCTTTATATATTAGCCCAACCGTGTCGAGATTCTTCCTGATGGCCTTGCAGGCATCCCAGATGGATTGCAGAAGATGGAGGACAACAAGGTGTCGGGAGTCAAACTTATTGCAAGGCCACAAGAGACGAGCTGAACAAAGTCATAAGAAGCTAAAATTTGAATATAACCACTGTACAATATCTTGGATACGGATAGGGCATTGGACACGCAGAACGGATAAAATGCTTCAGTAATTGTCCCCAACATGTCCCCATTGCAGTTTCCTCAATTAGGAAGAGGGCACTGCGCAGCTGAGAGAATTTAGCCTTCGTATTTATACTCTTGAGAACTCCGCATCCATCATACGCTTATTCTTAGAAGCGGGAAGGTTTGAGTCGAATCTAACCTTTGATGGGCGCGTGCAGGCTGACATGAATCCTCTAGAACCATTAGAATACAAAAGCAATAGGGCAGAATAAACAGTTATCTACCCTCTGAACATGCTACAGTATTACAATAATACATGGCAGTTCAAAATATACACTTCACGTACATACTGATGCATAAACGCGAACTGCGCTATCAGCTTCGCCGACCTCCTTATCGACCGGATAATGTTTTCTCATGGCTTGAAAAAGAAGATGGCGTCATTACCTGTGGTATATAAGTAGCTCAGATGAGGCCTGGGACTCACGTTCTCATAACCCTACATATATCGTACAGTTGAACACGCAAGAGTTCAGATGGCGCAACAGAAAGCTCTCCTTCTTCCCGAGAAACAAGGTAACTTCAAGGTGGGAGAAGTATCCATGCCAAAGCCTGGGAAGGATGAGATTCTTGTCAAGGTATGATATATATGCCTTCGTCCTTTGGATAATCGTATAACGAGGCCGTTGTCAGATCCATTCCACGGCATTGAACCCTGTTGACTGGAAGATCCAAAAGTTGGGTTATTTCATTAACGACTTCCCGGCCATCCTTGGATCCGATTCAGCCGGTACTGTTGAGGAAGTTGGCGAAGGCGTTACTAAGTTCCAGAAGGGTGATAAAGTGTGAGTCTTCCTTTTGAAGAGGTTGATGTATGTTGTTAATGGCCGTACGACCTTAGGTTCCACCAAGGCTACTTCACAAACACAACCGCAACCTTCCAACAATACACTACTGTCCCAGCTGAGATTGTTGCCAAGGTATGCCTGGCCATATGACCATATCCTTGATATTGACTCGTCATATCAGCTTCCCAGCAACCTATCATTCGACCAGGCTGCTAGCATCCCGCTCGGTATCGCTACACCTGCCGTAGGGTTCTACCATTCGCACGAGAAACAAGGTGCCGGTCTGCAGGCACCTTGGGAAGGCGGTGAAGGTAAATACGCGGGCCAGGCCATCGTCATCTTCGGTGGATCATCATCTGTTGGACAGTACGGTAAGAAAGCTGTTTCTGCTTAACTATAGAATCCCCGCCTTACCTGAAATCCGTATGACCAGCAATCCAGCTCGCGAAATTATCCGGATTCTCTCCTATCATCACTACCTCTTCCCTTCACAATGCCGACCTCCTTAAGTCCTTTGGAGCAACACATGTCATCGACCGCAAGGCCGATGTAGTCGCGGAAGTTAAAAAGATCCTATCCGAGCCCCCTAAGATCGTCTACGATGCTATTTCCCTCGAGGATACCCAGAATCAGGCTGTGCAAGTCGTTGCGCCCGACGGAACACTTCTACTTGTCATTCCGGCTGTAGAGGGTGTGAAGTCTGCCCAAGGTGATAAGAATGTATACACTGTCTTCGGAAACGTCCATGTGCAGAGAGAATTAGGCGTGAGCATGTACTCCAAGTTAACCGAGTACTTTGAGTCTGGCAAGATAAAGGTAAGTGATCCGCTCGAAAAAAAGACGTCAATCACACACTGACCTCTATTTTCTAGCCCAACCGTGTCGAGATCCTCCCAAATGGTCTTGCGGGTATTCCGGATGGATTGCAGAAGATGGAAGACAATAAAGTGTCAGGAGTCAAACTTATTGCAAGGCCACAAGAGACGAGCTGAACAGAGTCATAAGAAGTTAAAATTTGAATATAACCACTGTACAATATCTTGGATACGGATAGGGCATTGGACACGCAGAGCGGATAAAATGCTTCAGTAATTGTCCCCAACTTGTCCCCATTGCAGTTTCCTCAATTAGGAAGAGGGCACTGTGCAACTGAGAGAATTTAGCCTTCGTATTAGACTCTAGAGTGTATTCGAAACCAATAATGATCAAGTGAAGAATTAGGCACGGCCATTCAATTCAATTGAATCGACCCTGCGAATACCCAATAATTATTGGTTTCGAATACAGCCTATTTATACTCTTGAGAACTCCGCATCCATCATACGCTTATTCTTAGAAGCGGGAAGGTTTGAGTCGAATCTAACCTTTGATGGGCGCGTGCAGACTGACATGAATCCTCTAGAACCATTAGAATACAGTAGCAATAGCGTAGAATAAACAGTTATCTGCCCTCTGAACATGCTACAGTATTACGACAATACATGGCAGTTCAAAATATACACTTCACGTACATACTGATGCACAAACGCGAACTGCGCTATCAGCTTCGCCGACCTCCTTATCGATCGGATTATGTTTTCTGATGGTTTGAAAAAAAGAAGATGGCGTCATTACCTGTGGTATATAAGTAGCTCAGATGAGGCCTGGGACTCACGTTCTCATAACCCTATATATATCGTACAGTTGAACACGCAAGAGTTCAGATGGCGCAACAGAAAGCTCTGCTTCTTCCCGAGAAACATGGTAACTTCAAGGTGGGAGAAGTATCCATGCCAAAGCCTGGGAAGGATGAGATTCTTGTCAAGGTATGATATATATGCCTTCGTCCTTTGGATAA